>CM071626.1:1882158-2210793 GCA_036419045.1 Scirpophaga incertulas | reverse complement strand
ACGGTATAATTACCTTTTTTCATAAGATATTATATCATATTATATTTATTCATAATTTTTTCAGTTTCCCTCTGTTGATTTTCTATCAATTTATTTCTGGTCTTCACAATATCAGTGTCGAGATGCTTTCAAAGGACCAGATATTGGGCTAAGTGGACACCGTATGTGGTGCGAACAAATATTTATTATAAATTATAAATTTAAGTTTATAAATTTGATATAAAAACAAAAATAATAATATTTATAAAAACTTAAACCTAGTATACTGCCGGCAGCGTAGCAAAGCCCAAGCTGCCGGTGGTTACAGCTGCAGAGATAGAAACCTTCGGATGATACTCGTACGTGCCGTGGCGAAAATCACAGCTTTTTGTACCCGGCCCTTGATCCATCCATTAAGCTAGAGCCTCTATCAAGGCTATTGGCGATGGCTATCAAGTCATTCGCAGACATACACTGGACAACCGATTGCGGATGCAATCGGTTTACGGTGGAGATAACGTTTGATTTTACCAATTAAACACTGCCTAATACCTTTAGCCCGGCAGAACGCCATACGCCCTATCGGTTCCTAAGCCTATCATCCAATTTCATATTAAACGCATAGACACCGAGGAGTTTGGGTAGCCGCCATGTTAAAAAGAACCGTAAAACAATGATGTAATTATTCTCTGATTAGCAAGTACTGCTTTGAAGTTTCGTGATCGATTTTTATGGCGTTCGCGAGTTCTCCATCCACCCACTCGGGCAGGCGGTGGGCGCTGTGCAAGGTTACTGAAAGTGCTGTTTGACCTTGATGCACACGATCCATGTTTATTATGACAATTCCACACACACACGTAGGAAACAATTTGTAATGTCAATAAAAAAAAAAATTAAGGGGGTTACCTTACGAGTAATTCCTTCACAAGGTTTTTTTTTTTCCCTCAGGAGAGGAGGCTGAGAATCCTCTAGGATACCAACGCAACAGGCAAGCAGGGATGCGTTGATTATGTCGGACTCCTGGATGCTGTCGAGGCGGCTCGACCACACAGACCTACCGACTAAACTCAGCCTAGCCTTGGCCCTAATGGCCCTGTGGCTTGAATGGAATGGTTGGCGCACCCTCAGGAGAGGGCACGTCAGCGCTGCCCTCCGAAGAGGACATATGCGCGAAGGAAGGCTCGGTACGCCAAAGTGGGTGCGGCCTTGAAATGATGCCTACTCGTACATGTGCAGCAAGCTGCGAAGTATGGACTAACTAAGGGATGGCGGCGCAGATGCCGCCTCTCGCAAGGCTTGAAGAGCCAGCGTCAATGAGTCGGGAGGGTCAGAAATGACGTGTCTGGGTCGACGATATTCTGTATTACGCGGATTGATTTTTTTTTGTTTTGTCTGTTGACGTCAATAAGTGCCTGTAAAGGTCTATGTTGAATAAAGATTATTTTGATTTTTGATTTTGATTTGATTCTTCCTGACTCGAGTACCGGAATCG
Source organism: Scirpophaga incertulas (assembly GCA_036419045.1). Classification (NCBI taxonomy): domain Eukaryota; kingdom Metazoa; phylum Arthropoda; class Insecta; order Lepidoptera; family Crambidae; genus Scirpophaga; species Scirpophaga incertulas. The sequence goes on along the minus strand of CM071626.1, from coordinate 2,209,322 downwards.
AGACCGGCGTACTCGAATCAAAATAAATTGGTATTCGAGTAGGCGAGTCCAAAGCAGGAACCGCTACTATTTATTACATTTAAAATGCATATGGTGCAAAGTTACATAACATTCCTAGTTATTGATTGATACCGAATGACTAGCCGAGTTTTTCATCAGGCAACAATGGAAGTACACAAAGCATCGAGGGGCATCGCGTGGTCTGTTTCGTTATCACCCACTAGTTGTGCCGCATGTAATGGACATTGTCGTGCGAAACTCTAAACGTGATTGTATTTTATATATTACATATACATAATGTTACAACGCAACGTGGAATTTGGAAGTCTTTTTTTTATAAGATAGTGTAGCAAACGAACAAACGGATCATGTGGTGGTAATCGATAACCGCTGCCCATGGACACCCGCAACACCAGAGGAGTCACAGATGTTTTTTTTCTTTTTGGCTGAGAATCCTCATGGATACCAACGCAACAGGCAAGCAGGGGTGCGTTGATTATGTCGGACTCCTGGTGCTGTCGAGGCGGCTCGACCACACAGACCTACCGACTAAACTCTAGCCTTGACCCTAATGGCCCTACGGCTTGAATGGAGTCACAATCCAATCCAATCGGGTCTTCCATCTCTGTCTGTTGTAGACAGAGGAAACTGTTCGGGGCTCTGTTGGCCCCCTTCAGTGGCGTCAACGCCGACTTTTACTACAGCCGAGTCGTTGGGGTGACGGGCATGATACTCCGTCGTGGCATCATGGCTCCTTTATGGGAGCAGCTTATTTATCTTCGGTGTTAATTGTCACTCTCACTTTCTGAGAGGACAAGGCTTCGGGGCAGCGCTCTCCAGTCAGGGGGGCGGGCGTGGTGGGGGGCGATGTTCTGCAGGTGATGATGGTGGGAGCTGGCAGTCCTGCGGAACATGCTGGCTGCAAGTGTTTTGATGTGCGCGTGTACGGATGTCATTCTTAGGTCCCTGGCTATCACGCTGTTCCTGACGTATCTCGGTGCGCGGGTCGCAGTTCTGAGGGCCAGGGACTGTTGGACTGATGGAGTCACAGATGCGTTGCCGGCCTTTTAAAAGGTAATAAGGGGGGAAAGGGGGGTTGGGCCTCCGGTACCCTCACTCACTCGGCGAAACGCAGCGCAAGCGCTATTTTACGCCGGTTTTCTATGAAACCGTGGTATCACTCCGGTCGAGCCGGCCCAATTTGTGCCGAAGCATGGCTCTCCCACGGTAAAGTCATAAGTCATAGGGATTTAATAAACTATGAAATTATGTCTACTTCAAACTAGGACAGCCAGATTAATTTTAATTTCGCTTTGAGTAGACCTGAAGATAAATAAAACCGGTAAACAGCGTTGAGCATATATATTAGCAATATTACACGTGCACGAAAAATGGGTTAATACCTACTTTTTTAATCAACTTTAGAAGCAATTACTTATTAATGTTTTGCCATTTGGCCTACTCTATTAATTTTGTTTATAATTAATGTGATAACTGTATTTTACACATGTTTATAAATATTGCAATAAATGTTAATACGAATTGCAGTAAACAATTAGATTGATATGGAATATACATACATATATAAAACAGTTCTAAAAATGACAGTATGACTAGATAAGTATTACCTAGTGTGGAAGACTGATATCTTCCCTACCCCCTACCCCATGAGTATATGTACTAACTGGTGCCCGCGACTTCGTCTGCGCAGGATAAGTATTCCGAGCAGCTTCTATTAGCGTGGGGTATATCTTTATAAATTATAGCCTTTTTTTCCGCTGAGGGAAATTTTTTCCCCGAAGGAGGAGGCCTACCCACTAAAAACCTCAGCGATGGCATTCCTCAGGCATGTAGGGACTCCTAAGCGACTTCCGGCAGCCCCCAGCTTCCGGGAGCCTCCTCGGGTGAGACAACTACCTCCCCCGATCTCCTACACCAACGACGCCCCCCAGCCATGGGAGGGGTGCGATCACTCCCGGGTCGCTGAACTTTCACCTTAATAATATTAGTAATGTATTCCCAACATGTAAAATTGGCAATTTTTGTATTGTGCTTCATGCAACAATGTACACCGGGCAGAACTGTGTAATTAAACAGAGAAAGGAACGCACGAACGGACATAATTAAAAAATGCAGCATAAAATTACAACGTAAAAAGTACCTAGCGATATCATGAAATGAAATAATGGTCGGCTCCCTACGCGTTCATTACACCTCGTAATAGCGCGCTATCTATGGAGCAAGTAGACAATAATTCTGTAATAGTTCACGCAAGGCAATCGTAAGCTTTCGATCTAAATGTCATTCTTATCGTCCAAGTTATCTGTGAACGCTATGTGAGAGCGACGCGACTAACTTTAATTTTACTAAAAGCCATCCGTAAAACAGCCACTAATAAATATTGCAAAATAATCTCAGGGACATATCACTGATAGTTGCATTTCAATTTTGCTGCAAATGTAAAAATCATATTTTTATGTTGAATAAACATTATTTATAACGCTCCACCTGCGTAATAGCTAGTAATTCCCTACTAGTGTTATAAACGTGAAAGTTTGTATGTCTGTTATTCTTTCACGTAAAAACTAGTTAATCGAGTTTAATCAAACCTTACAATAATATTGCTTATGCATCAGACAGTGGTGTTGTCGAGCCGGAACGCTCCGGAACGTCGTTCCGGTACTAAAGATGATTTCTGATAACGAGAAATCCGTCGTCAAATTTGGGACATGACACCTAACAACAGGATTATCATGGAAGGTCAACCCAAATTTTGCCCAAACTCAAACCAATTGAAAATCAAACCAAACCCAAAGTTATATTTGGGACATGAGACCGCACAGAGCGAGACCCAGGATCGGCGCTGTCTATATTATTATATGTATATGTTTCAATCAAAACACTTTTGTAATAAAATGTCATCCGATTATATTTTGTTAAACAGCTATATTGACCAGTGAAATCATAAAAGCTACTAGATATACATAGTCATTTGATAAAAGGACTGGTTTAAACAGCCGTTCAATCAAACGGCTAGCCCTTTGACTGAACAACATCATTCAATCACACAGCTATACGTCGTTTAGCCGACTTGTTGATAACCAACTGGTTAAATGGCAAATTAACTAAGGTGACCATTAGTTTAGTACTTAATTTGAGAGAATAGGAAGACTTTTTGTAATTTTTTTTTGATGAAATAAGTAAAAATGATAAACAAATTATTAATCATAATATTCTTTATTGCACCGAGCAAAAAATTTCAAACTTAAAAATTTACGAAGGAAGATACATTTCATAATCCCGTAATTTCGTGACCTCATAATTTCTGTGTCTTTAATGACACGCGTAACGTATATTTACTAAAAGATATCTCGAAACAATCGCAAGCCACGACTAGTTGACGCCATATTAAAAACAAACGCACCTAGCGCTGCGGTGGTGAGCGCTGAACTAATTAAATTAGACGGCGGCTTTTAAACAGCTATTGTGTTGAACGTTTTGAGCGACTCAAATATTCAATTAATAAGCTAGACGCATGGTTGAATGGCTTGGTTCAGTCAAAGGGCTAGCTGTTTGATTGAACGGCTATTTTAACCAGTTGGCTGCGACATATACATACATAAACGCAACCTTTTGTTTTATTTACATACATACCCCATAGACCGTCATATATTAAACTTGTACATATAAAATCATTAGTTTACATTTTGTTAACCAATGAATATTGTTAAATAACAATGGGTCTTTTCTTACGAAAATTCCGGTTTTTATGGAGATGTTTGATAATTTAGCATTTTTCTAGCATTATTAATATCTTCTATATTTATTTCAACCAAGAACACAAGCTCTGTGAATCTTTTACACACATGTGAGGCATTGACTAAACATACTTTTAGAACTCGGGAAGTGATTGTTTTCACAAACTTATTAAAGATCAAATTTCTGACGCAAACAATAGGTGCTGTTTTCGAGATTGGTTTTTTACACGAACCAACAGACGACAATTTCATATTTAGATCGCTATTAGCTGACCGGGCAAACGTTGTTTTGCCATATAAATAACTTTTAAGTAATTTCTAGGTAAAATGTTAAGGGTGAACAACCCTTATCAATAAGGGGTATGAAAAATAGATGTTGGCCGATTCTCAGACCTACTCAAATGCTCACAAAATTTCATGAGATTCGGTCAAGCCGTTTCGGAGGAGAGAGGGTACGAACATGACACGAGAATGTTTTACTGCTACTACAGAACCAAAGTGTTCCCTTGATTGTTATTATCTGGAAATGCTGGCAAGAATAAAATTTAATTTAGTGTTAGTTTACAGGCTATACCATTGCGCTACTATTGATAGAGAATTGATAATAAAAATAAATAAATAAAATTATTGCTGAAGTCGAGGATCAATTATTGAGTTTTAAATCACTTTGTCGAAATTCAGAAAATACTTATTTATTAGACAGTTAGTTTGTTATAGTTATTAGTAATTCATTATAGTTATTCGTATGTAGTAATTCTGGCGTGGTTTCTGTATAATTAAACAGCATGCTGACCTTCATGCAGTAAGCTTATGTATTTTATTTATGATTTCCTGAGCAGCGAAGAAAGCTTTACCGTTTGTGCTTAGCCTGACGCCATTCTATTTTAGTTTTGTACGGTATACGATCCGCAGAATAAGAGCTATGAAGCACTTTGCGTCTCGGCATATAAACTAAGCGGCGACCATTCTTTTTACAAACATTTTTGTGCATTTTTTACTGTGATTTTATATTTTTTTTATTCATTCATTTTATATATGACAATTAATAATAAAACCTTATTTTTACAATTCTAATGTTAGTAATTGATATTTTTAGATATTAGTTATTAGTGTTTTTGCTTATGTCTAAATGTTAGTAAAGTCCTCTCGTCCACTTATCTCTGTCCTTGCCCACAATTTCCCAGTCCTTTCCTGCTAATTCCTTTCCTTTGACAATTAATAATAACAATAATTAGCGAAAAAAATACCTTATAAATTTACATTACAAGGTTATTAGTATTTCAAAACGGTTCGAAAGAAATCGCAGATAATTCTATATTTATTTTAAATATAAATAACTAATCCACGAATGAGAGAGCTTTCGTGATAGCGTTGATCATACGAGCAGTCCGTCGGAAACCAGTGGTCTAATTGTTTAGAAATATTACATTGATTCTTCACTTGAAATCATTGACAGAAAAAAAAATATACGCGACCAATAAACTTAAGACAAAAAGAATATCTTGCACTCCCTCCAACCAATTTGAAAATTGTAGGTTCTGGTCCCTATTCTATGTGTGTTAGGATATATAACAAGATTCCAATTAATATACGAAACATGGAGAAATATAATTTGTTCAAGAGCACGTTGGAAGCATACCTTAAAGGAAGACCTTTATATACGTTGCAGGAGTTTTTTGATGACAGGACTGGAACTTGATCTGAGAGTTAATTTAGTTATTCAATATATTATGTAATTTGTATTACATAAAGTGAACAATTGATTATAAGCTTAAATAGAATAGAATAATAAAATAATAGATTGTCATTGATTTGCCTTTATATAAATTTAAAATCCATATCAAAAAGACACTCATGAGTAAAGGTTATTATAAAGTAAGTGACTATCTAAATGATCACACTATTTGGGAATAGGGACACTATTCATAGAGCCATGTTGGTAACAACATTATTTATAATATTGTATTATTTTATATGTGTATGTAAACATACATACGACTGTAATCGTATTAGGTATGATTGTATCATATACTATATTGTATTTTTATATTATATTATTGTAATTATTAACATTGTAAAGAGGAGATAAAAAATAGACCTTCAGAGTTTCTTGCCTGTTCTTCTCGAGAAGGCTCTCCAATTTCCGAACAGGTGACATAATTAGGTACTATTTTGACAATTTATTTATTTCATCTATACAAATACATGCATATGAATGTATATACGGAACACATACCATAATACATATTTTTAAAATTTTTGTCAGTCTATCTGTCTGTCTGTTTGTTCCGGCTAATCTCTGGAACAGTTGGACCTATTTGGACGGGACTTTCACTGGCAGATAGCTTATGTAATAAGGAGTAACTTAGGCTACTTTTATTTTAGAAAAATGTCAACCAAATGTCCATATGCCGCGAACGAAGTCGCGGGCACAGCTAATATATAATAAGACATACTTTTGGCTGCGAAATATTGCCGAAGTACCTTCCTACAATTGCCGCGGATCGCTCCAAAACGTTCTCAAACGCCCTAAAACGATCCATATTGAAAAATACTTAATATTTAAATGTTAAAAAAAAATCTCATTTTAATCATTTTTGAAAATCAATTTATTTAGAAAATGAAACACACCTTTCACATGCAATTATGACATCAAAACCGTTTAAATTAGACATTTATATTATAAAAACGTCTGTATTAAAACCCAATCACAGATATACCACTTTACGATGGACAACGTGACAAGAAACAAGTCTGCAATCAACGGTCGAAAGCTTTGAATAAAAAGTACCGCAGCAGGCATTCCCTTGCACCGTCCACATAACGTGCCAGTTTGTCCGTTACGACGCAAAGCCGCAGCATCACTGCAAACATATTCTCCTGCACCAATTCCAGTTCGCCCTGTACATATTATATAAGCCTTTACAATTCGCACGTACAATGCCCTGGGCGATATTTATCTCACGGTGAAGCTAGTTTTAGCCGTACAATGGCGTCGTAACGCACAGCTGTTCTAAAATGTGGCAGGAACCAACACGTGTCTGGTCTGAGTCCAGATGCTATGCCGCCTGGGCCCTTAAGCAAATTCAATACGTTGTTGCCATGGCTTTGCCCACATTACAAAGAGTGTGCTTTTAGATATCGCATTTCTTTTATTTTATGACGAATGTAAAGGGCAATAGAATTTCCCCCGTTTTTAAACAGCGATTAGTTTTATGGATACTCTAGATCTCTTGAGATCCACAAAGATATTGTTTTGATTATATCGCACAAGGAGTGGTTAGTATAGATAACCAGTAACAACTCAATGATCAATAAGTCCAAGAAAAAGTTTCTGTTTTTATAAGTTGATACAAAAACTTTTTCTACGAAACCTCACAAATTAAGGAATTCGTTTAACCCATTTACAGGATAACTGAAAAGATTTCGTAATATTTCTATTGTTACCTTAAATTTATATAAACGTAACAAACTTAATGATTCTTGAATGTAATCTGGTCCGTTTCTTATCAAGTTGTTTATTGTTCAATTGTTAATTAAAATTATGTCCTATTCGCGTTCGATTTTAAGATATTATAATAATGTGTGTCAAAACTATTATTTGGATGTAGACATTATTTCGGATTTCATTCTGAATTCCTGTGTCTCCAATAACTCGTTGTCATCTTAAATTTTTAGATTAGAGTTTCAATTTTTATTTTCTGTGTAAATTATGAACGCCTTTTTATTAGAATTTAGTGCTTACATTTTTTTTTGTTCCCCTGAGGAAAATGCATTAAACTGCATACCCCGGCTTTGGCGAGCCAGCGGTTATGTGGGGCTCTCCTCCCCAGAAGGGGATGTAGTACTTACCTATAATTTAAATTCATATAACATTTCTTTTTTATTGAAATCCTTACTAATATTATAAATCGGAAAAAGAGTTTGTTTGTTTGTTTGTTCCGCTTTCACGCCGTAACTACTGAACCGATTGCTTTGAAATTTTGCACACGTAAAGATAAAAGTCCGGATTAAATAATAGGCTACTTTTTATCCCGGAAAAATCGACAGATCCCACGAGATGCGCAATAAAGGCTTCGCTCAAAAACTACTGCACAGAATTTCATCAATAGATAGAGTGATTATTGAGCGAGAAAACGGATAGTCCCACGGGAAGCGCGATAAAACCTTCGCGCCTAAAAACCGACTTCCGCGCATATGTAGCCGTGGGCAAAAGCTATGACCCTTAACCCTCTATAGACTCAGTCCCGAAATCCACGCGGGCGAAGCCGCGGGCAGAAAGCTAGTGTTAATATAATACTTATGTTTCTATTTAGTTCGTAAGCCATAACAAATAAAACAAAAATAATGTGTCATTAGTAACGATTCAGCAAAGACCTACCCTCGAGTGTCTGGCACGCGATTATATTCATAATGTGGAGGCATGCTGCATACCTACGAAATAAAGATGTTTGCATTTCAAGCAATAATAAGTTGATAGGCAAATCTACAAATCGCAACAAGCAAGAGAATGCAGTCGGCGTTCTCGGAAACAACTTACGAAGCTTATTCCGCGTAGCAATCAAAGCTATGCGCAGGTTATTGGATTACGAGACCATTCCACAAACGCTGAGTTTATTTAAATTTAATCACACGGGAATCAAAGTTTTGATTTTAATTAAGGGCAGGTATTGAGAAATTGACTCATCAATACATTGACCGGTCAGATAAGATGACATTTAGTAGCGTGTTAATAAGAAAGCGTCTAGCTAGCGTGTGTTGGATTCTCCCTGCATCGGTGACGTCCACGGCGTCCACCGCCACCAGAATCCATGACACTTAAACGTGTACTCTTGAAATATGACGTTTCTCGCTCCATTCAAGCCGTAGGGCCCCCCCCTTTTTTTTTTTTTTTTTTTTGGTTCCCCTGAGGAAAATGCATTAGGGTAGGGCCCGTAAGCCGTAGGGCCCTTAAGGCCAAGGCTAGGCTGAGTTTAGTTGGTAGGTCACGCGATCGGAGCGCTCCGGTCGTGTGGGGTCCAACATAACCTCCGTGACACTTGCCTTTGCGGGGGTATCCTGGGTACGTTTCGTGCTCCTCGTGAGGATTCTCAGCCTTTCTCTCCGGGGAAAAAAAATTGGCGCGTTAGTGTAGGACGATATGTCGAATTTATGTATCAAAGGTACAGGACCTTAAAGAAAATCTGAGGCTGACAACAAATTAAGGTCCATAAAAAATAAATTGTGATAATCCCAACTAATATTATAAATGCGAAAGTGTGTTTGTTTGTTTGTTTGTTTATTTGTTTGTTTGTTTGTTACCTCTTCACGCTTAAACTACTGGACCGATTTCAAAAATTCTTTCACCTTTGGAAAGCTACATTCTCCCCGAGTAACATAGGCTACTTTTTATCCCGAAAAAATCGACAGATCCCACGGGATGCGCAATAAAGGCTTCGCTCAAAAACTACTGCACAGATTTTTATGCGGTTTTCATCAATAGATAGAGTGATTCTTGAGGAGTTTTGCGGCATTTTTTATCTCGGAAAAACGGATAGTCCCACGGGAAGCGCGATAAAATCTTCGCACCATAAACCGACTTCCGCGTATATGTAGCCGTGGGCAAAAGCTATGACCCTTAACCCTCTATACACCCAATCCCGAAATCCACGCGGGCGAAGCCGCGGGCAGAAAGCTAGTCTCTCATAAAACAACGATTTGCTTACGCAACACCCCAAATGTATTAGGTCGCATTAAGTGACCTTTTGTTGTTAAGAAACGACGATTCCGTTTGCCAGTTCTAACGATACTTGTTCGAAAACTGAACCGCTATTGTTATGCCATTTCTTTTGTTTCCACAAAACTTGTTGCTGGGTGGACTTAAGGAAAACACGTCCGGCTTTGGAACAGTTTAAATGAAAAGAATTTCCTATTCAGTTATGGATGTTATTATAATTGAATCCCCCCCTTCCCCCTCCCCCCTATTGTAGGAAAACAAAACGCAACTCCGGTTGTTAAATTCTAAACATACTGAGGTATCAAACCTGTGGATCAGTTAAAATAAAAGGAATTGTCATATTCAGTAATGTATATTTTTAGTCTCCCATCTATTGTAAGAAAAAATAAACGTAACTCCGGTTGTTAAATTCTAAGAATTCGGTATTTCGAACCTTTCCACGTATTTTTCTTCATAGCTAATAATAATATGATAATGCCATGAAGTACTGGTAGTATGTTATACCAATTTAAAAATTCGACCACGCGAACGGCCATGTCTGTAAAAACATTCGATCAATGAATTCGTCCAATGAAATTCCAATTGAATAATGTTGGAACAATTTGAATTCGGTAATTTCTTATACAGCATCAGAAATTAACGAATCATCATGGAAACTGAACCTCTTTGTATCAATCAGAGTTAGATTACAATACAAAACAGTCAGTATTCATGTTGGGTACGTTCCGCCAAACCTATGTTGCAATGTGTTCAATCCACTATTGTCTTGGCATTACTTTGTATTGACCTAAATGATGCGGACGATTACATAACTCGCGCGGGGATTGACGTGGCTGGCTAGATAGCTAGACGGCGCGGGCGCGCCGATTCCTGCCTGCGCTGCGCCTGCGCAGGCCGCTATGAACACCTGCGCTACATCATTGATTAACTGATCGAATGTTGCATTGCGTCTATTACGGACTATTTTGTTTTGCAATGAATTCATGTATTACATTAGATAAGATATATAAAGCCTTTTATTTCCAATCCACAATAGATTACATGTGATTTTAATATATATTATATATAAGTACTAACTTTTTTTTTTATATACAATTTTCTAAAACTTATAATTCTCTTTCATTATTCTTTTTTTACTTGATTTCTTCATCACCATTGATCGGAACCCCTTCTCGGGTAAAGGCCTCCTCCAGCTTTTTCCAAACCTCTCTGTCCATCGCTTTTTTTCTCCAATCGCTTCCAGCTATCGCTTTTATATCATCTATCCACCTTTTTTCAGGGCGCCCTCTTTTTCCCCTTGGTCCTTTCCATGTAGTTGTCTGTAATGTCCATCTTTTATCTGTGTATCTTGCTATATGTCCTGCCCACTGCCACTGCTTCAAAACATGTATTATCATGATAAAAATAGTGCAATTATTATTTACTAGCTTTCTGCCCGCGGCTTCGCCTGCGTGGATTTCGGGATTGGGTCTATAGGCCCACGGCTACATATGCGCGGAAGTCGGTTTATGGCGCGAAGGTTTTATCGCGCTCCCCGTGGGACTATCCGTTTTTCCGAGATAAAAAATACCGCAGAACCTTGCTCAACAATCACTCTATCTATTGATGAAAACCGCATGAAAATCTGTGCAGTAGTTTTTGAGCGAAGCCTTTATTACGCATCCCGTGGGATCAGTCAATTTTCCGGGATAAAAAGTAGCCTATGTTACTCGGGGATAATGTAGCTTTCCAAAGGTGAAAGAATTTTTGAAATCAGTCCAGTAGTTTCAGAGCCTATTCATTACAAACAAACAAACAAACAAATCTCTCCTCTTTATAATATTAGTATAGACAACACCAGCTTGTAAATAATAATTGCATTATTATTACCCGCGACTTCTTCTGCGCAGGATTAGTATCTCCGATTAGCTTATGTTGTAGTGTGTTTGTTTTATTATGATATATTCCTGTTTTCAAATTTTAATATAGCCTATGTTCACTGGAGATAGTGTAGCTTCCCAATAGTGAATTTTTATTCAAATCACTTATTTAGTTTCGGAGCTTATTCAATACAAACAAAAAAATAACTATCAAATCTATCCTCTTCTTTATGTTGAAGTGTAGACAATTTAATTGAAAATTAAAAAATATAGTCAGTCACTTTAAGGGTTCTTTAGTTAAGAAAACGGATACCGCAAAGAATCACTGGTTGGTAATGCTTCATTACAATTTATTACTAAAATTTTACGCCGCTTCAGTTAGAATCGAAGTGGAAATGTTGAGACATGGGCGGAAATATTTATGCTTCGTTTTATTGTAAGACTTCTCAGTTAATTGGCTATCCACACTTTCCATCTGGCTTTCATAAGTTCCTTAGACGCTAGCAAATTCGTTTTTAATAAATATATATGTAAATATTTTCGGTGGTAGACATAATAGGTGTTTATTATTGTTTAAAAAGCAAAGTCGTTGTAAAGGAAATTGGGTTCAGACTAGTGATTGCAATCCGGCGTCATTTTCAGTCCGGCCGGTTACGACCGGATTCCCATCAATTCCCATGGATTGATTTATTGGTTACACCTAGATGATTTTCGCTTTTCAGTACAAAATAAGTGAGTTAATCAAGTGTCACTGCACTTATATGTAGGTAGTTTATAAAAAATAAATCACAAATATATAAAATCGACTTTATTTCCTAACCAATGTTAAGACAAATATACAACAAGAAAACAATTATAATTTAGTGGTGTAGGTAACTAGTAATAATTTTACGACGTAACGAGGAGCTCGGTCTTTCTAGATTTCACTTTCACGGATAGATCAATTTATAAGTAACAATATTAATTATCAAGTAACTATAATATCTAATAGATACAATTAACCTTGCGTAATTAATTAAAGTATTGAGAATGCAAACAAACAAGTCTTATAGGTATTTATGATTATGGCAGATACCATCATGATTACTAACTGCACTAGCACCGGATCCGATGTTCGGATCCGTTAACCATTAAATGATGCCGGATCCGCCGGATTACCGGATCCGTTTTTCCGGATTGCAATCCCTAGTTCAGACTATCTGAGGCTAGCTTCTAATTTATGTCTATGTAAAAATACAGGAAGAAAAAAGCCCTTGCTGGTCCTTTCCAGTACAAGGTCTCCTGCCGTAGACTTTTTAACCGATGGCGTAGATCTTTAACGTGCAAAATCGATTGTAAAAATCCTATTTGAAGATTAAATATTTGATTTTTGATTTGGTGTTACTAATTTAGTTAATAAAGTGCTTTGAATACCAACACTTCAAATTGAAACAAAATTTATAAAAAAAAAACATTTCAAACAGCAGTCTGCATTCTCATATCACCAATACTTACCGTCAATCGAGAAACAGTTTATAATAATACTGAAATTTATCCGAAAGTTTCCATCCACAAATGTGACATTGCACTAAATTTCGATTAAGCTCATCTGCAAGAAATACTCATATCTCAAAAACAAAACGTATAAAATTAAAAATATTATATTAAGCAACTTACAAAAGAAGTATCCACCAAAAACATGTATTTTTATGTTATATATTGAGAAACAAGCAGAACTGCCCACATGATTGTAAATAGTCAGTCGTTTATAGCACATGTAAGAAAGAAGGAAACCAAACATTTGTAGACGCAGAACAAAATAACATTCTAGAGGAGCGTAATCGGCTAGCAACGTGGGCTATTACTCGCAGGTTATATAATACTATTTAAAAACAAAATGAATCTATCTTTATAACAACTATGATAACTATGAAGAGAACATGACGGAATACAGAACACGTTCTAGAACATCTCGCAAAACTCTCTCGAACTAATCTGGAACTTCACATAATAGTTGATGTGAGACATAACTTGGCGCATTTATGCGAATGCCGGCCGCTTCAGGTGCCGGAACTAAATGTCCAACATGTACAATTGAACAGCTTGAAAAGATAATATTATTCCGACCTTTGCAAGATGATTAGGTACTTTTTGGTACGTGTTCTACATGTTCATGTTTCTACATGTTCATTCAGTACTTGTGAGGTACCAGTGAGGGGAAGTTCCCATCCGCGAGCACATGGAGGTGGTCAACTGGACGGGCCGGACTGGCTCGCGTCACTGACAATAATACAAAGCGAAGTCTTTTTTTCCCCCCTCAGGAGAGAGGCACGAAACGACCCAGGGTACCCCCGCAACGGCAAGTGTCACGTAGGTTATGTTGGACTCACGACCGGAGCGGTCCGATCGCGTGACCTACCAACTAAACTCAGTCTGAGCCTTGGGCAGAAGGGCTTTACGGCTTGAATGGACAAAAAAGCGAATTGATCGGGTTTTTAGTGGGCATGACCATCATACGCAAGAAATGTATGGAGCCTTCGTTCTAATGAGAAGGAATTATGCGCCGGGAATATACTGAACAGGGCGTTTACAACATCAGCGACGTTTACGACTCTTCAGCCCACAAGAATCACAAAGTACGTTGCCAACTTGTGATATGCGAATAAAGCTACCGTACCAAAAATTTCACAGCTTGCCTTCACATAGGAACTCATCCCTGCCGATACCACTGTTTTGCTGTAGTAATTGATAATACGAAGGTACCTAAACCTCGGCGATCTCCCTCACTATGCCTGGGTGCGAGCGCTCGATCCCGAAGGAGAGCTGCATCGCGCCTTGACGAGGCCATGAACCTTGCAGACACTACCACGACCCCGTCGACGTATGGCGACAAGCGTCCACTCCAGGCCACCACAAGGGTGATCGCCGGATACCTCCGGCCATCCAAATACAAAGGCACCTAAGAAAACGGTCCTGGTATAGTCTTCCTATTACCAAAATGACACTAGCACCCGGATGATGTATGTTTGTTGCTATCAGATTATGATCAATATAGTCAAATAAAAATATAATCGCTATCTATCTTGAGTTTCTATCTATCTATATATCGTGAATTTGTTTGCTAAACACTTGACAAATATAATGTAAATCAGGCACTAAAACCCTGGACGATCCTGACGATTAAATCGATGGGTGGCCTCGATATAAATTATATCTGTGCAATATAGTGTTGATGCAAAAGTCCAAGGGGACTTTCGGCGGCATTTTATGCCAAATGCAACTCGTTCGCCAGCAACCTTTCAAATGAAGGTTGAATTTTAAAACCTTTAAAAATCAAATCACAACTTTTTCGAATTGGTCCATTACACTTAAATCATTGTTGTTTTTAGTTTTGTTTTTACATGTTCAGATCCTTGACGATGAATCTCGTCGTCAATGAAGTCGTATTTTGTAATAATTTCATTGTGTTGAAATCAAATAAATCATATTGAATATGAAGATGTGAGATAGTGTAGTGAATACACCCATCTTGCACATGTGACTCCATAGTCGACCATATATCGATGGACCTCGAAGACTCGAAATATTTCAGGTTTGGTATCTCATCATATCTATGGCCAACTGCTTAACTTTAACGATCATAATCAATAAAGTCTGTTTTACTTTATCTCCGATACAAAATTAACATCCATAAATCTTAAGGGTGCTATCCAAAATTTGCTGTCATCGCTCATATATATACATTCCGTGTGCGTGTGCTTGGATCATCAAAAATATTCTAGAGATATTGAACTATATCAATTTTCTGTTATTACTATTAGTAATAATCGATGAAATCACCGATTCTGTCAAATAGGTACAGTCAAAGCCCCTTATTCGCGCTTCCTTCATTCGTGTTTCCACTATTCGCGGATCAAAAAAAAAACGTCTCAACTCCTTCATTCGCGGCAAAAAAAAACATTATTCGCGGTTCTAATAAATAGTACATACCTACATAAAAATAAAAGGATTCCAATTTGCGATTTCCTTATCAACATTGATCCGCCTATGGAACAAAGTCTTATTTTTAAGAGGCAAATTGAAAATACGACTGCTGCTTATCAGTCTGCATTGAAGAACCTTTTAAAAACTGCCAAGCAAGAGAAAATTACATAATTTTTCAAACCAATACTTAGGCCTTAAGATAATGAATCAAAATATTCGAAAACTTCAAATTAATTGATTTATATATATTATTTTGTCACCTCACCTAGGAACGTATCTCCTACATTACTTCTACAGTACTTCTACAATACAGCATCCGTGAATACAGAATTTTTATGGAAGTACAAATTACCATTCTGTATTCGCGGCATATTTATGGAACGTATTCCCCGCGAATAAGGAAGTTTTACTGTACATAGCATTTATAGACCAACCGTTACTTACCAATAGCGCTTACGAACGAGCTGTTAGTAAAGGAGATAATTTTTTCTTGTATGGAGAATAGGCCCACTACAAAATGTGACGTTTATTAATGAGACATACGTTAAATAATTTCTTACTAACCCTAGATATTATAAGGAACATTAGCTTGTTTTTATCTAACGGGAATATTGAGAAATCAATTAAAACATGAAGATTAAATAACCTAAAAATTCTTAGTAGTTAGTAGCTTTATTTTGATTTGTATTCAAATTGCTTTTTACGTAAATGCTATTTAACACTTTTTTATTCTTGAAAAATACAATCTTCTTTGGCCACTACCAAACGCCCGAAATCGTATTATTTTTTTGCATTCTAAATACGGGATGCGGGAAAGAAAACGAAATCAAGCCGTTGGAAACGTAAACACAGAATTCGGTTGAAAACAAACCGACGTCAATTGAATGTCAGTGTCGCTATCGCTGTCAAAAATGATGACGCGTTCCGTTTCATGACGATACTATAGTTAAAATAATCTAAAATAGTATTAAAATAATTATTGAGAATTCAATACTTTTAAATAAAATAAAAAAGAAATAAAACACTATCCTTTATCTATTATTATATTTATATTTTATTTGTATAAATATTAAATCATCTTTCATTGTGATTTAAAAAACGTTACCTCAAAAGTCAAAAGTCATTACTAAGTTTATTTAATTGATTTTATTATTCCCGTTTCATTTTTACTCATAATATCGTGCAATTGCTTTTAATAATAAATTGATATTTTAGAGTTCAGTAATATCAATAAACGTTGCCGTTTTTTAGTGGGCCTAAAAAAAATTATCTCCTTTAAGACCGCATTACAAGTTTAGGTTTGTCAATTTTGTGCGCGACTTAAGAATAAACAAACTTCCCACTGGCATAATTATGTAAATGTAACCTCGTATTCAGTCAGTATCTAGAGTATGGAGGATATCCTATTTAGGAATGTAGGTAAAACAGTTGCAAAGTCTATCTCGTGCCCTGTCAAAATCAGAAATCTAGATCCAGGGTTTCGCAACACACATGCCCGATTAAATATTGAAAGTTTTTTCTCACATTGAAATTCAAATAGGAGTCGCATTGTTCCAGAAACGTTCATCACATCAATTCGATGAATTCCATTTGTAATTTTATTATTAAATGCTTTGTATCGTGTCCAGCGTGGCGCTCACTGGGCAGAATGGCGAATAAAATCAATCATGCTATCCGATATCAGATAAAATTGTATTAGATTGTTTACAGCTTTGTTTTACGATTCACGCCTTTGTCTATTATACATATAAAACATTAATTTGATGCAATTCTCATTATAACCATCCATTAACGAAAATTACCTGAAGAGTATCGCTAAGTTATAAGATCACCTTTAAACACATTAGTTTTGTGTAATTATAGATACTATTGTTTCGACTTTCTTTTGTTACATCACTCATTTGAATTGACATTCGTGAATATATATACTAACAATATAATTTGGTACCTATGGGTTTAGTTTGTGACTAGGGTTACTGTCTTACTTCTTACTGTCCACATAAATTACGTTATGTAACACAGGTGAAAATACGTATTTCTTTTTATTAATTAGGTTATATACAGTAATTTTTATATGATCATTCCAGGCAGAAGTCTGCACAGCAACTAAGATATTCATAACTAACAAGAATTGTATATTTGGTTCATCAACCAATCGCAATCATTGTGTCTATCTTATATGTTGATTCTAGAGAAATTAATTGAGAAAATATCCGTTTTTTTGCATCCTTTATTGGTGGCATAAAGTATAGTTTACAGTCATAAAGTAAGGGTGGCAACCCTATTTGTGACTCAGAGAATAGGTGGCTATAGGAATTTCATTGGAAAATCTTATTAATCGCGAGCGACGGCGTGGGTGGAGACCCAGTTAATAATAAAAGTAAAAAAGTAACTCTAGAATAAAATTTGTAAAAGCAGCAGCTCGCAAATATTTATCTCAATAATAATATCACGAAAAATAGTATCAATGACAAAAATAATTAAATGAAAACCAAAGTATGGCCGCTAAAATGCTTTTTTGATAGGCACCATCAGTTCCTTGCGTCCATGGAATAAGTTTCATTTTATAATTATCAACGATTGCAAGTTGTTTAATAATTGCACGATAATCTCGAATTGAACTTGTGGAACAATAAAGCGAACGTGTACAAAACCTCCGCTATTACGAACGACATAAGACCTGTCTCGGGGTCAACGTGTGAACTATTACATGTTGCTGTGTGTACATATTTAACCCCTTGGCAACAACCGACCCGAACGAGCCTCGTACTAAAACGCACGTGGTGAGCGAAGCTATTTAGATCTCACTAATTGTCAACATTCAACAATCAAGTAATTTGGTCATACTTACTGCCTTTTGATAGTAAAATTCTTTGTTTTGACTTGAGCGATTTTGAATAATACTTCAATTAGTATTCCAAGAGATTTTTAAATTCTCTCTTCCAATAGTTGTGTTAGGTACGAACTCATTTGATGATCGGCGATTATCATACTGATATTATATCATCATAAGAAAGGAGGCGTCCTTTCTTATGTAAGATGTGCGTGCCAGGATTAAAAAGAAGAACGCGCTGACTTGAACGTGGTAAAAGCAATCTACGGGATTACTTTCAGATCGGACGGTCTCATAACAAGTTGTATTACTTCGCTCTCACACAATACAGCAAATAATCAACAAGTTTGTTTGTATTCTTACGATTTCCCTATCGTTCTCGTACTTGCAAGATCGTCACAGTCTGCAAATGTCGGTGGAGAAGAACCACAAAGTATATTTTTAGAACTTGAGGGTACCAAGCTGGCGCGCGTATACCTTTGGAGCTAGTTTCGTACAGCGTCAGAAAAATACACTATTGCACGGGCCGCAAGTTTGTTCAATTATACTAGACTGGCAACTGTAATTTTCGCCGAGGCAATATAGCGTTTTTCTCAAAAAAATCCAACGTAATAAAGTAATTAATTCAAAATAAACAATCACAATAATTACTAACAAACTACGTTTTTTTTTATCTTCGCTCGTATCGCGCAGGCAAAGGATTTTTATTTTTAACTTTCTTTACCGCCAAAGGAGATGTCCTCTTATTACAAGGAGGTTGGTTTTTTGTGATCAGCGTTAACTAACAAACACCAAACTACATTAAATTGAAAGCCGAAAAAATATGAAGTATGAAACAAATAAAAGAAATATTTTTACCACCCCCAATTATTTTTAAATAAATAAAACATGTTTTTAAGAAATATTTCATTATGGCAACACCTTAATGATGTTTTTATTAATCTGTGACTACCGGTATCTTACTCTATGTTTGATATTTTCCGTTGAGTTATGACATTGACAGCAGGTGCCTGACTTGTCAGTTGATTTTTTATTAATTTTTTTTTCTGGCTCTAGTTAACATACATTAAGTAACATAGCAGTCCCTATATTTTGTTAGTTAAACACTTCTCAAAATTAGAAATATTCGGTTCATTAAAGCAATTATGTATGTATTTAGATTTTTAAAAGGCTTGTTGATATTTTTTTTAAGCAATGTGTAATTATTGCATTAAAGATATTTCATTTTTTATTATACTAGAATACGAATTATTAAAAATCGGGGGTCTTGAAAATAACACGACTTACGGCGATTACTTTCTTTTAGAGCCTTCTATGCAAATATATCAAATTTACCCGAGTTAGTTACTATAAACCAATATGGGACATCTCCTTTATTTTGACGTTTGTGCCGAAAGGTAAACGCATCTAAGGCTATGCAGCCACGTGAAAACAAATTGTAACAACATTCATAAAATAGATCTAAATTCAAATACCAGAACACGCCGGGAACGAATTTTCATTTGAATATCGCGGTGCGTTTTTTGTTCGAATTTCAAAAATCACGCCGGCGTTTTTGTGGACGTAATACTATACTTCGCGTGTTCTTTTTCGAATATAATAGTGATATTTACGCGCTTATTTGAGAATAACCATTGCCAAGGCATTAATGCGGGTATTTTATTTTCCTCTTGCCATTAATAGGCACCTGACAAAAAAAAACCACAGTTTTCTTAATTAGTTATATTCTTTTTGACTGTCGGTCGACAATCATACAGAAAAGGTGTATGTAAGGTTAACAACCGCGACCGTTTCTGTCTATTGTTAAATGAGTTTCTATGAATCACCATTTTATTACAACTATAATAAACTGAACTCTGGCAAATATAATGTTTGTTATTAAGTCTATTTATCGTACAGTAATCATAACTATTATATTGACCTACCGAGAAACCCGCGCTTGCTGAACAGTTAATTTCGTTCAGTAAACTTTAGCAACGAAATACGAGTAATGTTCCGTAAATAATACGAGTATACGTATAGATTTTCCCAAATAGGTAAATAAATGTAGTTGTATGTATGTATGTAGTTGTAGTTAATGTTAGTTTTGCAATAGTATGTAGTAGTTAATTTTGATTGCATAAAGTCAAAACGGCTCAAATGATTTTCATCAAACATGTCTAAAAAACACTCGCACGTAAGTAATCTGATATCGATGACATACTCAGCCATGTCTCGAATTGGAGCCGACTAAATCTAGTCCAGTTTAACGCCTCTAAGACACAAGTTTGCGCGTTTACCGTTAAGAAATCTCCTTTTGTCGCAACCATAAACTCTCCGGGTCAACCATCGGTATCCTGGGCGTTGACATATCGAGCGATGTTCAATTTCGCTGTCATCTGGAAGGCAAGGCTAAATTAGCCTCAAAAAAGCTGGGAGTGCTAAGCAGGGCGAGACAGTATTTCACGCCGACCCACCGCCTACAACTTTACAAGGCACAGGTCAGGCCACATATGGAATACTGCTCTCACCTCTGGGCCGGAGCTCCTCAGTACCAGCTCCTTCCATTTGACCGTATCCAGCGTAGAGCGGTTCGAATTGTCGACGACCCGGTGCTCTGTGGTCGTATGGACTCATTGGCGCTGCGGAGAGATGTCGCGTCTCTTTGTGTTCTCTACCGCATATACCATGGGGAGTGCTCTGACGACTTGTTTGGGATACTGCCGCCGACCGATTTCCTGTATCGTGCGTCACGGAGGGGACTTGCTTTCCATCCCCACCATCTTAATGGTTGGCTGTCCTCCACAGTGCGGTTTTCGCGTGCATTTTTCCCGCGAACGACAAAGTTATGGAACCAACTTTCGGCCGCGGTATTTCCGAACAGTTACGACATGGGAAGCTTCAAAAAAAGAGCGTATACATTCTTGAAAGGCCGGCAACGCGCTGATGATACCTCTGGTGTTGTTTGTGCTATGGGCGGCGGTGATCACTTACCATCAGGTGACCCGTTGGCTCGTTTGCCTGCTATAATATATATAAAAAAAAAATTAACCTTTAATAGAAAAAAAAACTTAATTGAAATCGGTTCATCAGTTCGGGAGTTTTGATGCCACAGACACACAGACAGACATGTCAAACTTATAAAAGTTGTTGTTTTGTGATGTACAAGTCATAACCTTTCATTTGATACCCCACTTGAGCATATTTGCAGACATTCGGTTTTTCTTCCCCACTTTAACCCCGCGTAACTTTTAAACGGCTCAATCCATTTTCATCACACCTGTAATACAAAAAAAAAACTAAATTGAAATCGGTTCATTCGTTCGGTAGCTATGATGCTACAGACACAGACAGACACGTCAAACTTATAACACCCCTCTTTTTGCGTCGGGGGTTAAAACTAGAAAATATGACTTACTTTCTACACAAAGTATTTCTTTCACATATTAAATGTAATATTTCTTATATATGTACGCATTGCAATGCTTCAGCGAGTATAGGCAACGAAATTATTGGGTACCACTTTGGGAATGTACACTGTATTTTTTTTTTGGGTTTGTAGATATACTGCAAATCTTACAGGAAGTACCACTTACTATCAGGCGGGCAGTCTGTTTGACAATATCACTGCATAGTATAAAAGAAAGTAGCTATCCGCTGTCTGTCTGTCCCTATGTATGCTTAGATCTTTAAAACTACGCAACGGATTTTAATAGATAGACTGATTCTTAAGTTAACTTTATATGTATAATACTTGCATAATATAGTAGAGAAACACTGATAAACTAAGAGGTTTCTAATGTGATGTCGTAAATAAGCACGTTTTTTGCGGGTATATTGCAAAAACGCTGGCTGAACCCTATGAGATACACCAAAATAATGCACTACAGTATTGTCCACCTTAAGAAGTTCAACAAAAATGTCCGCGAAGGTTTATGTCTTAGGGATAACTCACCACAACCATTTTTTATCCTTTACTTAAAAATTGGTTATTTACGAAGTGATTTTAAACAATACAGCATTAATCCTTATCCAACTAAGTACCTTAAATAAATTGTGCATTCATTATAGATCAATATGCTATTTACAGCATGTAATTTAAGTGAATATTTCCGAAGATATTA
Organism: Scirpophaga incertulas; assembly: GCA_036419045.1. NCBI lineage: Eukaryota > Metazoa > Arthropoda > Insecta > Lepidoptera > Crambidae > Scirpophaga > Scirpophaga incertulas. The sequence continues at coordinate 2,187,090 of CM071626.1, read as the reverse complement.
CAAATTTTAAATACAGGGACTTGGATAAGTATTGCAACCGTGCGACGCCGGGGCGGGTCGTTAGTCTATACTAATATTATAAAGAAGTAAAGTTTGTGTGTTTGTGTATTTGTTAAATTGTAAGGGGTAATCTCGGGAGCTACTGCACCGATTTTAAAAATTATTTCACCAATAGAAAGACACATTATTGCTGAGTGTCATAGGTTATATAAAAAACCGAAAAATAAAAAGGCTTTTACGTGGTAGTCCGTTTTGCAAAGTGAATCGGAGAAAAAACGGGCAGCGGACGGCGCGCGTTGGCTTCGGGTGCTCGCTTCGGGGATTATTAATATTATGCCCAACGAAGTGGGCGCGGGTCAGCTAGTATTATATAAAAAAATAAATCAAATTATGACGTAACGCTTGCAGTGTATTTTAACTAACTAGTAATGTACCAAATAATGTAATAACCTCCCTTATTACATTATTTGGATGAACATCTGCAATGTCAACAACACAAATCACATCTATGTTATGTGTCGAATGTTTGGAACGTTTTCTAAAGAAATAATGGCAGAGAGAAATATATTTATAGAAAACTAAATCCCACAAAAGACGTTAAAAGATTAGGTGTCTTAGACAACCTTTTGCTACACGTGCCTCACCCCCAGGTTGCCTACATATCGCCTTCGAAAAATTACCAGCATGATAAAAACAAACCAATTTTCAAGAATTAGTTAAAATAACACATAGGTGAAAGCAGGCGACCGTGATGAAAACACATAAATGGCGAAATAACATTGAGAGCAGACGGCTAGACAGTTTTCCTTTGAAATATATAATATAATTATCCATATAACATATTTCTCGAGGTCTATGATCGAAAACAACATTCGGGGTATATACAATTAAGTACGTACTTCGTTATCATTTCCATTCATTTTTTCACGAATAGATTCCTTTTCACCAGAGGGGCAATCGCAACCGAACGCAACCGAACCGTTCGGCTTAACCAATCCGAACGCCACAATATTACGTCATCGAACAGATGACGTGATATTCTAGCTCTCGGATTGGTTGAGTGGAACGATTTGGTTTCGTTTCAGCTGCGATTTGTTAGTGCGATTGCCCCCCAGGTCCTTTAGGCTCTGGGGCATGAATTTCGTAAGTCTACATACGTATACTTAATTACTTTTTGGTGTTGTATAATTAGCTAATTATATTTTCACTTTAGTAGCTCAAACATGAAGGTTTTGCTGCTTAAAATCAGTGAGTAAAATCGATTTTTACTCACTAGTGAGACAAAGCTAACCACAGATTATAGTAACCTATGTATAGTAACTAATGGGATAACCATACAGACTATGTTTAACTTTTAATTTGTTGTATAATTTTGAATTTAAATAAATGAGTTATTTTACAATATACTCGTTCCTGTGTCTTATTTTATTTCCAAAGTAGGTATGATATTTGTTCTCGCTGCTGAAGTGAAAAGTTATGTGTGTCACACGAGAGCAAAGTTGTTTGCATCTCGTGCCTTTGAATCCCTCGACACGCTCAGGATTCTACTCTAGAATCACTCGCTTCGCTCGTGATTCAAACAGAATCCTTCGCTTGCTCGGGACTCAAATCAGCACGCGCAGCAAACATCAACTTTGCTCACTTGTTGCACAGATAACTATTTTCTATGCGCTTGCTTGAATTATACACTATAACTATGTATAATATTTATTACAATAATTACATTGAATTTAGATACAAATGGAGTGTAAATTGTTTCTGTACAATGAAATTGTACAGCGTAATATAGTTAACAATTCCTGAATATATTTGTAAGTATTTCCTACAGTTACGCCAATTAGCCTAGCCCAAAGTAAGCTCTGTAAGGTTGTTACGTGTTACGGTTTTTTTAGAGGGGAAATGCACCTTATGCATCGTGACTCTGGTCTGAGAGGACCGGCCACACCTGAGTTCTCTAGGCCCATGCGTGGCACACTGCGGGATGCGCTTTCGTGATTCTACCGCCGGCGGGCGCGAGGAAGTCGCGACCGCTACGCGACCCGGGATGGACCACGCCCCTTCCGTGGCCGGGGGGCGTCGTCGGTGGAGGAGACCGGGGAGGTAGTGAGCCTCCCCCGAGGAGGGCTCCCCTATATCGGCGGGGGAGCGAAGGCTGGGGGTTCCCGGAAGTGGTTTGATGTTCCCGGGGGCTCCCTACATGCCTGAGGAAGGCCATCCCTAAGGTTTTTAGTGGGTAGGCCTCCCCCTTCTGGGGAGGAGACCCCACATAACCGCTGGTCCGCCACAGCCGCGGTATGCAATTTAATGCATTTTCCTCAGGGTGAAAAAAAAAAAAGGTTACGGACAGACATAAATACATATATACGTACCTATTTTTGATAGAATTTATTATATTTTGATTATCGGTGTACTATCCACTCGGCTATCTGGTCGCTAAATATTGAAGTAATCTCAATCAAAGTTTTCCAATCAAAATTGCCAAAGCTTTTTTATTTGTCAATCGTAATTATTTTTGTATCTGATTAATCATAGTGACCGATATGTGAGTATCAGACGGTTACATTTGCAATAATTTCTTTGCTTCAAAGCTACCTTGTAAATATTTTAAAAATATTTTCTTTTTATAACTAATTATAAAAGTATAATTATATGTTTATACATCAATGGCAACTAAAGATAATATTTAAAATTAATTATAAACAAATAATATGAAGAAGAATAATGTTTATATACACAAAAACAAAGCTAAGTTATGCACAAATTGTCGTGTGGCACACTGTTTTCGGTAGACGAAAAACAAAATTAATTAAGAGGAATGCATTTTCTCCCCTCCCAGGCACCTTGGATAGGACCAAGAATGTTGACACGGCAGATTAAAGCGACTATCAGACAAGCCTATCGGGTCTTATACGGCGCTGTGTTTACGTAAGCCTACTAGGGACTAGACTTAGATTTAGTTAGATTAGACCTATAGAAGTACACTGTTTTGGTTTTAATACCTTTGCTAAATGTTAGAAAATAAACATACGTTACTTGATTTTTATAGCTTTTATTAAAACCATAAGAATCGGATATTCATTTTAGAATTTTAACAAGCGTATTGACAAACACTTGACTAGACAGATAACAAAGTTAACCTATAAAGGTATTGTTCTTCTGAGATACTTAATACCAACTAAAAGTAGGCTACGATCAAAAGTTGGGCATTTGCTAACACAGAGCGACAGTATTTAGGGTTTCCTGAGCACAATAAGTCCAAAAACAACGGTAGGCCGAAAAATTTTCGCCAGAAGTAACTTTTAATATGGAATAAGGCAATTAGAAAGCATGTTATTAGAATGCGCAATTGTAGTACATGAATGAAAAAATCATCAAAGCCTTTTTTATTTGACCGCCTTTAGGGCAAGGGTAAAGGGAATAAAGTTTTGCTTCTATCTTAATTATAGAACAGTAATAATTAATAATAAAGGTCAGAACATTTTTAAGGCGGAAATAACATAGTTTAGTTTTAGGCGGAAAAATTAGTTAGACAAGCGTTTTGTAATTATCTACCTGCATTTTAACAGTAAATTTAATCTGTGCAAATAGTGATAGCAGTTACGTTAAGGTATAGTTGTGTCAAATTGAAAACATCTTTTCAAAGCTACACCAAATCATTCAATACGAAAAAATCTTATCTTTATGAGGATCATAACATTTTATTTAGAGCGATACAATTTTTCTTATTAGTTCGTCTATTATATATAACGACATGCTGTTCGCGACAATTATTTGAATTTCGCCATATTAAGCCGCTTTCGCCTTATGAGCCCTTTTTAATATATTCAGTATCGCAGTTAGATCATAGTTTTAAAAATAGGACAGAATCAATTGTACGAAGTATTTGATGATTTTCCCAAAATCAACTAGTATTCTCCACAGTACGCTTTCCTGGAAGAATGGAGTCTAGGGTTCTTCAAAAAGGGAGTGAATAGATTTTAATAAAAAGTCTGCAAAGGGTTTTTAATGCTCCTACTGTTACAGGCGCCCATAGGTTACGGTTACTGCTTATCATCAGGACATAAGTATTTTTACCATTACTGTGATGTAACAATAAATATGGTCATTAAATATGAACGATGAATGGCGACAGTCGAAAAACCAGTTAATAAGAATGGTCTAACAACGAATTCTCATGTAGGTCACGCCCGGCCTTTAACAATTGGGTCATGCAGGGCTGAACGCAGAATTGGGACAACATCCTTTAGAGACCACAGAAGTGACCTATTACGACACTTATAAAATATTTCAAACTTTGTTAAGTTCTTGAAATGAAATTTTGCTACGCGTAAGAGACACTGTAACACTTTGACGTTTTTTTATGAAGTTGAAGTTATAATCAAAAAATTTAAATCTAAATTAACTTTAGTCAAATATGACTTTATAGAAGCTGTTTTTAATCGTAATTTTTTTTTTCTACCTTCCATTCACGATTTATTTTTAGCAGATAAGAAGAATGGGCGCTAGAAACTTATCAGCTTTATCGAAAGTAATAACAACATTTACAATAAATTATGTCGTTATCATACAATGTACATACATATGTGTTTACAATTGACACGGGAAATCAAATATTTACAGTTTAGAATGTAATGTCTTCAAATCAACACGAAGCATTGGCATCATTTAAATAATCATTAATTATAAGAAATGAAATATGGTGAAGATCATATATACATGGATTCAGAATTGTCAAGTGTATCTGTACATTACCTGAAATGTTACGTTACCTTGAACGGATAGCTAGATTAAACTATTTATGTCATTAAATTGGGTAGATAACAGTTTTTTTTCTATTCATAATAACAGTTCTCTTTTAGATGAGAAATATTGTAGAAGTGACGACGTATCTGCGATTATTACTTTTGAAGATACAGCGCCATGTTTGCGACGCTGTCGCGGGTCGCTCAAAAACGCTCCATACAAAGCACTCTGCAATCGTGACGTCATAATTTACTAAACTCGCCTAATTTGTATGAGCGTATTAACAAAATTGCCAATAACTTGGTTATTTTTACGTTTATAGATATATTTTCTATATGAAATAATGTTACATTCAATGTGAGAAAGTTAGAAAGGTGTTCGTTTCATTAGAATTTTGTAAAAAATAATTGTATATTTTTTACAAATCTAAAACCAATATTCATACAAAATTAAAGTGTAATAGGGTAGACGACTACAACTGATTATGGCCGTTTTTATTCTATAATTATCTGATTTGAACAATTTATATCTCCTGAAAGTATGCCAATATAGAAATTTCAGTTTAATTATTATTTATATTGTTTTTAGATTTCTAAAAAATGAGCAATTATTATTTACGTAATTCTAATGAAACGAACACATTTCTAACATTCTCACATTAAATGTATCATTTTTTTATATAGAAAGTATACCTATAAACGTACAAACAACAAAGTTATTTTAAGATTTGTTTAAACGCGCATACAAATTAGGCGAGTTTACTTAGTTATGACGTCACGATTGCAGTGTTTCTAGTATGGAGCGTATTTGAGCGACCCGCGACAGCGCCGCAAACATGGCGATGTATCTTCAAAAGTAATAGGTGCAGGTGTACTGTTGGTTCTACAATATTTCTCACTTAAAAGAGTACTCTTATTATATATTGAATTTAAAAAATTGTCGTCTACCCAATTTCTATATCGACTTACGTTCATGAGATAGAAATTGCTCGATACTAGCTGAAGTCCGCGACTTCGTCTGCTCAGAATTAGTATTTCGAGTAGCTTATATTAGCGTGGCGTATATCTTTGCTATATTACTGTAAAGTTCCAATAAAACAACATTAATTCTAACATCACATCTATAATGTAAAATAAAGAGAATCACTCAGAGATTTATTTAAGGAAATAAATATAATGACATTAGCGTGTCAATATATTTATGTTTATAAGAACTACGATACATTTAATACAAATTTTCAAATTCATCATTTTAACACGAGAAATAAAAATAAGCTTGCCGTTCCAACATACAGGCTTCAAAATACTAGAGGTTCGTTCTTAGGGAAATGTGTAACTTTTTATACACTCTTCCAGAAATAATTACTGCTTTACCGTTTCATGAATTTAAAGCACATATTAATAATACTCTAATGAAAAAAGGGTATTACAAGGTCAATGATTTCTTGAATGATAAAAATGCTTGGATGTAATTTTTACGATATTTAATTTCCTGAATAATTAAACATGCTTGGATGTAAATTTTGCGATATATCATTTTGATGATTCTATAATAAATAATATTTTTGTTTTGTACCGGACATATGCATATCAGATTTGTTTAATGCGATATGACTCTTGTGACAGAAATATACATTTGTTAGTTGTTTTAACTTGTACCGGCGGTTGGGTTCAGACTGTGTATCTGAAGCCGGCTTCCAACTGACGACTCTGTAATGACACAGGGAGAAAAAAAATGCCTTTGCTGGTTTTCTTGCTGGTTCTTTCCAGTACAAGGTCTCCCGCCGTCTTGTGAACCAATGGCGTAGCATCTTTGACATTCAAAAGTGATTGTAAAATCCTATTTGAAGAATAAATTTTTGGTTTTGAACTTCAAGATTGCCGAATTCAAGTATTGAATACGCCCGCAGTTATAGATAGCAACCCGGTCTCTGTATAATCTACCTCCCGTCCTGGCTGTACGGTCCTTACAAGACTCAGGCTGAGTTTAGTCAGCAGGTCATTCTGGTTGAGCCGCCTCGGTCATGGCAATTCCATGGCACTTGGGTTGCGATGGTATCCATGAGAATTCTCAGCCTTTCCCCTCAATATTGTTTCATGCCACAAATATCAAAAGACTAGCTTTCTGCCCTACTACTTCTGGGTTAAGGGTCACAGCTTTTGCCCACGGCTACATATGCGCGGAAGTCGGTTTATGGCGCGAAGGTTTTATCGCGCTTCCCTTGGGACTATCCGTTTTTCCGAGATAAAAAATACCGCATAACCTTGCTCAAGAATCACTCTATCTATTGATGAAAACCGCATGAAAATCTGTGCAGTAGTTTTTGAGCGAAGCCTTTATTGCGCATCCCGTGGGATCTGTCGATTTTTCCGGAATAAAAAGTAGCCTATGTTACTCTTCACCCTTCAACTATCTCTACGTAAAAAAACACGTCAATTCGTCGCTCCGTTTTGCTGTGAAAAAACGGTCAAACAGACAGACACACTTTCCCATTTATAATATTAGTATGGATATGAATTAAGCCGTACGTACATATCTATAACAGTCTGCGTACACGGGCCCAAATTTTCAGTTAATGCTCATTTTTATAATTTTATAGCAAAACACAAAATATTGTGAGCAAGTTGATTTAAAATGTGTAAATGACAGATTGTTTTTCAGTTGATTGGTTTAGACTGATTACACTGTGGACATGATTACGTATTCGTTAAGAATGAGCAAATCGGACTTTTATTAATCAAGCTGGCCAGATCACAGAGCGTGAAATAAGCAACTCAATTGGCAAATAGCGAAGTTTTCTTGACGACAGCAGGAAAATAGTTTTCTCTTCACATCGGATTTAAATCGAACCCATCTCTTTATATCTCTCTCGTCTATATTAATATACTAGCGGACCCGACAGACTTCATCCTGTCAAAAAGATTTGTAAAGTGGCAGTTTTTTGTTCCTACTTGAAATGACATATGATGACATTAAATTTGTTTGACAGAACTAACGTCACTTTTTTTGTCTTCGATTGTTTTGCCAAAGGTTCAAATTGGCTTTTAAGTATTAATACAAATTGTTTGTATATGGGAGTATAGAAAGATGTTGATTTTACACTTTATCAAGATTTTCTCTACGTACAAACCTTCTCTGGACTTCTACGAATAATTCAAGACCAAAATTAGCCAAATTGGTCCAGGCGTTGTTGAGTTATGCGCTTACCAACACATTTTGCGATTCATTTTTATATCTATACTAATATATAAAGCTGAAGAGTTTGTTTGTTTGTTTGTTTGTTTGAACGCGCTAATCTCCGAAACTACTGGTGCGATTTGAATAATTCTTTTTTTGTTGGATAGTCCATTTATCGAGGAAGGCTATAGGCTAAATAACATTACGCTATGACCAATAGGAGCAAAAATCAGAGCGGTAAATGTGTAAAAAACGGGGAGAATTATTCATTTTTGAAGGCTTTCTTTGCGTGCGCTGCGAAAACGGTTCAAGATACACACAAAATAATGTATGAAAGAATTATTCCTCTATACATGATCTAAAAAAAAGTCCGCGACGGCATATGTCTATCTTTTAAGGTTTAGTCACAATGACCGTTTTTATGGTACCAAATTTGGTCGAAATAATTTGTTTAAGTTGTATCAACATAATAATATTAATCTTTATTCAAATATAAATATGTTGTTGGTTAACCAAAAATCTGCCGGAAGTCACTATTCCACGCGGACGAAGTCGCGGGCAAAAGCTAGTATAAGATAACTATAATCGTGTGAAACATTGTCGCGTCTGGCGTTGCCAGGCGTCCGGATAAAGCCGGACATAGGTAGGCTTTTTGATTGCGTGTCCGGCCAAAATAGACTGTGTCCGGCTTTTGTTAGGCTTTTTACATTTGGCAAACGAGAGTGGCCGAGCGCAGGCGATGAGAGTCGCCTGATGGTCGCTCACGCAGCCCGAAGTATTTTGTAAACGAGAGTGGCCGAGCGCAGGCGATGAGAGTCCCTGACGGTCGCTCACGCAGCCCGAAGTATTTTGTAAACGAGAGTGGCCGAGCGCAGGCGATGAGAGTCCCTGACGGTCGCTCACGCAGCCCGAAGTATTTTGTAAACGAGAGTGGCCGAGCGCAGGCGATGAGAGTCCCTGACGGTCGCTCACGCAGCCCGAAGTATTTTGTAAACGAGAGTGGCCGAGCGCAGGCGATGAGAGTCCCTGACGGTCGCTCACGCAGCCCGAAGTATTTTGTAAACGAGAGTGGCCGAGCGCAGGCGCGATGAGAGTCCCTGACGGTCGCTCACGCAGCCCGAAGTATTTTGTAAACGAGAGTGGCCGAGCGCAGGCGATGAGAGTCCCTGACGGTCGCTCACGCAGCCCGAAGTATTTTGTAAACGAGAGTGCCGAGCGCAGGCGATGAGAGTCCCTGACGGTCGCTCACGCAGCCCGAAGTATTTTGTAAACGAGAGTGGCCGAGCGCAGGCGATGAGAGTCCCTGACGGTCGCTCACGCAGCCCGAAGTATTTTGTAAACGAGAGTGGCCGAGCGCAGGCGATGAGAGTCCCTGACGGTCGCTCACGCAGCCCGAAGTATTTTGTAAACGAGAGTGGCCGAGCGCAGGCGATGAGAGTCCCTGACGGTCGCTCACGCAGCCCGAAGTATTTTGTAAACGAGAGTGGCCGAGCGCAGGCGATGAGAGTCCCTGACGGTCGCTCACGCAGCCCGAAGTATTTTGTAAACGAGAGTGGCCGAGCGCAGGCGATGAGAGTCCCTGACGGTCGCTCACGCAGCCCGAAGTATTTTGTAAACGAGAGTGGCCGAGCGCAGGCGATGAGAGTCCCTGACGGTCGCTCACGCAGCCCGAAGTATTTTGTAAACGAGAGTGCCGAGCGCAGGCGATGAGAGTCCCTGACGGTCGCTCACGCAGCCCGAAGTATTTTGTAAACGAGAGTGGCCGAGCGCAGGCGATGAGAGTCCCTGACGGTCGCTCACGCAGCCCGAAGTATTTTGTAAACGAGAGTGGCCGAGCGCAGGCGATGAGAGTCCCTGACGGTCGCTCACGCAGCCCGAAGTATTTTGTAAACGAGAGTGGCCGAGCGCAGGCGATGTGAGAGTCCCTGACGGTCGCTCACGCAGCCCGAAGTATTTTGTAAACGAGAGTGGCCGAGCGCAGGCGATGAGAGTCCCTGACGGTCGCTCACGCAGCCCGAAGTATTTTGTAAACGAGAGTGGCCGAGCGCAGGCGATGAGAGTCGCCTGACGGTCGCTCACGCAGCCCGAAGTATTTTGTAAACGAGAGTGGCCGAGCGCAGGCGATGAGAGTCCCTGACGGTCGCTCACGCAGCCCGAAGTATTTTTGTAAACGAGAGTGGCCGAGCGCAGGCGATGAGAGTCCCTGACGGTCGCTCACGCAGCCCGAAGTATTTTGTAAACGAGAGTGGCCGAGCGCAGGCGATGAGAGTCCCTGACGGTCGCTCACGCAGCCCGAAGTATTTTGTAAACGAGAGTGGCCGAGCGCAGGCGATGAGAGTCGCCTGACGGTCGCTCACGCAGCCCGAAGTATTTTGTAAACGAGAGTGGCCGAGCGCAGGCGATGAGAGTCCCTGACGGTCGCTCACGCAGCCCGAAGTATTTTGTAAACGAGAGTGGCCGAGCGCAGGCGATGAGAGTCCCTGACGGTCGCTCACGCAGCCCGAAGTATTTTGTAAACGAGAGTGGCCGAGCGCAGGCGATGAGAGTCCCTGACGGTCGCTCACGCAGCCCGAAGTATTTTGTAAACGAGAGTGGCCGAGCGCAGGCGATGAGAGTCCCTGACGGTCGCTCACGCAGCCCGAAGTATTTTGTAAACGAGAGTGGCCGAGCGCAGGCGATGAGAGTCCCTGACGGTCGCTCACGCAGCCCGAAGTATTTTGTAAACGAGAGTGGCCGAGCGCAGGCGATGAGAGTCCCTGACGGTCGCTCACGCAGCCCGAAGTATTTTGTAAACGAGAGTGGCCGAGCGCAGGCGATGAGAGTCCCTGACGGTCGCTCACGCAGCCCGAAGTATTTTGTAAACGAGAGTGGCCGAGCGCAGGCGATGAGAGTCGCCTGACGGTCGCTCACGCAGCCCGAAGTATTTTGTAAACGAGAGTGGCCGAGCGCAGGCGATGAGAGTCCCTGACGGTCGCTCACGCAGCCCGAAGTATTTTGTAAACGAGAGTGGCCGAGCGCAGGCGATGAGAGTCGCCTGACGGTCGCTCACGCAGCCCGAAGTATTTTGTAAACGAGAGTGGCCGAGCGCAGGCGATGAGAGTCCCTGACGGTCGCTCACGCAGCCCGAAGTATTTTGTAAACGAGAGTGGCCGAGCGCAGGCGATGAGAGTCCCTGACGGTCGCTCACGCAGCCCGAAGTATTTTGTAAACGAGAGTGGCCGAGCGCAGGCGATGAGAGTCCCTGACGGTCGCTCACGCAGCCCGAAGTATTTTGTAAACGAGAGTGGCCGAGCGCAGGCGATGAGAGTCCCTGACGGTCGCTCACGCAGCCCGAAGTATTTTGTAAACGAGAGTGGCCGAGCGCAGGCGATGAGAGTCCCTGACGGTCGCTCACGCAGCCCGAAGTATTTTGTAAACGAGAGTGGCCGAGCGCAGGCGATGAGAGTCCCTGACGGTCGCTCACGCAGCCCGAAGTATTTTGTAAACGAGAGTGGCCGAGCGCAGGCGATGAGAGTCGCCTGACGGTCGCTCACGCAGCCCGAAGTATTTTGTAAACGAGAGTGGCCGAGCGCAGGCGATGAGAGTCCCTGACGGTCGCTCACGCAGCCCGAAGTATTTTGTAAACGAGAGTGGCCGAGCGCAGGCGATGAGAGTCGCCTGACGGTCGCTCACGCAGCCCGAAGTATTTTGTAAACGAGAGTGGCCGAGCGCAGGCGATGAGAGTCCCTGACGGTCGCTCACGCAGCCCGAAGTATTTTGTAAACGAGAGTGGCCGAGCGCAGGCGATGAGAGTCCCTGACGGTCGCTCACGCAGCCCGAAGTATTTTGTAAACGAGAGTGGCCGAGCGCAGGCGATGAGAGTCGCCTGACGGTCGCTCACGCAGCCCGAAGTATTTTGTAAACGAGAGTGGCCGAGCGCAGGCGATGAGAGTCCCTGACGGTCGCTCACGCAGCCCGAAGTATTTTGTAAACGAGAGTGGCCGAGCGCAGGCGATGAGAGTCGCCTGACGGTCGCTCACGCAGCCCGAAGTATTTTGTAAACGAGAGTGGCCGAGCGCAGGCGATGAGAGTCCCTGACGGTCGCTCACGCAGCCCGAAGTATTTTGTAAACGAGAGTGGCCGAGCGCAGGCGATGAGAGTCGCCTGACGGTCGCTCACGCAGCCCGAAGTATTTTGTAAACGAGAGTGGCCGAGCGCAGGCGATGAGAGTCCCTGACGGTCGCTCACGCAGCCCGAAGTATTTTGTAAACGAGAGTGGCCGAGCGCAGTTACATATGTTGATAAACGTTGAAGTATCTAGAACTTAATTTTAACTGATGACTATTTGACTGATTAATAATAAAGTACTTGCCTAAGACTGATTTGGCATTCGATTTTACTTATTATTTTTCTAGAATTTAACACAACAAAGTCCTCGATAATGTAGGGTGTCCGGCCTTCCCACCCAAATGTCGGGCCAAACTGGCTGGTCTTTCCGGCTATTAGGTTTGGCTATCTGGCATCCCTAGTCCCGTCTCAAAATCAGGTCGGCTGTGTCTTTGCAACGATCGGGTTGAGCAACCTGATTTGTAATTCCAAACATCTGTATAATCGAAGTGGAGCATACATAATGTCTATCAGTGGGTGTCCATTAACTTTATAGGTCGAACAATAATCAGCATTCCTAGTAGTAAGCATATTTCAAATGGCGCCTGTTGTTCTTATTATAATTGTTCACCAACGGGCGGCCCGAATGCTACCTTCAATAGAACTTAGGTACTCAAAGTTACCCGCAAAAGATTTATTACGGCATAATATTTATTTCGTCCGTATTTTTTCACTTCAAATTCCAATGCCAGTACCATTTTTCAAGCGTCATGTAAATTGGACACAGTTATATGTTGATACCATAGACGTTCCACTTTAATATTCGTTCTACAAAATAGGTCGGTAGAATTGGTCTGCGCCTACCTACTTTGACCCGAAATAGAACAATGTATTCTGCAATCAGAAATCAATTTGATATAGTAGTTTTGTTAATTCTCTTATATTTATTCCACTGCGTGTAAATTAGGTACGTTTAACTTATCATTCGCGTGATATTATTAAGTACTAGCTTTTGCCCGCGACTTCGTTCGCGTGGACTTCAGGTTCGTCCCGTCTAGTCTAGTAATAAGTAAGAAATACGGTAGCTAAGCACTGCAGAGCCCTAATCATAGGCCTATAGGTAGCTACTGCAGTATGCTCCTATAAACAGACACAACAGACAATTTGCAACGTAAGCGCAAAAAGTGTTTTTTTACGACCTCACATTAGAAACCTCAAAAATTGTAGCCTATGTGTTATTCTGATGTATAAGCTATATTGTGGTAAAGTTTCATTCAAATCCATTCAGTAGTTTTTACGTGAAAGAGTAACAAACATCCATACATACAAACTTTCGCCTTTATAATAGTAGTAGGATTTATACAACCTGTTAATTTGATTATTCTACGTTATTCTATAGTTAAAGCGTGTAAGATGGCAAAAACAAAAGGAACGGGTGATTAGAGGTATAACTTTTTAAGCAGTGTTGACTCGTTACACGCCGAAGTAACCCACTGACCTACTACACTTGACTCCAAAACACGAATTTCGTGCCCCAACCGCCGCGGCGCGTCGCCGCCCGCCGGGCGCCTGCCACCCTCGCCCATATACGCAAAACAACGAATCATAATTGCATAGGGATATTCCAGGTCGATGTATTTGTCTTACTTCTTACCGTGTTCAGCCAGTAAGAAATAATTCGCCGCTACGCGATAGGCTTTCGTCTACGAATGTCTGGTACACGCTAGGCATAGGTCGACACAACGCCAATTAATTCGATTCGCTAAATATAGTGCAATGTATTTTTACGTCCATGGTGTTGAATTAATTGTGTTGAAAAATTAATTTACCGTTACGATATCCAAACTTTCAAGGAAAGAGCGTACTCCCATTTAAAAGGCCGCAACGCGCTTGTGACTCCTCTGGTGTTGCGGGCGTTCATGGGCGGCGGTAATTGCTTGCCATCGGGTGATCTGTCTGCACGTTTGCCCCCTATCAAATAAAAAAAAAATTAATTGTGCTTCTTGCGTGTCTAGTTAGGAAGCATTCTCTATGTAAAATTTTATATGAAAAGTCGATTCCTAAATTCGCGAACATTCTTTATATGAATCGCAAAGTTAGCTAAAACGATTTATAATATACATATATTTATATATTTACTACCGACCCGCCCCGGCTTCGCACGGGTGCAGTATAGAAAAACTGTGAACGTTGTATATTATCGTTTACAATGTAATTATTTACGACATCACATTACAAACTTCAAAAATCCGTCCTCTTCAATCACTCTATCTATAAAAAAAAAACGCATCCAAATCCGTTGCGTAGTTTAAAAAATTTAAACATACATAGGGATATGGGGTTAGAGAAATCGACATTGTTTTATATTATTTACTGATAGATATTATACAATATCGTATGTCAGAAACTGAACAAAAATCACCATCACATCCTTGAAATACATGAATAACCTCCCGACGTAGAGTGTAACAAAGAAAATCTAAAATCATTCTATATGTTCGTTTATCTACAATCTAAATGCATTCTATTTGTATGACTTACTTCCTCTATAAGGCTTAAATACAATACCATATTAATATCGTTCCTATCTGCGAGACAGAAAAGTTCGCAGCTCTGAACTTCCCTCTAGACAGACGAGCTAGGTTGGTGATGAATTCCTAATAGGTAGGTACTCAAGATGTAATATCGGCGACAATTCGCATGTCTTTCTGTGTTCTAGAGATTGCATTTCGGCGAGTGCTCAGAATTAGTACAACATAACTGAACCTGCAAAATTTCGCTATTGGACATCGCGATGTGGTGAGGGTTATCATCTATATATGGCTGGTATTCCGCCCATTCGCATCAAACGATTCACATCCACCTAATACGAACGGTGGAACGATCTTCCTGCGTCCGTTATTCTGACCCTTCCGTTGAAAGAGCTCGGAACATGATAACGAATAAATAATTCTGCTGTCGCGACTCGTGGAAATTGGATTTTGATTGCATTTGTAGTGTAAGACTATGGCGGCGGGCCGCTGACCAGCAGTGCAATATGACAGGGCAAATAGAAATGAGTTTTATTGTTTCGAAACCAATTAGCCTCTGCAAGAACGCTTTTTAATATGATCACATCGTTTAAGTCTCGAAAATATTATGACGTCGAAGAAATTTGAAAAGCAACCCTTTTGTTTAAGAATATTTATATTTATATAAATTACATTGGTCAAAGTTATAACACAATTAACAACACACTTTATCTTTCATGATCTCTGGTATAACATATATTTTATTTTTCATGATATCTGGTAAAACATATATTTTATCTTTCATGATCTCTGGTATAACATATATTTTATCTTTCATGATCTCTGGTATAATATATTTTATTTTTCATGATTTTTGGTAAAGCATTTTATTTTTCATGATCTCTGGTATAACATATACTTTATCTTTCATAACCTACGTATACGAGTACCATATTTTTTACGCGACTCTTGCTGGTAAAACATATATTTTATCTTTCATGATCTCTGGTATAACATATTTTATTTTTCATGATCTCTGGTATAACATATATTTTATTTTTCATGATTTCTGGTAAAACATATTTTATTTTTCATGATCTCTGGTATAACATATACTTTATCTTTCATAACCTACGTATATGAGTACCATATTTTTTACGCGACTCTTGCACAAAAGGATTCCTTCACATACTTCTTCAGAGCCACAGAAATTTGAGACTGGTAAAATGACTATAAGGTTTACGGTATGACCTCGGTATCCATGAGTTAGCATACCACTTTCTTTATGATACGAGAAGACCACTTTTTAATTTTAGGCTATAAGGGACTATTAACAAAAGTTAAAAACTCTTTAACATTGATGAATCTAAAATTAATATTTCTAAGTAGTTCTTCGAACTATCAAATTGAGCGTTCTCTCTCATAAGTGACGAAACGTATCACCACGTAAATGGTAAATTGTACTTAAATAATGCCAGTAGCTGTTACTGATAACCTATGTCATGTATATATCTATACATATTACGCTAAGTAAAGTTATGAAAGACCTGATCACTAAAGCAAACACAACGCAAATTTCATGGAAATAGCACGGCAACGAAACCGAATAATAGTTTATCAGAATCAGAATCGGACGTACGCACGATCAAACCGGATTCGATAGCGCCATTCGTGAATAACCGAAGCCGAGTAATAAATAGATTTCCTGCTACGTTTTGGATTACCGGATGGAAACTGAACTTTGCGTTAGTTATTAATAAATTGCTCCATTGTTTCTCGATAGTTTGTAAATATTAAAGTTAGTCTAATATTAACTTATTCGTCAAATTTGGTTTGCTTGTTCTTCTTAGTCGGTACATTTTTGCCAGAGTGGCCGTGGTCATCATTGTGAGTCATCACGAGTGATGCTCTTGGTATAAGGCGCCATTCATCCCGGACTGCAGCCTTCCGGGTACATTCGCAAACCGAGCACTTAGTCGCGGCTTTGATTTTGTCTGTTCGTCTCATTGGTGATTTACCGCGTGGACTGGTGCCTTCGACCCTTCCCTGCACTACGAGGCGATCTATCGAGTCATCACCACGACGAGATACGTGGCCAAAGAAAGTCAAAAGGCGTGAGTGCACTGTGAGATTGGTGCCGAGTTCCTTTAATATGCAGTCGTTTGTTCGAAATTCTGTCCATGATACTCCTAGCATCCGTCTCCAGCACCACATCTCCAACGCATCAACCTTCTTCTTCTCGGTCTCACGAAGAGTCCATGTCACCGACGCATAAAGGAAGATGGGGAATATTAGGCAATAAACGAGTTTGGTCTTCGTAGTTTCGGTGATGTTTCTATTACCCCAAATCTTTTTCATTTTGGTTTGATTACAGTTTGAGTAATCTTTATTCAACACGTACTTGACGTCAAACAAATATATAAAGAGGAAAATAATCACTATACTAGTGCGGAAATCGGTTAAGCCTTCTCGAATAAATCTGGCATGAAACTCTGAGGGTGTATTTTTATTTCTCTTATTTCAATATCATAAATTAGATTACATGTATTTACATAACAATAACATAGTATTTTAAAACACGCCTCCATTACAGGCTTAGATAAATGTTAAGTCACAATAAACAAATATGGTATATGTCCGGTGTGATAAAACTATTTAATACAAAATCATAGATATTAGATCACAATTTATTTAATACAGAATCATTTAAAATTTGAATCCAAGCATTCAATCACCATTCGATAAATCAGTTATCTTGTATATACTTTCTTCATTCGAGTAAATTTATTATTTATGTTAAATTTATTTGTCCAGCAGAGTCCAGAAAGTTGTTAATGGAACTGAGTCTGCAGGTACTCCTATTGTTATGGGCGTGCGTTAAAAAGTCGTTAATTAGTAAAGGCTATTACAAAGCCAATGATTATTTAAATGATGCCAATGCTTGGTGTTGATTTGAAGATATTACATTCTAATTTGTAAATATTTGTTTTCCCGTATAAATTGTAAAGACATATGTATGATAACGACATAATTTATTGTAAATGTTGTTATTTGCTTTTAATAAAGCTGATAAGTTTCTTGCGCCCATTCTTCTTATCAGATTAAAAATACGTCCTGAATGGGTGGTAGGGGAAAAAAATGGACGATTCAAAAGAGCTTTCTATAAAGTCATATTTGAATAAACTTAATTTTGATTTTGATTTTATGGAAAGGCGAAGCAGTAACACTGTGTGTGTTATAAAAATTACACATTTCCCCACTACGTTATCTGTTTCTACGGTGAAGGCAAAGGCATCTTGAGACATGCATGCACCTGCGATTAATTAAAAAATGTTGACTAAGACTAAAGCGCCTTAACATGGGTAGGGTAGACTTGCCGTCAGTGGGGATGTAGGTATGTACATGGGCTGTAATGAGGAGACAAATCAATCGGTTTTCAATAGCTATCCGCTATCCCACAGACTTCCATAGTATTTGGTATTAAGCAGTGACATGTGATAATTTCCTGCTACAGATAAATACGACATTACTCCTACAATTGCGATCAACTGGGTTTTCCCCCTGAGTTGGTTACTCATTCTCGGATATTTCGCGCTCGGTTGCATTTCACTTTTTTACTTTGACGTTAAGTAACTGTAAAATGCTCAACATATACTATGATATTATAAGCAATTGTAGTAGCAGTACACTTTTGTATGGAAACTCTGTAAAGAGAATCGCAATGAGTTAAAATTGTACTGTAATATTTTATTTTTGTGAATAGATTGTCATAATTCTCTAGTTTAGTATACGTCAAAAACCTATTGAAATGTAGCAAACTCGTATGAAGTTTCTCGTGAGTACGTCACGATTTTAGTAAATGCCATTGTTCTCTGGTGAAGCTCATTAAATTAATTACTGAGGCTTTTCCATAGTCAAAAAATTGTGAACAGCGACGATGCTCAGTAATCCATCTTGTTCATATATATGTGTCATCGCCCCATTTTCTTCTCGTTGATATCGTGGTGTACTAAAGGCAATTGTTTTCACAATTCATATCTGATCAAGCAGAATGCATTGGCATCACCCGAGCAGCACAGGCGATTGCGGCCAGAGGTCTTACAAACTCAAACATAAAGATAATCTCGGATAGCGCATCGGCCTTACAGGCCCTCCAAAACAATACTATCAAATCTGTCCTTATACTGGAGTGCCATAACACGCTCCAAGCCATTGCAGACACAAACCGGGTAACCCTGCAGTGGATAAAAGGACACAGTGACTCACTCGGAAACGACGCGGCAGATGAGTTGGCAAAAAGGGGCACCAACACGAAAGTGTATGGACCAGAACCCCTAATGCCCATTCCACAGGCAGAAGTTAAAACCAGGCTGCGCAAGAGAACAGAGGAACTACAGCTAAAAGAATGGATAGCCAAGGAGGGGTGCAAGGGAACGAAGGAAGCAGTCCCGGTACCTTCCAAGAAGTTTGCCCGTTCCCTTAACAAACTAAAGAGAGACAAGATCCGAAAGGTCATAGCCACCATAACCGCCTTTTAAACAAACACCTGTACACAATTGGTATAACAGACAGCCCCTTGTGCAGAGGGTGCATGGAGGCTGAGGAAACGCCACAGCATGTTCTTATGGAATGTGCAAGTGTGGCCGACCAACGGGAGAAACTTCTCCATTCCCCGGCGTCCCTGCCAGAAGCATGCAGCAGCCCACGGAGGCTGCTGGCGTTCTGGGAGGAACTGGGATGGATGGAGTAGGAAGGAGGCAGGCGCAGGAGCCTTCTCCTATGCGCTCAATGGCTAAGTGCGGTGGAGCCCAGCTAAACTAACTAAACTAATTCATATCTGAGGTACTCCTCACCAGCCCACAATATAAAGCCAGACTGATCAATGTAAAAAAACCGGATGTTTGGCTCTCAAGATGCCTGCACCGCGCCCTCTCCCGAGGATCGGTGGCTCTCACTATAAGCCCTTTTCTTTAGGATCAAGGCTAAGGCTGAGTTTGGTGGGTGGGTCGCATAGGTCGAGCCGCGTTGATGGAGTCAGACATAACCGCCGTGGCACTTGGTTGCCGTGGTAGCCAAGCTTCTCTTCTGCGGGGAAAAAACGTGAGAGCCATCTCCTGCGACGCGGCCTAGTCGGAATAATACATATTACATTGCATAAATGCACATGTTCTGAACAGATGGCAATCCTACATGCTAGCCTAATGCTGATCTGTTGACTGCATAAACCATGAAATTTCTTCGCAGGTGTATGCAGGTTGCCGGCGGGCGCGAGGAAGTCGCGACCGCTACGGCGACCCGGGATGGACCACGCCTCTTCCGTGGCCGGGGGGCGTCGTCGGTGGAGGGGACCGGGGGAGGTGGTAGCTTCCCCCGAGGAGGGCTCCCCTCTAGAGAGGGGAGCGGAGGCTGGGGGTTCCCGGAAGTGGCCTTTGTGTTCCCGGGGGCTCCCTACATGCCTGAGGAAGGCCATCCCTGAGGTTTTTAGTGGGTAGGCCTCCCCCTTCTGGGGAGGAGAGCCCCACATAACCCCGGCTCGCCACAGCCGGGGTATGCAATTTAACGCATTTTCCTCAGGGAAACAAAAAAAAAAAAAAAAAAAAAGGTGTATGCAGGTTCCCTCAAGATTAACTTCACCGTCAAAGGCGAAAAAGGGAAATACATTCCTATATGGCAGGTTCAAACTCGGATTCCTCGGACCTTCAGATTTGTATACCAGCATCTTGACTACAGTGCGTGGTTTGTGGCGTTGGTTTATACATTTTATTTCGAGGGGAAATGCACCTTATGCACCTTGACACCACGGTGGCTAGGCGCGGCACACGGCCGCCGACGTCTGCCAAAACGGCAAACGTCGTCAAATGCATTAAAAATTCGCCAAAAATGGATACCTGTCTTACCTGAGCGCGCGCTGTGTCCACTTCTTGGGGCCTAATGAACCCCCATCTCATATATGGTAGATATAGGGGCCTCACTGTACAAAACCCCAAGTCTGGTCAAATACATACAGGTAGCTTTCCACTGGCTCTTAGACTATATAGCATTATTCTAATTGTTTCATTATATATTATTTGTATTCTCTCCTTTCTATTTTCATATCATTTTAATGATATCCTTCCTTCATATTTACTGTCCTTCGTCATGTTATTTATAGTATGCTTACGTATCGTTCAGGTGAGTATATCTGATTACTTTCTTTTCGTCGGATTACGAGGAAATCTATAAATAAAAGTGATCTTTGAAACATTTACATCGCAATCAATACTTATACTTGTTGCGAACCAGTGACTGTTGAAAACCAACACGTCCCCTGCAGTAGAATTGAGTGTCTTACTCCTACATACTCTTAGTCAATTTGAAGACATATTTCACAAAGATAAATGAATATTTAAATAAAAAAAAAATATATATATATAAAAAAATATTTAAAACTAGCTTCCGCCCGCGGCTTCGCCCGCGTGAAATTAATTTTTGTCAATCCTAGTCCCTTATGTCTAAGGTACCAAGATACATGGTCTTATCTTCAATTCAACCCCTATTTCACCCCCACACTGGTAAAAATTTCAAAATGCTAGAACAAACGATTTTTTGTTTCTTATGACGTGATATTTGACGAACTTGCATACTAACTTTCAACCCTTATTTCACCCTCTAGCAGGTCGAAATTTCAAAAATGCTAGAACAAATGTTTAATGATTTCTTATCAACTGCTTAAATATAAAATTTCATGGTTTTATCTTTTAAAATTAAGAAATCCCATACAAACTTTCACAACCTTTATTTCAATCAACCCCTTCATCCCTTTTTTCGAAATAAAAAGTAGACTATGTTCTGTCTCAGGGTATAAAGATTGTCTATACCAAATTTCATCAAAATCGGTTGCGAGGTTTAATAATAGTTAAAATAGTTTTGTTAAAACAAACACAACACATTGTAGCCTCCCCCGAGGAGGGCTTCCCTATATCGGCAGGGGAGCGGAGGCTGGGGGTTCCCGGAAGTCGCTTGTCTTGGGCATGTAGGGACATGCCCGAGGAAGGCCATTCCTGAGGTTTTTAGTGGGTAGGCCTCCCCCTTCTGGGGAAGAGAGCCCCACATAACCGCCGCTTGCTACAGCCGGGGTATGCAATTTAATACATTTTCCTCAGGGGAACAAAAAAGAAACAGGCTGCCTCACATTGAATATAACAATTTACAATGTATGATTAAAAAATTAAAACGTATCTATCTGTGTTACGCTGGCTGCTTAACACATTCCAAGGATTGAAGTTGCTTTGTCAAATCCACTGCTAGTCAAATCCAATACATCTAATTGGTATAAGAACTTTATGCATTCCCCCCGAACGTTCGTAATTTACAAATTTTATACTAGTCAAATTGTCTTCATATTTCATCTGTCACTGTTGCTAATATGATATGAATAATTCTATGATTCATAACTTTCACATCTGGCTGAAAATCGGTGTTCTTATTATCAAACAAGCGCACACCGAGCCCAGGCTCTTCTAGCTACACACACGACCATTGAAAACTTTAGAATCCCATTTGCAATATGCATAAATGTGTATGGTATAGTAAATTAACTTATCTATTTATAACCATTCACGAATAGAAAAGGGATTTCAGTCCTCCTATTGTTACCACCAACCGTCTCCCTTAAGTTTGTTATCGAAATTTCGAATCAAACTTACATGAAAGGCGGCTGAAAAGAAATCAGCTTAAACAAAATTTGATGTACAACATGTGAAATAACCAGTCCCTTGGATGATTTTCCACTTAAAAATCTCACCACCCCAACGAATCGAGGGCGGGGAGGGGGTGTAATTTGATTTTTTACCAATCTTCTCCGCAAAGAATTTAATTTTACATCTTTACCGTGGGGTGCATAATAAATTGGTCCGCCATGTTTCATTTAAATTAATGTCATAATAGCTAACTGTGCATCTATTCATGCCTACATATTCGCAAAATAAAAACCCCTTTACGAACCCCCAACAAAATTCTGTCAATCCAATTTTCTCCTTATAGAGTTTATGCTACATTTCAAATCTGACCTACACTGTACTTTGAACGGGAGCCTGTGCTGCGTCAGTCGAGAGTGTACTTGTGCTAGTGTGTCAAAATACTCAACGTATTAATACGCAACGATGCACAATGCACCTTAACGGGAGATTTCAACGTACAATATGTCAATTTCAAAGGTATTACGTAAATTGTATTCCAAGCGAGTTTCATCCTTAACCATAATTGTAGTAAATATGTTATTATTTGTATAATATCGTACACGGCGATCTTGAGCGTCCGAGTCACTAGACGGCGCGCTCGTCTGCATCGACTCTTTGACCCGACCCTAATGACCCCAGATCGGCTCCGGCGT
Source organism: Scirpophaga incertulas (assembly GCA_036419045.1). NCBI lineage: Eukaryota > Metazoa > Arthropoda > Insecta > Lepidoptera > Crambidae > Scirpophaga > Scirpophaga incertulas. The sequence continues at coordinate 2,164,203 of CM071626.1, read as the reverse complement.
TGCTAGCAGGCAAGTATCGAACCTTCCGCTCGTGCGCCTTCCACACTCACGGCAAAACTGAATCACATGCGGCTTTAGCATAGGCCATTAAAAAAATTGGTTGTCTGTAGAACTCCGTCTACTGCCGATATTTGAACGTGACAACGTCTATTACATGGTAATTTTTTCTGGGTGCAATGAATTATTTAAAATAAAGTAATGTATAACATTTATATTTTTATTTAATAGTTTGTTTAAATTTTCTGCTTCTGATGTTATACATAAATTAATTATTATGAGTAATGTGCGTGGACTCCGTGTGGCGTCAGATTCGGCCGTTACGGTGTTTTCGAGAACGACTCCACGCCGTACCAATTTAATAGACGTTGTCACGTCAAAAATAAAAAGAATGGTTCGCAAATATTAAGGAATCGTAACTACCGCGTTGTACCTCTTAACAGAAAACCGGTAAGTAGGATTAACGCTTAAAAGCAGACCATTTGATATCGGTCTATTACGGGTACAGGTAATGTACCCATTAGGTTATTGATTAAAGTAGTAAGACGCTCGAGACGAGACGATTAAAAGGTCAAATATTTTCCAATTAGTCCCAATGGGATTCTGGAATCAACAACTTAAACGCTACCATTATACCATTCAGCAATGTGCCAGTAATAGCAACTATAAATCTCAATAAACAACCGAATATTTATCAGTATTAAAAGGACTCGGGACAATGTTGTATCCTGTTGAAAAAGAGATTGTCATGTGATTTCAAAACATGTCCGGATATTTCGACTACCATTAACGCATTGTGGAAAGTTTAAACAATGTTTTCATCTCAGTGACAACACCTTTTTTTAATTGTTTTTTTTTTACGGGGGAAATGCTCCTTATGCACCTTGATACCGCCCTGGGTAGGTGCGGCCGTGTACCCCACTAAAACCTGTGTTCTCTAGCGCCCATAACGGGGCGCACATGGCGAGGTGTGTTTCGCGATGTTACCGCCACAGCGCCCACGGGCCAGATCGACCTTGCAGGCCAAGCCATCGCCAAGGGAGGGATTGTCCGAAACACCGAGACAATCCCCCAGACAGAGAGACAAGTAATTTGCGTGCACGGTAGCCGGCCGTGCACGCTGCCTTCGCTCTGGAATGGAAATGGAACTAGGAACAGTATTTAGAGAACCATGTTTGGTAACTACATAATTTATTTATAATAATTTACTATATACGATTATCCTAATGTAAAATCATAATATTGTAAATAAGTATACAAAGAGGAAAAAAGTTGACCTTGAGAGTTTCTTGCCTGTTCTTCTCGAGATCGCTCTTCCAATTTTCGAACTAGGGTAAAGTGATTATTTTATTTTCCTTGTTCGTATGTAATAAGTGTATCTATATGTAGGTGTATGTTAAATAACCATTATTTTGTTTTTGATTTCTAATAGGAATCGACAGAACAATGAACTTGTTATTGTGATACAAACTCATCAAAGACCTGAATAACAAACCTCGAATATCCTATGATCCCTGAGTGACACGATGGTTAAAAATCTTTTCTTGCAGTTAACGGAGGCTTATCTGTAAACCGCATATCTTCAATAATATACTCATTTCAAGGTCATGTGCTACTATCAGCTAAGAAAACTTGACGTCATCCTATCGGCTTTGAGTCCAATGTAGATCATTGCAATATCTGCTTCATCGTATAATCCGCTGCATCTGTGATCTAGGGCTGGGTCAAAACAGATGTTGTTTTGCAATTTGCATAGAGATCGCAACTTGGCGCACATCGGAAATAAATGTGATATTCAATTTATTTTAGAAAATACTCCATAAAGTGCTATGTGTAGCGTTGCCAGGCGTCCGGATAAAGCCGGACATAGGTAGGCTTTTTGATTACATGTCCGGCCAAAATAGACTGTGTCCTGCTTGTCCGGCGTTTGTTAGGCTTTTTACATTTCGCAAACGAGAGTGGCCGAGCGCAGAGACATATGTTGATAAATGTTGAAGTATCTAGATCTTAATTTTAACTGATGATTATTTGACTGATTAATAATAAACTACTTGCCTAAGACTAACTTGGCATTCGATTTTATTTGTTATTTCTCTAGAATTCAACAAGATTTATGATACTAATAAAAAATCTTGTATTGATTAATACTGAGACAAAGTCCTCAATGATGTAGGGTGTCCGGCCTTCCTACCCAAACGTCCGGCCAAACTAGCTGGTCTGTCCGGCTATTAGGTTTGGCAATCTGGCAACCTAGCTATGTGTTACAAAGACTAGTTTGGGCTCGAGTTGTTCAATGTATCTATTTTTCGCTTGGTGAGTTGGATGGGCGCGTGGGGAGAAGAAGACTGAAAAAAAGATGATGAGAAGATGAAGAGTGTCGAAAAGGCGAGTGATAGAGGAGAGTGGAAGAAGAAGACATTTTGCGCCGATCCCAAATAAAATTGGGAACAGGTCTAATGAAAAAAGTTATCCTTGTGCCTTTGAGTCTTAAACAATCTATACCCAATTTATTTTCGCCCGAAATTAATAAGCTAATCTCTATCAATACAACCGTTTCAGAGACGAGCCTGTCATCTCCGTCTCAATATAAAAAGTCGTCATCCGCAATCCTTTTTGTAGCTTGATAGCACTTGATCTTTCCATCTCGGGCCGTTCCGTTTCTGGCAGACCTTTTTTTTGTTTTGTTTCTGACGAAAATGCATGAAATTACATACCCCGGATGTGGGGCTCTCCTCCTAGGGGGCTACCTACCCACTAAAAACCTCAGGGATGGCCTTTCTCAGGCATGTAGGAAGCCCCCGGGAACGCCACGCGACTTCCGGGTACTTCCAGCCTCCGCTCCCCTGCCGATAGCTCTCATCGGGGGAGGCTACAATACTAATTTCTGGCAGACCTACTTTATATTGAATACATGAGTTTGAATAATTAGCAAAACAAAATAAAAGATCAATTAACTATAAAAACAATATGATTATAAATAGAAAAAAAAACAAATATTAAGCGTCTTTGAACAAATACGAGCCAGGAAATTCTAGTCCAATCCAGAACTAGAGTCCGATTTTAGAACAAAAAGGAGAAATATCAATTTCTCTCAATTTCAACGCTTTAGTGCGATCGATCTATCTAGCTCTTGCTTATATATAAAATCATTGCCTATTTCCATATTAAAATTACTACGACTAAGGCTGACTCTACTCACAAAGCAACGGAAGAATTTCGATGATCAAATATTAAAAATAGCCCGTACCGGCTAATGGAGTACGCGTCGCGTTTCTATAACGAATGTCTCCGGGGTATTAGCATTCGCGAGAAACCACACCTATTACTACATAGCTGTGACGCGCTCGTTACATCAAACGCGTCATCGGCGGAGAAAGTGTGACGCTCAAATGAATGACGTGCGAAGAAAGCACTGCGGGGCTGCGCATGAGTTTCTGCCAAGCACTCTTGCTTTCGCACAAGGCCGCCGCGTCTGCGCGATAGCGAAAACGACTCACTTACTCGGTACACCTCCACTGTCGCTTTTTCATCTGGTATTCAGGTCTCAGTTATGAAACCGCCTCTTATTAAGTCACCGCCATATCTTGTCGACTCCGGCGTGTGGGGTTCTTGTTTCAGATTTTCTAAGGAAACTTTCAACACGTCGACTTTGACGACCCACTTTGAGTATAGTGAAAGCCTGGTTGAGGTAATTTGACTGAGCGTAAGGATGTTTTTTGATGATTTGGAATCATTGAAAATATTCTGGTCGTTCTTTTTCAGTGATGTTATAGAAATTTGAGGGTAGTATAATAATAAAACTATAAAAGGGAGTAATACGATTGTTATGTACTTTAGTTTATTGACGAAATTCGTGTATGCAAAATATCAATGGGTTATCAATGGGCAATGATATTGATTTATGACCCATTCTGAAACATGGGATGACATTTTGTGTCACGGTTGCAGGAACTTATCACTTTGGGAGGGTCACAGTTGATTAAAACGCATGTAGAGGACTAATAATGGAACCGACCGTGCAAGGCTGTTACTGACAGTCACTCGTTCGTGACCTGATGACTGATTTAAACAAAAACGGGGTCAAGATCTTTAATTTATTTCGCTTTTAGTTATCAGTAGCGTGTCATAACACCTGAGATTCGGATATTCGTGGGGGTCTTTCCTCTAAACCTGTTAAGCAACTATACGATATATCGCATACAATAAGCAATCAGAAGTTTTCGTATCCACGATACGAAACTCTTGATTGCGATTTGTGTTATTTCTAGTCATTCATGTATTTTTTTTGCAAAACACTGTGGTATCATAGATTATTGTATGAGTTAACTTTAATTCTTTTTATTGGCTTTATTTAAAAACGGCCACATCACTTAATTTTTATTTGTGCTGTTTGGACAATTACCTTGTTCCGAGTTATATATTGTCTTCTTCGTGTCCTAACGGAACCTCGATTTAAACGGGCCATTTATGGGACTTTTACGACTCCTAGAGAAAGTTCGGGGTTTCTTTGACTGAGCCGCTTTGTGCTATAGCCAATGATGTTGTTATATACAAAGAACTGCACGACTGAACTGGCGCGTTAATACTGCGACGTTCTCATCCGGTCAATTGGTGTAATTTCAATTAGTTGCATAGTAATAACGAGAGCATGAAGACGTCGACTCATGCTCCTCTTTCCGTCCCATACTATCTGTATGTCCTGTTTCATTCACTAATGATTATTTAAACATTAAATGATAAGTATGTACAGTAAAACGTTTGTGTTTTTGCCGCAGATTATGAATATGCGTCATCTGTAGTAAAATATAATTTTGCCGGTATATCATCGTCGTTTACAATACTAAAGTTGTACGAACTGTGTCTGTGAAATTGTTTAATTATCTCATAAATCTGCACGTAATCTAAATACAATTCATTACCAACTCTGGAATGAGTTAACAAATGTTATCATCATATTCAAAGGTTGCCGAAGTTATCTAACGGCGGCGGCGTGGTGGTCGCCGCTGCTGCTGTCACGACCGTGCAGTGTGCTACGAGTCATATTCGCGAACGTAAACATTGCTCGTTGTTCGCGGCAACCCTGCCCTGCTGCGGCACTGCGCGCAACTGGGTCAGTGGGCCGCCCCCCCGCGCCGCCCCCCGCCCGTTCGGTGGCGCAACCGCGCGAACGCGCACTAACATAGACCTGGATCGCGGGAAAGTGGGTCACCGACTCACTTTCACTTATTACATGGGCTCCTAATCGTTTTTCATTGTGCGAGCGGGCGGGGACTCGCGGGTGGCGGCGGGGCGCGCATGCGGGAGGCGCCGGCACGCGCGCTGTCGTCGCCGGCCGGCCGCCAGTCGATCGCGGAACGTCCCCGGAGCGGCACGCGTGCCGCCCTCGCCACAAACTCTTCACGCGATCGTAACGTCATTCGCGTCGTAAACTCTCGCTCGGACAGTTGTGGGACGGTCAACTGTGACCGCAAGCGCCGGGCGCTTGTCGAACTCAAACCCTTAGGACAACATGTTCTGGATTTGTGTGTATGCTATAGTGCAAGAACAGGTGCAACCCGCGAGCGGCAGATAGTGTTGCGGGCCGACCGCTAGTGAACTCGGTGACTGTGTGAACGTTGTCGCGGTTGAACGCCGCTGTAGGGAGTTGTAATAAGTCGCCGCCGAGAGCGGCCGAGCATGACGATGGACCAGCAGACAGGCCTTATGTCTCTCAATATGTCCCCTTTCGATTTGAGCCCTGGCCCCGAAGGGTCGGGCTCAGGCGGAGGTCCGTCTGGCACGTCCCAGCAGTACGTGCCACAGGGCGCCGCCTACCAGTGCACGCCCGAACAGCAGTCTTTCGGCTATGCCAACCTGGACCCATCATATCTATTTCCGACAGGAACTGGCGGTGAGCCGGGGGCTTATTTGCCAGCAGCGGGAACAGTGTGCGATCAAACTGACACCAAAGACGTGATCGAGGAGCTGTGCCCCGTGTGCGGCGACAAAGTGAGCGGCTACCACTACGGGCTGCTCACCTGCGAGTCCTGCAAAGGATTCTTTAAGAGGACCGTTCAAAATAAGAAGGTGTACACGTGCGTCGCCGAGCGCGCCTGTCACATAGACAAAACACAGCGGAAGCGTTGCCCGTTTTGCCGTTTCCAAAAGTGCTTGGATGTCGGGATGAAACTCGAAGGTAAGTTTAGCGTTAATATCTGTCATTATTATTTTCAATAACTTATTGTAAGATCACAAAATGAATGGTACCAACGATAAGAGAACCTGCATAGTATTTGAAGTCTCGGAGCTCCACAGAAATGTAGGTTACAATAACAGATACTGTTGGATTACGTCATTGAGTTCAGTCAAAATGCAGGCAACGTCGAAAGTTTTTTTGCCGCAGACGAGAGCCGGTTTCTGTGACTGGGATACTAAAGATACTGCAATTCACAGACAACCTTCACCCAATTCGATGCTATATTGGATAATTATTGTTCGCCGACGCTTATGCAAGTCGGGAAAATGCATGCTCGGGGCCCAATTCAGAAACCCATTACTTTCAATTATGATTAGTTGGCTCTGTATATTGATGTAGTAAGATTATATATTATAATCCAAACACAATATGCTACTGAAAATAAAGTAGTTTCAATTCGATGCAGCGTAATGTAATCGTAAGGTCGTAATTAGCTCTATCATCGAGGAACATCGTCTCTGTCGCATTAAAATTTATGTCCCCGGTTTGCTGCGTAGGACTTTTAACTTCAAATTGCGGCAGTAAGAGCTTGTTTTGCTAACATCGCGGTTATAAGATGTCTGTTAATGACAGGTGATTAACAATTGATTGATTGATTCATGAACAATTGATTTACATATACCTACAGAGAACCAAACCCCGAGCTTCTAGAATATTGGCCGACATTAACAATAAAGTTACTTCTATTATGATTTCATATCTACCTACACACTTGTTGATTTCGTAATTTTAAAAAAATATAGTATTCAATATCAAATATTTCAGTACAATTTTATATACTGAACCACTTTCAATAAATTTATCATATATATTTAAAGATATTTAAATACTAGTAAGTTTCAAATAGTATGAAGAATTTACAAACTTTTTAATGAATTGGCAATTGCGTTGAATGGAAATATTAAACTTTTCAAATCCGCGCGATGGTGCCCAACTTCGTAGTTTCCACTCATTTCTAAAATTAGCCATTTCTTCGGCCTTGAATGATTTCATCTTTTTCGAGGCTAGTGCATTAGTTGATAACCGGACTCGCATAATGAGTTCTTAAATATGCATTATTTTTTGTCATATTTGTTGTTTATTTTTTAGATCTGTATTATTGGTAACTTGCACGTGACAACGACTGCGCAGGATTAGTATTTCGAGTAGCTTATCTTAGCGTAGCGTAGTAAAGATGTACTTTACAAATTGCAGCCTATGTATATGTAAGTATAAAACTACTAATGTAGTTCATATGTCATTCTGATGTATGAACTACATTAGTAGTTTTTACGCGAAAGGATAATAAATATCCATCCTTACAAAGTTTCGCGTTTATTATATTAATAAAGATTTAGATAGAGGCTTTTTCTATACTTAATATCTAGGGGTAAATTTTGTCACGTTTTCTTAATGTCATTCCTAAAAGTAACAATGATTCGATGATTCATTGCTATCGATAATCTAAGGTAATAGATGATGTTTTGTTTCGACGTTGCCCGTTAATATGTATTGCGATAGTCACCGGCCTGATGGTTCGAATGTATTTTTGAAGGTAGACTATTAACTTGTAGTTAGGAGATCGCGCGGGGCGGAGCTTGAAGCGCAGATCGTTCTAAATTTAAAATGCGCGCGGCCGCAGAGCGCCCTGACCTACTTGCGAGCGGGGCCGCGATGCGGCGCGCGCCGACGCCGTGCGTGCGTGTACGCAACCGGCGCCGCTGTGTGCGTGAACCAGCCACTCGCCTGCCGCGTTTCGCCAGATGCTGCTGTTTGCAACATCTACGATTCCAAAATTTGCTAAAGCCGCACAAATGTCTTCAACTTCAACAAAGTTTGCCCAATTAGTCCAATGCCGAATTGCTACTGCCTTCATTGCACCTGTTTGCAGCATGCCCCAGTACCTATCTATGCATGAATTTAACAAATTAAATGTTAATACTATTCGGATATTGTTGTAGAACTTTTCTCCCACGGATATAATCATAAATAAATAATAATTTGTAATTCTATGACCTTTAAACAGTACGACATCGTATAATGCATTCAAATATTCAAAATGAATTTTCTTAGATAGTTCAATTAGAATTGTATATTGTATTCAAGGTATGCTTGAATGGGATCTCCCTTATTTTTAAGTAAAGTAAGCACTGTCAGGGTTGTGTTATGGAATCTAGTGTAACGAATAGACATACGCGCATATTTTAGATATGACTTATATTTAAAACAATGATTTACTACGTATTGGAAAAAGAAATACTTATTCAAAATTACAAAGGAACAGGCGTTTGCAACAAGCACATGTCAGATGACACAATTCACACCAATCGTTGTTTGACCCGAATAGTGGGTATTGCGAGAGTCTCGTACCGCCGCCCGATCTGCAAGCCTTGTGCAATGCCACCGTTGAAGTGCGGGCCCAGCGCACCGGCAACACGACAGCACTCGGGCGTCGTGCAAAATAAGAATTGTAGCTGCTGCAATATTCAAATAAGATTATTCTCATTCGTTTACATGCATGTAGAAAGAAATAAACAAAACCTTACCATTACTAAGTTTTCTCATGACTTTGCAATGGAATAATGAAAAGGTTTTCAGCGAGCTAGAGTAAAGCACATATAAGTCGAGCCTATTAATCAAAATACCTTGTATAGATGTTCTGATAGCATAGCTGAACGTTGCCGACAGAAATCCCTGTTACGTAAGCGGCTAATCGGCCTTTATTATGTCGCGGCCAACACGACGAAACTAAACCCAGGCGCATAATAACTCTAATAATTAAACCTGCTAATTAACGGTGTGCTGCTATTATTCAAACTTCGCTAGTGGCATGTCAGTGTAGCGAGGGTAGTGAATAAAGCGTACGTCGGCAACTGCGCCATGTTTCGACACTACAGCGCCGTTGTCGGTGGGGTGCGCTGCGCAAGAGTCATTTCACAAGCTCGGTCGACCTGTCGCAACGCACTATCCAAATGTGACCTGAACACGTATCGCATTACAGTCCACGGATGTGCGTGCCGAATTTATTATGGCATCTGACGACACTTCTCATTATAAATTCTCCAATATCGCATCCACAAAATGTCATGATATTAGCTGATAATTGTATGAAACAGGACAGAGGGTATAATGATATGGCGGTTGCATAACGAGTAACAATCTAGATCTATATATGTGTACCACGTGTCAGGTGGTCAGCAATAATTTGTTGGCCCATACAGCTAATGGTGTAATAGCAATGATTGTTGTTACACGGCCCACTGCCCACAGTGTACACACCACCTTACGTAACCTAACGCGGTACTTTACTAGCTTTATGTTGGATGGACTGGACGGAGATACGAATACAAATAATATTCAAACAACAAAGTTTGTTTGATGCAAATGTTAGTTCTTTGTCTAGACGAAAGCATGGAATTATTGATTAACAAATTCCAAGGTGATCTTACCAGAACTGCCATACTTAAATTACATACTAATAAGACTGCAGTATTGAATTTGAAAAATGCTGAATCTTTCATTGAAAGTTCCTAGCAAATTGTCACGCGAGGTACGAATCGGATTACAGTTCTTATAGACAAATGGGACTCACTCCCTGTACTGTTCCAAAAACGACAGTTAAAATAAGAAAATGTTTTACTAGCAGAGCACTAGAGAGCAATTGACATAATTGACATTATGTAACGCGAATGCAAGTGCTAAAATTAGTTTAGCCTGAACTCGATCTATAACTTTGATCTTATAGCTTTAATCTTATAGGAACGTCCAATCAGACGAGCTGGTTATAAAACAGCAAGTTAAGTGGATGTAGCGATGGAATCATCGTCAACAAATTGTTTATGCCCTCATAGACATGATCGACGTGAGAATTCATAGAACGTGGAGGTCAGACGCCTGCGACAGATGTTTGAGTACAATAAAAACACGCGCGCCAACTGACTATTTCGGCGCACTGCCTTGACCCGAATCAAGTGTTTCGACAGAACGGCCTCGTACACCGGGCCTTTCTATTTTTTAGGCATTACCTGTCGCATTATTACGACATTTCTACGAGCGCCGCCATCTTGGAAGGATTTTGGTGCGCAAGCGCTTCCACTCGACTCAGCCCCGCCTTCGTGACTCAAACCGGTTTCCATGCGTAAAATCTATTATTCTGGGGTCGCAAGCGTTCATAAAAGAGCGAGCCGGCAACTACTAAAGTCTTAAAGAAATCCATTGGAATGTAACGCGCGCAGAATGCACGCAAACAAACGCGAAACAAACGTACAAAACTAGCCGAATAATATGAGCTAGAAAATAAATACTCGTCACGAATAGGTACGCTATTGTACAAGATGAGATCTTGACACAGTTCGGTGGATGATCGCGGGTGATGATTTATCGTGGTTGTGTAACGCGATGGAGGTATCTGAGCGCACGATCGAGTGCGGCGTCGGTCGCGGTCGGCCGCGTCCGGAGGCGCTCGGCGCGGGGGGCGGGCGGGCGGCGCGGCGCGCGGCACCGCCAGCCTTGACCAAGTTTCATCGCGTCGTTCGGCACAAGGAGCGATCCCCACCTCTTCCCGTCCTTTCTGTACATACTTTTTATCTCGTTGACACGATTACTACATTTGGTGGCCCTGACCTAAACGCCAAGGTCGAATCTTTCAAATGACACGTTAGTGTCGAGTGTACTTTCCGGATCGTCACCGGTGTAAGCGCGAGAGCGGGCCGATGCATTTGCAGTTCCTCGTGACCTCGATCCCAAGGTCGACCTTGACCCATCTCTCTCCGATCTGGGTCATAGCCGCGAATAGCGTTAGAATGCAAGGTGAACTCGTAGATAGACAACTATTTCTGTCACGGAGATCTATGTTTTTGATTTGTAAAAATGACCTTGACCTTGATCTAGTTACTAGTTTAGTAAATAGTTGACCTCGTTTACTGCAATATCGTACATCATCACGGCGATAATTACAGCGATATTAGTTTGTTTATATCAATTAATACCGGTTAATAGTCGAGTTATCTATATTATCTATTTGACTCCAATACGCTTCATTAACGACTCATCTGCCATTCACAAAAGGATAATGCATGTAGGCCGCGGCAACAAGTTTCCAACAACTCGATAAATCGCATGAAATAGCAATGAACCGATTTAGGAACGAAAGAATTAGATTACATGGCGTCAACAAAACATTTATGATAGAGTTGCAAAATATCTGCTGACACTAAAATTCCTTAAATAGCGACAAAAACTTAAAACAATGCGTAATACAATACATACTCAGGTTACAACAACATTATTTATTTATCCATATCAGATACTACCTAGTTCATTTAATATGTATGCCAAGGTAAAACATTATGAGTCATAATAAAGTATCCGATAGTGTCGAGTGCTTGAAATTAGGCAATTCAAATATTGTATATTTAATCGAAAAATTGCTGACACAATTTATCGAATCAGATATCAAAACAACAATTACACAGCAGATGTTTTTGTTGAACAGTTGTAAAAGATTTTTCTTCACGTGCGTGTGTTCAGTTCTACGGCCAATAATTCAGAACACAACATATGCGTCCAGAACATTCTACACACAAAAATGTTGCAAAATTAGAAATACGCAAAACAAAACTTGGAAGGAATTCGTAACCGCGTGCCGAACAAAAGTTGTCGAACACACGAAACCACCGGCGTTGAATATTTTGTTTGTGCATTTTCTTATTTTAGCACTTTCAACAAAATGCAATAAATCTTTTTTTAAAGTTGCGAAGAGAAAACTGCATACGCCACCTGTGTCAGATAGACCGCAATGGTGTCTGTACGATTGCAGTCTTCATTACTTCGCCTTGGTGAAGAACCAAACACCGTATGACAATGAAAATATTTCATGTCTGAGACGGCTGGGTCGGCATTTCATGCATTGTGTAGGATTAGGCTCTGAAAACTTGCACGTCTCAACTGGCAGTTTTTTTTTCCTCAGGAGAGGAGGCTGAGAATCCGTCATGGATACCAACGCAACAGGCAAGCAGGGATGCGTTGATTATGTCGGACTCCTGGTGAATCGAGGCGGCTCGACCCACCAGACCTACTGACTAAACTCAGCCTAAGCCTTTGGTCCTAATGACCCTACTGGCTTTATTGATGAGAGCCGCACCTCAGGAGAGGCACGGTTAGCACTGCCCCATGGGGAGGGCATAAGCGCTAGAAGTAGGCACGGTTCACCAAAGTGGGACCGGCCTGTATTGACGGGAACCTACACGTGGCTAAGCAGAAGGCTGCCGAATAGGGGGAGACAAAGGAGGCGACGGCTCAGACACCGCCGCTTGCAGGTCTAGAAGGTCCTGCGTTAATTGATTAGGGGGGTCGCTTAGGACATGTCGTGGTCTACGTGTCCTCTGCCAATATGGACTGATATCCTGGAATGGATCCGCTGAAGGCGGTGTTGATGGGTAATTAACTGACCCGCGAATCAACGGGTTGACGTGCTCGTCCGCGGCTCTAAAGAACCGCTTAGAGCAACCCTAAAATGTTGTTGAATAGGACAGCTTATATAATAGGTATACTCAAAAGCTGACAAAGAAAATAAGAGTCTACTTGTTTGGGAAACTCGCGAGAAGAACAAGTTAATTGAGAAATTGTCGTCATATGACAACCCCAAAGTTCGTTTCCTATCCCGCTTATCAAGTACCCGCATCAACCCGCCCGACCTTCAAAACGTTGCATCGCGACTGGCGGTTCATCGCCACTTTATATTTGTTTATAAGATGTCACAATACAGATTACAGTTCTTGTAGTGGGTAGTACATTTGATAATTACTAAGCAAATTCTTATCGGCGCGACTCTCCTATGACGAAGAAAATCAAGAGTCAAAGATGTATATGAAGTTCAGTTCAATTGGCATAACATAAAGTTCTTGCGGCTCTTGCGCCCGAATATATCAGCTATGAAGAAGTCTTTATTTTGCTAGAAATTCATAGGATCGTGCGCCTGCAAGGTAAGAAGGCCTATCGCAATTCTCTTCGCGAATTAGGCCAAACTAATAAAAGCATCTCAGTGGAAACTACACGAGTTACTTTTATGATGTACATATAATGCTTTGACGATACGTTCATGCTTACTTTATGGCTTGAATGTTAAGTGTCAAATTAAAAGTAATTGTAAAATACTGTTTTACAATAAAATGCCAGAGTGTCTAGAAATTGGAAAATCCTGAATTTTATGAGATGAATACATATGGACCCTATCTGTCGAGTTAGCAGTGTCGCTAGCGACGCTTTCGACAAACAAGTAACGGTTATTTTAAGGATTTCAATAATAAAAGCAGTTAAGGGTCTTCTAATTAATGAAAAATATTTAACTTATGTCATTAATCAGTTGATTGGTAAAATAATCAATTTGATAGTCATCAAATTAATTTACAAACGGGCTTTAAAAACATTGTTCAACGAGCGTGCTGTAGCAGTCGTATATTGTTTTGTTTTGAATTAGTAGAGCTAATTCAATCGTGATGAGGCAACACGTATTTACTTGTTGGAAGATTTCGAATAGACAGTTCATCAGAACACGTTGCGCACTTCACTCGCTCGTCGCTTGATTTAATTGATCATTCGTCAATCCCCAACTAGATGTTCCCAGACGAAAACGAAGACGAAACGTTTCTTGTAAAATATGATGTAATTTTACTTACACTCTACCTATTCAACAATTCGCTTGTTGATAACCCGCAATTTCCTGCTACTATGACACGACGTACAAGCAAATCAAGATAAACAGTAGTAACGTCGATTTGTTGAAAAACGATCAGATCAGAATTGCACAGAGCACCGTTACGCTATCCGTCTCTTTTGAACCCTTCGCGGAGACGGTAACTCGTTCTTTATCGCACGAAGCCGCGTTGGCTACAAAAAAACTGGCTGTTATTTTTAACTCGCGGGCTGGGCGAGCCGGCAACTCGCCTGCTGAAAGCCCTCTTCCGTTCCAAAGTGGCTACTAACTGAGTATGAAATCTACAATTGCATTCAAAATTAAAGTGTTATTATTATATACATAACTGCTAAATAGATGGCAATTGATAGAGAGATTCACATATTGTCGGAGTATAATGCATTTAAGCATATATAAGCAGTTTATTGTACAACGGTGCAAGCGAGAACCCTTAGCCAATGCGGTAAGAACAAGAATCGATGGATTATGTAGGTATTCAATATTTTGTTGGCAGATTTGTATTTGTAGCTTCAAATGTTTAAGTTAATAGACTGAATTTACGATAATGCCACAAAGCTCTATCTGTGAAAATTTTACACCCCGATTGCTTACCGGTTTGATAAAGTATCCAAATAGACACTCATTCACTTTTAAAGCACTATCATATCGCTTAATGTATAGTGTATATTTTATAAGACGCATTTTAAGACGCATATTTTTACGACGCAACTTGAACCGTTTGTTTAATTTCGTTTTGATATGGTTTTCTATGAAAAAACATTTGTTAGCAAGAAAGTTTTGTAAATTAAAAAACAAAAAGTAAGATTTAACTGCTATGAATGAAAAATATATGATAGCGATAGTTCCATTGACCATATTTCTAACTTATGTTTGAATAGAAAACAAATGGTCTAATTAAAAAGTATTTATATTTATTCTTTTTTAAATAAATTCGTGTTAAGGCTGAATAGATTGCAACTTTAAAACAGAAAATTCTTAAAGTGATTAGTGAAAGAGATCTGTAATTACGCAAAAAATAAAACAAATTAAAAACGAATTAACGTTTGTGACCATGATGGCAGTGGACATTTATTAAATAATTTATAATAGACCCCTTATATTTAAAAATAAAAGACTTTTGTACTTTGTCACAATTTTGTTTTGATTGTTTGTACAAACCTTATTCTTCCAGTTTGCTAAACATAGTAGCAGCTTTGTATTCTAAGAAAGATAGGCACAACGATTGTGCGATTAATTCTTTTGCAATAGCTACATTTAATACGAGTATCAATGAATATTTTTTAACGTTAGCTGGATATCGAAACATGATCGTTAGTTAACTTTGCACTTAACGCATTCTGTTATAAGGTTTATATTTAACTAACAAATATTTCTGAAATAAAACATTTGAGAAATAATCATTTGTACAAATACGTTGCGCAAAATGTATTGTTCTGAATTTCCAAAGTCGAAAACAACGTCGAAGGCGATGTATGTGAATTGCTTTTGGTATTATCTGAACCTCCATTTCTGTGTTGGGCACTGGTATATCTTGCGTTTGGATTTAAGCCAGAATGAATTTGTGTGCGCTGTAATGAGGCCGCTGGCCCAAATATCGAGCAATATTTATTATATCAGTACGCGAACTCGCTCAAGAAATATATCTGTTAACCTATTTCGACTGTATGTAAACGCGATGCAGTGTCAACACTCATGGATAAGAATTTGATTGTTTACCTTGTAGCAATAATGGCCAAGTATCCTTTTTTAAGGACAGAACGTGTTTATTTTTTATTTGATCACTATTGCACCGTAAAATTGAAAAACGGCGGACTTGACGCCATAGGGCATTTTCAAACAGTCGACCGGAAAGGAAGTTGTAGTGTAAGGCAATAAAAATATAAATATTTTTCCATTGCAAAATGTCTTGTAAATGCCAGCATCCCTTATAGAAAATCTCGTGTCGGCTTCATAAACTAACGCTTGTTTTTGTTATTTAAACTGGTACTGTATAGTTTTTAACCAAGCACTTTGTTCCAGCCGTCCGAGCCGATCGCATGCGCGGCGGCCGCAACAAATTCGGTCCGATGTACAAACGCGACCGCGCCCGCAAACTGCAGATGATGCGGCAGCGGCAGATCGCAGTGCAGACGCTGCGCGGGTCACTCAGCGACGGCGGGCTGGTGCTCGGCTTCAGCTCGCCGTACGCGGCCGTGCCGGTGAAGCAGGAGATCCAGATCCCGCAGGTGTCCTCGCTGACGTCGTCGCCGGAGTCGTCGCCCGGGCCGGCGCTGCTGGCCGCGCAGCCGCCGCAGCCGCAGCCGCCGCCGCCGCCCACGCACGACAAGTGGGAGGCGCATTCGCCGCACTCGGCCTCGCCGGACGCGTTCGCCTTCGAGGCCACCGCCGCCGCCACACCCTCCAGCACCGCCGAAGCCACCAGCACCGAGACACTGCGCGTCTCCCCCATGATCCGCGAGTTCGTTCAGACGATCGACGACCGCGAGTGGCAGAACTCACTCTTCGGACTCTTGCAGAGCCAAACTTATAACCAATGTGAAGTCGATCTCTTCGAGTTAATGTGTAAAGTTCTGGACCAAAACTTGTTCTCGCAAGTGGACTGGGCGAGGAACACCGTGTTCTTTAAGTATTTAAAGGTGAATTTCTGGATAAGTATGACAGTCCTGTCCCAAATCCCTCGCCGCCCCTCCGGTGTACACCAAACGAGATTCTAGCGAATATGACGCATTGCGCTGCGAAGCGAACTTCAGCTTTTTTAACTTGTACCGATTGGCCTCAGCGATTGTTGTATAGTTGTTGCGTGCAGACAGTGGTCACGATGTGGTTGTGTGAGTGGGGGCGCGTGACGGGCGACGCGGTGCCGGGCGCGATCGATACGCCGCGCCGCGCGCGCCGTGCCGCACCAACTGGGTCAAGTTCCCGCGGCAAACGTGCCGCCATCGACCCATCATCAGCACATTAATCGCCGGATCATCAGCCCCTCGGAAAACTGGGAAGCGTCGCCATACGCTATTAATAAACGCGGATGCAACAGGCGGAAAAGCGTTCCAGTATCCAATTAGGCGCGCCACGCAATCCTCGATCACTTAGGGTTCAATCAACAGGGAACGGAACGGGAGTAGCGTCGGCCGACGATGGCGAGTGCCGCACCGTGATCGTATACTTACGCAAGACCCGCAGCCGAGTCACGTGGGCGCGCGACGTTGCCGCTTCGCGCGTATCGTATTATCTCATTCTGACATACGGACTCAATTCCGCAACAATCCGCTTTTATTTGAACTAAAATGACGCGACTTATTTACAATCCGTATGTGGAATTAGGACAGCGTTCAAAACTGACGAGACCATAGATATCCTCGTGAGTTAGTACGGTGACGGTTTACGAGAAAATTAATAAAAAAAAACACTTAAATGTCGAATAGTACATGACAATGAGATAGTGTGTTCTAATTAAATCGTTAACATTTCCGCGTCGTCACTAAATTAACGAGCCGGGCCAGGGCGGCAGACGCAGCGGCATCACCGGTCTGAGCGAGATGTTGATGACCTACGCTTTCTCCAGACGGATATGATGTAACGGATCGGCGCGCGGAACGGCAACGCTGCACTTTCATCGGCGCACTTGACACAGTGCCCGTGGCCGAGTTGCCACGAGAAAGCACTTTTTACCGCGGCGCGGCGTAATCGCCGGTAACAGACGTAACCGGGCGCGAGTCTTTCTTCGCTTTCTCTTACATAACATTATCAAGTACGATTAGTCACAAACGGCCGCGTTGAACTTGAGCGACTAGAAATGTTTTGAATATTATCAACGACCTATTGACGTGTTAACCGCGTTTCATTTACGAGTTCGACGCGCTATTTAATTGATCTTCTATTGCACTAACGATTAGTTAGAATCGTGTCGATGGATTGTCGATTCGTATCCACCACGTTATATTTAGTAGTAGTTAAATTCGGCATTTAGCCTTTCACTTTAGTCGTCATATTCGGTTCCTCTGTGGTCTAGACATTAGCCAAGCCTTAGTTGCAACATGCAGCTAGTAACAAGTAGGTACCAGCGTAAATTTAACGCTCTACATAACCTAATGCAAACTGCATAAACGATATTCGAATTGATAGTAGACGGTTTTTACATTATCCGTCTAACTATGAAGACACTTTTTCTACAAACAATATTTCCTAATTGACAATTAGATCACAGTTATGGAGATTAGAAATCTTCAATGTTACGTGCTTATCCTAGTATATATGTGAGGGTCCAGCCCTCACAAATATTAAATTGTCTTCCTTATTTGCCCTATTAATTTAGGATATGTAAATCATGTAATATTATGGGGAAAAATAACTAAATCATTGGCAACATTACATCCTAAATCGAGTATCTCAATACACTAGATGTAAAATATATTTTATTAATTTTCAATAATTTGCACATTGACGCAATTGTTTTCCGATATACTATTGTCTTACCTCGATCGAGATCAGAGTGTTATATAACATTTGAGGCAGAAAACCTATCCAAACTCCGCCAAGCTATCATACCGTTGTAAATGCTGATATTGCGCAGAGATCAAATCTAGAGATATTATTCTGAATCCGCCGGTCCAATCTCGATCCGCGGTGTTGAGCAAGCCGTATGAAGCAACAGCCAGTACCGACTTCTAAAATTCGGTCGTAACATTTCGTAAACGGCAAATTTAGCGCGTTCGCGCACCGCCCCTTAATTTCTAATGCAACACAATAAAATTTAGGTCACAGCGAACAGTTGCGAACCGACTGTTTCTTCTTCTGTACACCATAGGACACGATTGCTCTCACGCGGCCCGACGCACACAACCGATCACTTTAAAAATATTCCCCGTCCCATAATAGCCCGATTTAGTGATACTTTTTAATTTTGACGCCTAACGGAGCAGCACTGTTTTTTGTATTGCTACTAATCGCTAACCTATTTATTATTTACTTTATTTGTGCAAATTTTCGCTCAGGCTTTCTATCTAGGTTGCTGTTTCGTTAGGAGGTCGCACTGAAGACGGCATCTACATTTCATTTCATCACACCGGCGTGTTAAGCTTGGCACGTGTTGCAATGCGGCTGTCGTGTGTTGCAGGTCGACGATCAGATGAAGCTGCTCCAGAACTCTTGGTCCGACATGTTAGTACTGGACCACTTGCATCAGAGGATGCACAATGGCTTACCGGATGAGACGACGCTCCACAATGGACAGAAGTTCGATTTACTCTGTCTGGGGCTCCTCGGAGTGCCCTCTTTGACCGACCACTTCAACGAGCTCCAGAACAAGCTGGTGGAGCTCAAATTCGACGTTTCGGATTACATCTGCGTCAAATTCTTGCTTCTTCTTAATCCGGGTCAGTATTCTCATCATTGTTGTATCATTTTGTATTTAGTCGTAAGAGCCTTTTTCTGCGAATGCCTTTTATTAACTTATTTCGTCTTCAATACATGTTGTGCCTTTTATGTTTAATGCAAATCGATCTAATGGGAATGTTATTGTTCGTTTTGAAGATTTTCCTTGGGGTTTCAGACGTGAGGGGCATCGTTAACGTGAAATGCGTCCGTGACGGCTACCAGACGGTACAGGCCGCTCTCCTTGACTACACCCTTACCTGTTACCCGAATATACAGGTAAAACCGCCTTCGAAATTCCGAATTTGACATTGAAATGCATGCGCGGTAGAAATTAATTCATTGGCAACATAACTTTCAGGACAAATTTGGAAAATTAGTGATGGTCGTCCCGGAAATACACGCTCTCGCCGCGCGTGGCGAAGAGCACCTCTATCAGCGACACTGCGAAGGTCAGGCGCCCACGCAAACACTGCTCATGGAAATGTTGCACGCCAAACGCAAGTGAGTATCTAGTTTGAGTTGATCGTTCGTAGCAAGTGTCAGTGACGTCCCTGACGCCCTGTCAGTAAAGGGGAACATTCATAGCAAGTGTCAGTGACATCCCTGACGCCCTGTCAGTTAGTGTGGTCTTTCGTAGCAAGTGTCAGTGGCGTCACTGACACCGAAACCGGTCATCCGTATTAAGCGTCGATGACGACCTTGACGCCATGTCAGAAGGTGGTCATTCGAAGCAAGCGTCGGTGGCATTTTACAATGAGTTCTAATACTTAACATGGGGCACCTAGAGCTTTTACTAAAGAAGATAAAACTTTAATTACAAGTAATTTAAAGAATAATAATTACAAATATACAAATGTTCGATCAATTAGTTCAGAAGCTCACGGCATAGAAAATGAGACTGCATTTGACGCAGACATAGCCACCACCGTATCACAGTGACATCGGGTCACTGAGAACACGTCACTGACACCGGGTCACTGACAACATGTCACTGACGATGCGTCTTTTATCGCCGCGCCACCTACGCTCGCCTCCAAAGTCCACCTGCACATAAGTACATCAACTAACACAAGAATGTTATTTGTATCGTGTATTAATCGGAACCGACTAAATACTGCGCTTGCACATAAAGAAAGATTGCAATAATATCTCTCGTTCTAGGCCGAATGGAGGCGATATGGTTAACCGGACAGCTGATCACACGTCGACTCTTGACAGATTGTATGTTATTATATAGATATATCTCTATTTATTATATATATCTCTCATATTATATGCCACGTTCGACCTATCTAATATTTATACGCACCGCTCACTTTAGAGTTGTCAGATTAAAACATTTTCACAGATTATGCAAAAGCAAAAAAAACGAGAGCTGACATGTCAAATGTATCGTTTTTTTCTGGCGAACTCGATCAACATTCATTCATTCCGTATCATGCCAATGTGCCTTGTGAGACACGACGCCGGTGCGGTGGTAACACACTATTCATATGCTTTTTGGTGATGCCCATTTGACTTTTCATTCATTTCGTTTGCACATTGTATTTTATCGCACCAAGCCTCGATGCCCGCAAATGTCTGGCCATGTTTGCTGTAACATTTCCGACAGTGTACCATGCGCTTACATATTAGCATATGAGAAAATACACAAACAACATCTGAGTTACAAAATAAGACATCATCTAATGCTACACAACATTTAGATTAACTAACAACGCTCATTAACATTGTCAAACAACTCACAACTTACTGTGTAGGCTTGTTTTAATTACATTAACAAACAAATATGAGAAAATACAAAAACAACATATAAGTTACAAAATAAGACATCATCTAATGCTACACAACATTTAGATTAACTAACAACGCTCATTAACATTGTCAAACAACTCATAACTTACTGTGTAGGCTTGTTTTAATTACATTAACAAACAAATATGAGAAAATACAAAAACAACATATAAGTTACAAAATAAGACATCATCTAACGCTACACAACATTTAGATCAATTAACAACGCTCATTAACATTGTCAAACAACTGACAACTTTCTGAGTGGACTTGTTGTAATTACATTAACAAACAATATGAGAAAATACAAAAACAACATCTAAGTTACAAAATAAAACATCATCTAACGCTACACAACATTTAGATCAACTAACAACGCTCATTAACATTGTCAAACAACTGACAACTTACTGTGTAGGCTTGTTTTAATTACATTAACAAACACATATGAGAAAATACAAAAACAACATCTAAGTTACAAAATAAGACATCATCTAACGCTACAACATTTAGATCAATTAACAACGCTCATTAACATTGTCAAACAACTGACAACTTTCTGAGTGGACTTGTTGTAATTACATTAACAAACAAATATGAGAAAATACAAAAACAACATCTAAGTTACAAAATAAAACATCATCTAACGCTACACAACATTTAGATCAACTAACAACGCTCATTAACATTGTCAAACAACTGACAACTCTGTGTGGGATTGTTTTAATTACATTAACAAACACATATGAGAAAATACAAAAACAACATCTAAGTTACAAAATAAGACATCATCTAACGCTACACAACATTTAGATCAATTAACAACGCTCATTAACATTGTCAAACAACTGACAACTTTCTGAGTGGACTTGTTGTAATTACATTAACAAACAAATATGAGAAAATACAAAAACAACATCTAAGTTACAAAATAAAACATCATCTAACGCTACACAACATTTAGATCAACTAACAACGCTCATTAACATTGTCAAACAACTGACAACTTACTGTGTAGGATTGTTTTAATTACATTAACAAACACATATGAGAAAATACAAAAAAAAAACATCTAAGTTACAAAATAAGACATCATCTAATGCTACACAACATTTAGATTAACTAACAACGCTCATTAACTTTGTCAAACAACTGACAACTTACTGTGTGGGCTTGTTTTAATTACATTAACAAACTCTGTTCAATTCCTAACTTACTAACCTGAGAGACGTTTCTTAATAAACGTCCAAATAAGTTATTTAATCATTACGTACTTAAAAACACAATTATATCATCTAAATAAATGTAATTACGCACATTAATAATACAGTAGTCAAATGTAACTTTAAGTTATCATTATCAAAGCATGCAAATTCCAAATTTATAATTTAGTAAATGGCAATCAGCATGAAGCATCCTGACGACTATTCAAATTTAAAACACCATGTTTAATATGATATCATTTGACGTTGTATATGTGATGGAGCTGGTAAATAATTTAGTTTGTACGCTGTGAATATATTATTATTTGCATTTGTATCACTAGTCGACGAGTCAGCCGCGGAGCCTTATCACAATAACTGATTAGGCGCCGAAGAAACAACTGTCATTATCGACCAACGGCGTTATCAAGTTTTCAGGCGTTTTAAATTTATTCGACACAACTGACCTAATTTTTTATCGTTCGTATTGTGTCACTATGTAATTCATGAAACGATCTATCTTGCTTCAACAACAATTGAATAGATTCCATAATAAAATGTTTAAACATATAACGCAAATAAATTCTATTTTTTTTAACATGTTTAACCAGAAAACAATATAAAAATATACTTTAACCACTTCATACTTATGAAATTGCTGTTTTATATGGAAATTTCAATGAGTTTCCCTTGTTTGTTTAATGAATAACTAAAAATGAAAATTTAACGAAACTCTTACACACACGTGAATAGATATAAACTAAGTTAATAATGTACAAATTTCTGACGTTTCGAAAATGTAATTGAAACCATGAACTGCACTTTAGAATCGAAAAATAAGGCAAGAATAATTTCTATGGCGCCTCAACTAAAAAGTTGCAAATTATTAAATACAAACGTAAAGACAGCAAATTCATAGTTAAGAACCTATTAGTTATAATAATGAAAGCTGAAACTATGTAACCGCACGAGAATAGCATTCTAACAGGATTAGGGAAGCCCTAGCAAAATAAAACGCAAATTAAAAGGAATGGCCTTATAAAGACGAGACCGCCACCAGTCCCATGTAATCATTGGCACACTTTTCTCAATTCTTACCATTTATATTCTCACCTCGCTGACGACAAGCATGCAAATGGCTGGTTATTGAAACCGTAGCAATTTCAGTCATATGGCGCACTATGTTTCAGATTTTAATCTTATTATTGAGCAGTGTATAGTTATATCTAATTAAATTGTGCTTCGGTAAACATTGACTCAGTGTAGTGATTTTATGGGTTAATTATTATTGAATCTGGGTCAAAATTGAAACAATTCTGTATTCATTTCGTATTACAGTGCTTATGTATTATTATATTTTGATAATTAATAACTTTGATAAAGTTGTATTTTTATTTTTACGCATAGCCCTGGTGCTTGCTAGAAGTGACACTATATAGAAACATTAAATATCTGAAGGCTATTTAAATTAATATTAATAAAAAACAATAACTAAATACATACTGCATTTTATATACACTTGTTTTTTTGGTCGCCGGTGTACAACCAGGAAAACGTTAGACCAGAGTCAATGGTGCCAGTTTTGTGAACGCAAATTATAGGAGCTGACAAATGACGATTCCCATTCAGAGAAGCACGAATTTAAATATAAATAGTTTGACATAACTACGATTAGATTATCAACTTAGTAATTTCCTTCTATTGGAAATAACAAGAATAAATGTTAACAGTTCTGTAAACGCAAATTTAACTCAAATAAACTTAAGTTTGTAGGTGTCAAATGACGATTCCTATTAAGGATGCACGAATTAAATGAAAAATGATTTGACGTAACTAAAGTTCTTCTTAATTTATTACGACTAAGATTTCATACGTATCCATAATTTTACATACATATATATACGGACGAATATTTCCCGTGGATCCAAACATTTCATAGTTGCCTCGACTTTCTTGCACGCCCGTCAGTTGCGGGTACTCTTGACCTGACCTTCTGAGGTGATATACTGAAAGAAGGTCAGGTAATTTTTTGTTTTTTAATTGCTTTATATTGTGATATCGATTGAACTTCGGATCGGTAATTTCAAATACCTCTAAGTCACATTTTTTTTCTTTAAATCGTTTCTTTTGCTCCTTAAATATTGAGTAAAAGACACGACTTATAAATATGTCTTATTGGATATTATTTTATGTCTGTTTGCATTTCCTATTGCTATGGACAGAGTAATATGACTAAGTTTTTAATTTAGCTGTGATTGATTCAACAAGTTCCAAATCTTTAAACTGGCACCATTTGTAATATTTGAAAATTCGTCAACATCACTTATGACTATAAAACTAAACAAATCTAAATTATATTTACTAATATGAACTATAACTAAACTAAAAAATCTAATGGAAGGCTCGTGTCACTTACAACTTAAATATGTTTAAGAAAATGTGATAGAATTAAAAAGAAACCCCAAAGGCCAAAAGAACTGAAAAAAAAAGTCAGTCACACTTCGATACACATGAGTATGGTTCAAATAATAAAGTCAGGAAACATGTATGACAGCCGACGATATTGGGATATTGTATAAAAATCAATTAATATTAGAAATACTTTATATTTTCACATCGTATAATATAAAGTAAAGTGGTCGTGGGTAGTTTAAAGTTTTGACGATTTATATTCTGAAAGAACATATGTACTCGGTATGTCGTTGCAAAGCGAAAGCTAGTCAATTCACATGTTTAAGCTAAAAATGAGCTAAAGATAAGACAGTATGACTTTATAGAATAAATATATATTAAATGTTCATATGTACATTTTAGGTGTAATTTCAATAATAAGCAATTAAAATAACGAATGTTCGATAAATTACAAAAATGACTGACAATATTTGCTAAAACAACACAAGGAAAAAAGAAACGACAGCATAAAATTTGTTTTCAACTTATATAAATATTAAAAGAAACATAAAAAGTAGTTTGATGCTTATTTGTTTCTAGATAAAAAACAGTTGTCATTGGTTCCTGAAAAAAACTGTCTGTAACATATGGGGTTCTTGAAATAACATAATAATATGGTTTTCACAGAAAATTCGTTGTTACTAGAAAAATACGATCACAAGTAACAATGGAATATTATATATAATAATTCCTTTTTTTGCTGTCAATGTTGAATATAGAGTTACGGGAAAGGAGATCTGTAAATATACATTTATTTAGTTCCGAGAAAACACTCGAATTGTTTAGTAAAATCAAATAAACAATTTCCATTTAGCGGGGCTTACTTTGATGTACAATAGAGTCGACATTTATACATCTAGAACAGTAGGAGTTATTAAGACACAACTCTTAAATTTTGAGGTTTTATCTTATCAGATGTGCGACCACACCTTCTACCTACAAAGTGTTATCACTTTAATAATAAAACTAGCTGACCCGTGCCCACTTCGTTGGGCATAATATTAATAATCCTTTTTAGTACAGACTGTTATGTTTTAATTTCTAACTGTAATATTAAAAAAACTACTTTTTGTAACTTAAATATTAAAGTTAGACATATACTGTCGTTGACTTTTTTGTAGGCATTTTAAAGCTCCACATCTTTTCTCTAGAACTCAAAAATATATCTTTCATATTTAAAAAAAACGCTTTTCATTCGACCGTTTTTTCTTCGAGTCGCTTCGAAACGGACTACCACGTAAAAACCTTATTCTCCGGTTTTTTATATAACCTATGACACTCGGCAATAATGTGGCTTTCTATCGGTGAAAGAGTTTTTAAAATCGGTTCAGTAGATCCCGAAATTACCCCTTACAATTTAACAGATATACAAACACACAAACTTTACTTCTTTATTATATTTGTATAGATAAAAAAATAATTTGTCAATAATACTGGAAATTATAACAATGCTTGGGTTTAATTTGGGTTTTTGGGTTTAGTTTAATAACTAAATCGTTATGTTGGCAAATATTTTGACATTAAATAACATAATGAAGCTATAGAATTTATAGGTATAATTTTAATTTGTTTGGAAATTGGGTTCATACTATTTATCTGAGGCCAGTTAATTGCCGACTCTGTAAAAATACAGGATGAAATAGCCCTTGCCGGTTTTTTCTAGTACAAGGTCGTAGAATTGTGAATCAATGGCGTAGCATCCTTGACATACAAAAATGTTTGTAAAAATCCTATCTGAAGAATTGATCTTGTCATTCCATCATAAAAATATCTGTTAAAAATACAGATATTTTGACGAGTATGTCGAACTTAGCTGACAAATTTTGTTTCTTGAAAGTTATTTTCTGGCGTTGTAATAATAGGTGATGGTACCAAAATACAATTGAATCATTTACAACAAGTTTAATTTATTGTAAATGTAGTTATTACTTTTGAAAAGCTGATAAGTTTCTTGCGCCCATTCTTCTTATCCGCTAAAAATACGTCCTGAATGGGTGGTAGGAAAAAACATTCAAAAGAGCTTTCTATAAAGTCATATTTTAATGAAGTTAATTAAATATATAAAAAAGGTTGCCTGTAAAGTCGGTTTTACGGGCGAAGATTTTACGTGACAACGTCTTTTTCTCGGTAGAATATTTATTGATATGAATATAATTAAATTGCACAATAGGAACAAGGAATTGAATGAAAAAACTCAGTTTCTCAACTTTTGTGTCAATCTAACAATTAATCAATCAATCATAGTTTACGATAATGAAATATCAGTGTACAATTATTTACCTTTATTGTTGTAGTTGTTGTAAATGACGAATCTAAGCACTCCACATTTTCACTACAGACACAGCTGACGATACTTTAACCACACGTGTGAACTTGTATTATGACGCTTTCTTGTTTTTCCAACGCCAAGAACGTTCGAGAAAGACAAAGACAGAGACACAAGCATGCGCCGATTCAATGCGCCTAATTCTCTAGTGCTGCGCGCGCGGCAGACCGATCATAGTTGAGTGGGAGAGAGACGCAAGGCATTCGGCGGCCTCTCTCTCGTTCGGTGACTCATCGTAACGTTACCGAGCGTTACACTTTTTCATAAGTGACTCCCAGCCGCAACCTAATTTAAGACGTTGTCACGTCAATAAATATAAATATTTGTTACACTTACATCAATTAGCCTAACCCAAACTAAGCTCTGTAAGGCTTGTGCTATGGGATCTAGGGCAACGGATAGACATACATATATTATACATATATAAATATTTTTTATTGAAATATATATCAACAACCATGACTAAGGTACAAATGCTCGCATTCATCACACAAACATCTGCCCCCACCGGGATTCGAACCCGGGACCTCAGAGATGGCGACACCTTGAAACCGGTGTACTATCCACTCGACTATGGAGGTCGTATTTTGATTTTGAATCATATGAAAATATATACCCAACAAAACTGGTCCAATCAGACTTGCAGTTCACACGCCTTCAGAGCAATACCGCAGTCTATCACTAAGTACATAAATCCTAAGCAAATAGGTGTTCATTTTGACATTTATACAGACACTATGTTCAAGTTTTACTACAGTTAGAAGGACAGAACGTCCTCATGTGTTACGACATTTATCTTTCAAACGAAGTTAACAATAAAGGCCGGTTCACATCTATCAGTGAAGTCACAGCTGCGACACGCAATACAGATGATCAGATAATTATTCTCTATGAACCTACCCACACCTGTCAATCTGGGTGGCGGCCATAGAGAACGTGCAAAAGTAGACAGAGGGATTTTCTGTCAGTAAATAAATAAAAATGTTGATTCGGCATTAGGTGGCGCTTTATCTTATAAATAAACTAGCTGACCCGTGCCCACTTCGTTGGGCATAATATTAATAATCCTCGAAGCGAGCACGAACGCGAACCGAATTAAACCCGAAGCCATCGCGCGCCGTCCACTGTCCGTTTTTCTCCGATTCACTTTACAAAACGGTCTACCACGTAAAAGCCTTTCTGTTTTTCGGTTTTTTATATAATCTATGACACTCCGCAATAATGTGGCTTTCTATTGGTGAAAGAATTTTTAAAATCGGTTATATTTCTGTAATTGTAAATGTTTTATCATTACAAAGCACATATTATTCGTAGTAAGATAGTTGTTGAATCATTATCATCTGTAAAATCTGTTTAATCTTCACTAATATTGTAAAGAGGAAAGATTTGTTTTTTTGTATGTAACGAATAAACTCTAAAAGTACTGGACCGATTTTAATAATTCTCTTTTCATTAGAAAGCTACATTATAACTAGAGATCGGATAATCGGATGCATATTTACCTAAAGTTAGTTTAAGACAAAGTATGGAAATGGCTTTTTATTGTTTTGTTAAATAAAATTTTTCACCATTTCTGTTTTGTTATTCAATTATTTAATTGATTATTGTTTTAGTCAAACTAGCTCACTACTTTCGTATAGCACTCTTCATGTAATAAATCGTCCATTCATAAATCGCACGGGGAACTGAAACTAAACTTCATGTAAATACGTATGCATAGTTGTATAAATGAATCCGGAGTCTCGGTCTTTTGAAAATAAATACCACGTGCTAATTTAGTAATTTTCAAACAATATCACAACGTTAAATTTGCAGTCCCGTATTTTCCCGGAATTTATATTTAACAAAATGTATTTTGAAAAGCCGCTTCCATAATTTGTGAGCCAAAAATTAACTTTAGGTAAATATGCATCCGATTATCCGATCTCTAATTATCACTGAGTAACATAGGCTATATTGAGTACCACTAACCGAAGGTGTAAAAAAATTTGCCATAAAATGTCTTTCATCGCATATGCTGCGAAGAGTAATGTCTACCCGTGCGAAGCCGTAACGGGCCGCTATAATACAAATTTTTGGTTTTAAATGATATAAGCATATCGACGGTTAAAAGGAAATAGGGGATAAGCGACAAAAGATGAAATGTTCAGGAGAGCCGTTTAAAGTTTGAAATTTCTAGAAACACTGGCGTATTTCCGTCATTAAGATATTTTAAAAAGTGAAACAGCTATAAAATCAGATGGAAATGGAACAGTTACTGGTATTCTTAGTTTTAGTGATTTTACGTTATTTAAACTAGCAAAAATGACCAGAATTTTCGTTTGTTAGCTAAAGTAACACTAAAAATGTTTTTTTTTTTGCTTGGGCATAAACGCCAAAAAAGTCATCGTAGAGCCATGGGAGTAAGCGCATTCGAAAGAGCAGAAAATTTCGAGTCCAATGGCATATACGAGTATAACTAATTTTTTATCAAAATGTCGCTTTCCTTTTAACCGTCGATATAAAGTTTTCTCTCATATAGTATATGTATAATAAAGTGATTAGAAAGAAATGTGGTTTGAAAGAGGATATCGTGACAAGAATAGAGAAAGGGATGCTTGGGTGGTTTGGGCATGTGGAACGGATGGATGAAAGTAGACTGACCAAAATGATTTATGAAGCTGGAGTGAGTGGAGATACGGGACGAGGAAGACCTAGGCGAACATATTTCGAACAAATCGAAAGTGTCCTCAAAAAAGGCCAGGTCAGAAGTACCCGCAATCGTCGAGCATGTGTGAGGAATGTTATGAAAGTAGATGAAGCGAAAGAGATATGTAAGGACCGTTGCAAGTGGAAAGACGTAATCTCTGCCTACCCCCATGGGAAAAAGGCGTGAGTGTATGTATGTATGTATAAAGTTTTCGTTAGTACATAGTAGCAGAGTGTCGTAGACGTGTTCCCTCTGGCTATAACCGAAAATCGCCGACTTGTTCATATCGTAAGAAAATATTGACGATAAGTTTACGGTTTTTTTGTGTTGCTGCAGCATACACACATACAATATTGTGATCTGGCAGTCAGGATTGAATTCTGCTGCTGCCGTAATTACAATGCTGTCTTTAATTACAGTGGACCCCCGGTAGTCCGGCCCTGGTCTAATCCGACATGGTCTATTATTTATTATTGAATACATATGTATTCGCTAATGCACGATTCAACAAAGAAATAGGTATGCGCCCATTTCGGGACCCGTGTTGGCCAAGAAAGCTAAATATTTTTATAAAGAAATAATAATAAAAAGTTGACTTGTGGCTGGCAAGGGATGACTAGAATGTTTCAAAAATCGTCATGGCATACGTTTAATGACTTACAGGAGAGAAGCTTTCTAACGATGCCACCTGTATAGAGCCATTTAAATTAAAATTTTTGTAAAAGGTGAAAGATTTAAATCTTAACCCGTCACAGGTGTACAATGCAGACGAATCAGCCCCCCTAGACAAAATGCCTTTCTATTTGCGTTTTCTATAATAGATAACATGAAAAATGTATGGAACTGACATTTCCAGTAGATACGTCACGTGACTTGATGACGCTGATAGAAAACTCGCAGACAAGATGCTAACTGTGCTTCTTCTATTGCTCGTCTGTATTCTATTTTGACAGTAGAAGAGTTCTATACAAATTCATAGACAAAATGTAGTTTGTGACGTAAAAAATAGATACGCTTCTATTCTATTTCTACTCAACAAAGCGATTGCTCACACCCAATAGATTGCTGATAGATTGTTTGTTTGTTGTTTTAAAATAGTGTGTTTTTGCCAAATTATTCCTAAAACTGCACATGATAAGGCTTTTGTGGGCAGCTCATACCGAAGAAACGTTGATTCGGCGTAGAAGGATAAACTTTTTATATAATCTTGATTGTATAAATATTAATATTATGTCATTTTGAAACAAGCGAAAGTAAACAAAGCTAATTTGAATTCAATACTGACACTCGCTTTTGTAATGATTAATTGTAAATCTCATACTTACCTCTAAATAAATGTATACGTAACGATTTTCAATTTCAAATCCAAAGTTTGTTTAATTTAGTCCTAATTAATGTAGGTAAATAATTGTGAAGTAGGTACGCACGTTTGAAATGTTTTGAAGTTCCTCCTAATGGCATTTTTTCTCTTTAAGCAAAGGAACTTAAGGCGAAACACGGTAAATTATTTTCTATTTCTATTCTATTTTCTACTGTCACGGTAGACACAGCCATTCTAACATTTTGTCTAACATTTTTCGATAGAAAACGCTTAGTCTATTATAATAGTAGAAATAGAATAGAAAAGACGCGCGTGCTTTTTGTCTAGGGCTACAGGGCTGTTTTGGGTGAAGCTCTCTATTGTGTTGTTAAATTTACTGAATTTGACATACATCTTCTTCTTCTTCTTAGCCATTTTCTACCCTATGGGTGTAGGCCTCCTTCATTTTATGCCATTTCCGACGATCTTGGGCGGCTTCGATCCACTTCACTCCTGCTGTTTTTATAATGTCGTCGCACCAACGCATTTTTGGCTTCCTTGTAGGCGTTCCTCACCCCAGGGTCTCCACTCCACCAATGCTTTGCACCACGAGCCTCGATTTCTGGCGACATGGCCTGCCCACTTCCACTTTAAATTTGTCACACGTTTAGTGACTTCAGCGACTTTACTTTGCTGTCTAAGCCATTTATTTCGTTTTCGGTCCCTCAGTGTAATTCTTACCAGTTTTCTTTCGACATACATAATGAAGTATGATTTGTACTTCTGAGTATGTACATATATGTAATAGAAAGAATCTTATCATTGGATCTGTAATTTGTCGGATTACAAGCTACTCTTTTGAAAAAAACAACGGACTATAAAGGGTCTTAGGCAGTACTCTATAATCTGACAAATTCGATAGTTCGACACTGCCCTGCAAAATGATTGTCGGACTACAGGGGGTCCACTGTATGTAATACAAATATCTATTTGTATTGAGTCGTAGATACAAACGCAAGCGCCATCTATGAAGGTATTTGAGGCATCTCTGAAGGTAATGACGAGTATTTGAAATAAATACTCGTCACTTGGAAAATAGCTTGCACGACTGATCTGTGTAAAGCGGCCTTATAAAGTTAGTACATGTTAAGAATCAATATAAAGTAAAAAAAAATACCGAACATTAGAATTGGAAGTTTTATAAAATCGGCCATTTTATTCTGCAACTCCTGTTGTGTAGCTGTTTACTATTTCACACAGATTGACTGTATCAGGGCAACCCTAGAGAGAAATAATTAAGATAAAAAAGCTATTCGAGCAAATTGTTTGCTTCATTCATTGCTTTATTTTCACTGTCACGCTTCTTATCTTATCATGGCAACTTCGATCATACAGCACGACTGCGCACGTGTTCATTTGGGCTGTGTTCTCGACTGTTTTCTTGTCGCGTCGGATGTTATTGGAAATCTATTCATGGATCAAAAAGAAAAACTTTTTATTTCCATTTTAGCACAAACAATAAAAACAATTGACAGCTTAGGATATACTCGTACAACATTTGAAATCTGACAACACAAGTAAGGGGTCATCCATAAATTACGTCACACGAATTTCGTGATTCCCCCCCCCCCCCCGTCCATGTCACAGCTAGTCACATTTGTGAGACTCCCCCCCTAGTGTGACATCACAAATTTTGAAATTATAGAAATTATTGAATGATAAAAGCGGTTTCGAAATCAGTTTTATTTTCATTTTAATAAAATTACCATCTTATCAATTAACAAAACAAAAACCGATTACTTATATTAAATAAGTATATGGTCATTTCATGAGTTTCTTATTATATTTTTCAAAATCATCTACTAAAATCAATTAGAAAAATAATATGTTTTGGAAGTACCCCTATTAATAGATAGAAGAAGATACTATTCCGTTATTTATTTATGAGAGTATACAGACTTTACAATAAAAGTTAATATTTACAGCACTTTTTATACTTATAGTAATAATTTATAGTTTGTGTTTTAACAGTTAGCTTATAATAGATTTTGAAATGTGACATCACGAAATTTAAGAACCCTCCCACTCCCTTGTCACACAATGTCACACTTCGTCAACCCCCTCCCTCCCCCTAACCGTGTGACGTAATTTATGGATGGCCCCTAAAGGGTTGTGTAATTATTTGACGTTTCTAGAAAATGGCGCCTGGATAAACTGGGGTACTAATTAAACAATAACTACCCATATCTAATATCTTTCCATAATAGATATTTCTTTTTATCGGCATACCGTATTGGTAAAAGAAAAATAGCGTATATTTTTTGTTCACCACTTTTTGAATACACACCACTTTTAATCACTCGCGAAGCACAAGCAAATGCAAATAGAATATTGGCTAATAAACAAATAAAGCTTTGCGTTCTTATTTCGCCAGCCTTCATTTCTCCGAGTTTGAATAATCTTGGCAACCTTTTACGCGGCATTTGTCAATAACTGCACTGGTCATAGCTTCGTTCTCTAGATGTTATAATACTGCATTGATAACGAAATTATATTCGATTTCTCGGTGCACAGCTCATTGTTGTCGACCGCTTGAAATCTGCAATACGCTCATATCTCTGTAAATAGCGATCGTCCGTAATATTAAGCGTTTCGCCTTTATATTTCTAGTTATCACATGAGCTAATCGCATTTTGTCTAATCACCTAGCTCTCGATGTCGAGCAACGATTGTAACATAACACCATGTGACAAATGTGTAAAGGATGCTGGAATCTTTGTTAAGCGTTATATTTGTTCGTGTGTATTTGATATTTTAGTATTTAATTGCTCTGTGTGTGTCAGGTGCGGATTCCTGCCAAGTGACACGATTGAGTCGCATTCTCCAATCTAGAGTAAGCATAATGTAACGTTATAAACAGACCAAGTCCACTTCAGCACCGTCTAGTTAATATTCACCTTTCCTATACACTACGTCGACGTGTCTACGTGGACGATTCGTCAATCGTCCAAGTATACTGAATACATAACGATGATTGAATAAGATAATCCACTGTATATGTTGGACAAATCGATATAAGTGTTTAAATACTAATGGACATTGGCATTCACCTTAAACGAAACGATTTTGCAACTTGGGTAGAGTTGAAATTTTATTTAATTTATATTTAATCAATGGTGGGGTGAAATGTCAGGGTCAAATACGGTGTCTTACTAACTAAATGGTACCTACTAACAATATTAAATTTGGGGCGATCGATTACGCACGCAATAGTCAATTTTCACCAGTCGTTCCTTAACGCAGTTACATATTTTTAATCTCACGTAAGTACGTATGGGTACGTACATAATAATATTTATATATCTATCCGATAAATACAGTCATTACAATAGGAATGTATTTTTCACCTATTGCTTTAGACAGAGCTAGCCTTTATTGTATGTTGTTCCAAATTCTAATACCATGTGACGTGTCGACTAAATATTGTCGAAATTTTCATCCCACTCTTTATGGTTTTATTATTATTAAGAAAATAGTTTTTAGTCTACGTTTTGATCCCCATAACAGGCGACATTTCGGGGTTTGGATAAGTTGTATTTTTTTTAACATAAAGTATTGTTTCACAAATATCGCTAGCGACTTATAGTTTTGTATTTTGACTTCATGTAGCCGGTAGTTAACGTTTAGTTGTTCACAAACCTTAAACTTATGTATCGGTGTTGGAAAACGTGTGGTGTTTTTTCATATATATATCACATTATTACAATTCCATCGATTTTAGCAATAGTGAGTCACGTGAGAGATTATTGGCCTAAAAACTAAATTAAGAAGTGATTTTAAAAAGCGACTTTCAAACTCCAATCCAACCCAAATAACGGGGTTTTCAATACACCCCTGCTTTAGCTGATTGCAATGCAATTACGCGACAAATAAAATCAGCAGTGGAATACATTCACAGCTCCACCTATCCGAAAAAATGCCACTATTTTTTCTAATTTATTACGTGAATAGAAACACAACAGTAGACCTGTAGATATGAGGCACATGCTTTAATATTTTCAATATTGGCAATAATTAATGCTTCGAAATTTAATAATGTCAATTCACCCCCACCAACTGTACACATTGCGCACAATATAGCACATTACTAATGACATTTCCGAAACGTTTAATTTTGGTTTATGGTCGACATTCTCCATCTTTTGTGATTCACCTAGCATATACCCTGTACGGTGCAAGGTTCGCACGTGATTCGTCAAGGGCCGCTTTTTCAATAGCCTGAATGATAACCACAATAAATATGATAAGGCGGACGTGACAGAACTAACGATGTGCCGAGTACGGTTTGAGTCGATTCCTGCTTTCGACTCGCCTACTCGAATACCAATTTATTTTGATTCGAATACGTTGGACTCGATACCGGTACTCGAGTCAGGAAGAATCAGTTCGTACTTGCTAACTCGTCCTACTGACTCGAGTCTAGTATTCGAGTTTGATTAACTCGCGTATACTCGCAAACTAATATTACAGACAAGTTTGAACCTGCAACTTTTTGTTTTGATTTTGTTCTAAAACGGTAAATATTCTGGACTGGACTAGAATTTCCAGACTCAAATTTCTATACTCGAGAACTGGGCTCGAATCAGGGAATCGAGTCCTGATTCGAATACCGTATAAACTGACTCGAATCGACTCGATCCACCAAAACAGCGACTCGGCACATCACTAGACAGAACACTGATGTTATATCACAATTTAATCCCGGACTAAAATGCATCTGGCTATTGAAAAATCAGCTCAATGTTGTGTTTGCCAAGTACTAAAATCGATTTATGTTCGCAGATCTTGAAATGCCAGTGAAGAACATTGAAGACACAATCCGCGCTAAGCGCCCCGACACCACAACAGACAGAATATTTATAAACAAGAAATATTACTTATATCTAGTTATAGTCGTTACTTGGTGTGTGATTAAATTTAGTAAGTTATTGCGCGAAGCGTCGGCCGGCGGCGCCGCAACCGCTAGTCTGAGTACATATAGTGAAAAAAAAAACAAATATTTATCTATATCTGTAATCATTAAAATAATGTAACGTTAATAGAGAAAAAAATAATGTACTCCCTTCCGTGTGAGCTACGGTTAATTTATTTTGCAGTTTTCGTTGCATTGTTTCAAAAGTACACTGGGAAAACTAGGTTCTCATTAAGTCCGGTGCGTAAGCGAGAAAAGATACAATACTTTAGGAAAGCGTCTGTGATTATAAGCGAGAAAGTCTGCGAAGGCGGGAGTGAATGCGGTCCTGTGCATAATATTGTAAGCGTGCGCTACGCCTTCATAATATAATTAATAAATGATGTACCTACCACTTATTATCTTCTCTGTAAACTTAAAGCACTTGTCGAACTCTAAGTACGTTCAATGTTACGGTTCTTATGTGTTCTACTCCGGCGCAAGTCGGCTCGGGGACTTGGAAATTCTATCATATTGTCTTTACGGTAAATCTTAATATCGTAATGTTAAAATTCATCAATGTATCATGTCAAAAATTTAAGTGTTCATTAACTTATATATCTGTGTGTTGTAAGATCGTTGGATGTTGTTTTATCGGCCATACCAGTACAAATTACCATTTCCCTTGTAAATAACATGTTAGTACACTTACGATGGTTTAATTCTATTTAGATTATTGTAATTATGTAAAATATTCACAGAATACGTGCAAAAAGCCTTAAAAATCATAGATTTTTAACGAAAATGGGTACTAGCATCTACCGGCCATCGGTCGAAAGAGATGATGTATTTTTATAAAACATATTGATCATTGATCTTTATTAACATATATAATATGTTAACTGAAAGTACATGGTTTCGTATTTTTCTAACATAATATAGTAAACGAGTATGTATGTATATATTTATTATATATGATCAACTTGAAAAGTCGAAATTATTAAAAAATGTATAGAGATATAAATATATATATATATTATTATGTATGCGTGTACATACAACTTAAAATTTAAATATACAATTATCCTTTTGTCTAGCTCGCGTTATACGAAACCAAATTCGATTTGGTTATTGGTTTATTTCGCAAAAAATAAATGTTTATTCGATCAGGCTATCGACGAGAAAGCCCATTCCACAACTCCAAATATTTGTCTTTTCGCACGAGGTTCACCCTCTACCCTACTTGTAAGGTTTAATAAATAACTAGATACTAAAGTAAATATAGTGTTAATATTTTGTAATATAGTCCCAAGGCTCTGAACTAGTGGCGCTGTATACATTTCTTTTAGGCTGGCGTTACGTTAGCCAACGCGAAATTGGAGATGGCACTCGTTCACCACGTGAAAGAGTTAAACCGCATCTGTATCTTTGCAAATTGGTTAACGTAATGCCAATCACGCTGGCACCTACATTGAAATAGCATGCGCCATTAGTTTACTTCATGCACTCCTCAAAACACCACTTACCTTTCTCATTTTGATGTGCACGCTTTACTCAATGGGTTGAAATTGAAAATACCTGAGACGCGTCGCTACATGAATTCTAAGCCTATATTTATAATTAATTGTGAATTAATATACATAATTATTTGTGAAATAATTTTGTTATAACAATCATCTAGTCTGTTTTTTTTTTACTCAAATTTGCTCTCGGAGTTCATTTGCAAACGGTTATTAGTTCATAATTGCCCGTGTGACATAATCTATAGATAACAGTGCAGAAAAGAAAATAAATGCACTGGCTTCGTCATAAAACTAAATACAATAATCGCTGACAGCAAATTTCGGACCGCATTGCATGTCAATTTGGTCTCAGAAAAAAAAACAGACTTCGTAATTGAATATGCGTGCGGTAGTGCAAGTGGGACTACATTTAGGGTATCGTTGCATGTGAGCTAATTGATCGGCGTTATGCATAATTTTTTTAAGTCCATATTTTTACTCAAATTTGCTGTCGGAGTTCATGTGCAAACGGTTATTAGTTCATAATTGCCCGTATGAGAATTACCGTGCGGTCTGACACAATCTATAGATAATAGTGCAGAAAAGAAATAGGTAATGCACTGGCTTCGTCATAAAAATAAATACAATGAGCGCTGACAGCAAATTTCGGACCGCATTGCATGTCAATTTGGTCTCAGAAAAAAAAACAGACTTCGTAATTGAATTGGGACTACATTTAGGGTTTCGTTGCATGCGGGCTAAATGTGAGTGCTCGGCGTTATGCATAATTTTTTGTTTGCAAAGTACACTTTGTGCGGTATTTGAGTTTTGAGTATAAAACGATGGTCTGAATTTCAGTACCAATTCAGAGCCGACATGATTGTCGCCTGTTGGTTCATAAAGACCAGGAGACGAATTTTTGAAACAATAGAAAACCAATTCGCATTCGAAATCGTGAGATTCGTATACGAATTACCGAATTCACTATTTCTGAACTTTCATTTCGTGCGTTGTGCTACGTGTGGTTCAACCCACTCGTTTTTGATTTCTACTAGTAGAATATCCAACGCTGAAGTGACGTTGACAGTGATCCGTTTCATGTGTTTCATCGCCGGTTTTTTTGATTTTGAATTTTACTGCGTAATACTGAATTTAATTAAGAATTTGTTTAATGATATAACCCTGAATTCGAGTGATTCAAAAATCAATAAAATTGTAAGCAGTACAAAATAATTTCGCGCACGATTTGTATTCATATTCGAACTCCAAATTCACGTCTAATGATTCCAAAATACGTCTCCAGGCAGGATACTTACTCCGGTGATCTAGAAAGTGGTTTTAAATAAATTCACCGAGTATTTGGTGCACTGTGACATACATTAAGTTTCGTAAATTTGTATTAGGCGTTTCGATATCGAATCTATATTTAAAAAAGTGAGTGCTTATAACTGCATGGAGAGTTAACGAGCGTTTGAGATGCTTCGTTACAAGTACGGTCAAGGAATTTGATTCATTCATTTATTTATTTTGTTGAAATTTAGTTAGACACCGCCAACGAAAGAAAGTCATATTTGAACAGAGTATGCAATCGCGCCGTAACAATATTCGTGGCACATGTGTGCGATATTTAATCTCAACCAGTTTAAATTCCTTGACTGTACACAAACCTCCGACTGTTAAAATGCAAATTTCGCATAATTTCCCCATATATGACATTGGAGAATTTATTCGATTATTTAGTTTGTTTAATCATTTGTCTAATTCTGTAATTATTTTACACTTACTTTATTATAAATAAGTAACATTTTAATATTAATATCGTTTGCTGTAGGTATTAACTGTACGTATAACTATAGCGTCGCTTTCGTGTCGTTGTTATTATAGTATAAAGTAAATTATACGATTAATGTAAATAGTGTTCTAGGAGTAGTCATAAACCCCACGTCGTGTTAAATTTAACTTTATTATATTATATTATATTATACGGTAACGTAAAAGGCGAGTGAAGCTTCGGGAACGGGACATTTATACATAAATTAAATGACTTTTATGCAGAGATGTCCGCGTGCAAATATTTGGCTTGAATTTTATTTTTTTAGCGGCATAGACGTTAAATTGAAGTCAGACGTAGCTTCGCGTCGTAGACGCTTTAACGAAGGCAAAGCTGATCTGTGATGGTATGACATAGTTAGGTACATTAGGCTGTGTGGGTCTCATATGTCCGAACTCTGATAGAGGGACAACGACACTATGTGACCGTATAATAGAGATCACGTCTTTCCACTGCGGCTTTAACGTAACATTTTTGTTTTAGAGCGGTTTTTTTATGTTGAACATTCTATGCCACAGACGTTTCAGTTCGAGCTAGTGGCGTTAGTAATATACTGCACTTGTTCTAAACCACAAGTTCGTGTGCCGTCCCTCCGAGAATTTCGGTTCCTTTTGTTCATTTTGCGAACGATTCATTTATCAAATGCCGTGGCATTTTACTAGCGATGCGCCGAGTACGGTTTGACTCGAGTCAGACCCGATTCCTGCTTTGGACTCGTCTACTCGAATACCAATTTATTTTGATTCGAGTACGCTGGACTCAGTGTTACCAACTCTAAAATTTATCGGATGGTAGCATTCTTCGATAATTACGGTAGATTTTCCAAAATTATGTTGTAATCTAGATTTTAAATACGGTTGAATTACCTTGCCCATTAACGTGCTACGTACACGATAAAACTCACATTTTTATTCAGACTCTGTTAGTATTATTGTTTCAATATTTTTATACATATCGTTATTATGTTTCTCAATCATTCTTTACTGGGATTAAAATCAATACATTTTTTTCTATGTCGCTGTATGGCCTGCTGCGATAAAAGGTTTCCACTGATGGTTTTAGTAGTTTATTCCGTTTTTTTGCTTTGATGTCATACAACACGACTGGCCGGTATTTTCTGCTACCGTAATGAGTTTGCTACGGTGCAGTTGGCAACACTGGCTGGACTCGATTTCGGTAATCGAGTCAGGAAGAAACGTTTCGTACTCGCTAACTCGACTCTATTTATACGAGTCCTACTGACTAGTCTAATATTCGAGTTTGGTTAATTCACCTCGCAAACTGTTTACATAAGCAATGACGCGGGTCTAATATTATAAACAAGTTTGAACCTGCAACTTTGTGTTTTGATGCTGTTCTTAAATCGGGACTCTAGTTCTGGACGGGACTAGAATTACCAGACTCGAATTTAGAAATATTAGAATACCAAACATAGAATTCGAGTACTGCGCTCGAATCAGGGGAATCGAGTCCTGATTCGAATACCGTATAAACTGACTCGAATCGACTTGATCCACCAAAAACAGTGACTCGGCACATCACTATATTTTACGTCAAACGTTCGTCAAAATGCCCAACGGCTTCGATCATATATTTCTGTAGATACACAATTCCATAGAAAATCAAACAAAATATCGACCCCGCGTCTATACATAGAAGAATAGATGTATATTATAGTAACAATTTTGAAAAAAGTTCTAAAGTGTCATATAATTTAAGCCAATTTAAATCTTAAGTAAAGTAATGAAGTATGAAAATAAATCCTTGTTAAGGTCGTTACATATTATCTTCTGGTTTCGATGATATAATGACGCCGTGAAATCAGAAATGAACAACACATTTTGAAAACAAATATATTGGATAATAAGCCTGAGTCCGTTGCAATTAAGCACAAATTCATTTCATATAATAATGCTCCTACATTCCATTTGACTCCGAATATTGTGCTCGCGTCTTATCATTAGCTCTGTGCTATTTTTTCCTACGAGTGAGCCACTCGAGACAGAAAGAGATAGATGCGATGCGTTGCGCATCGTGGCATGGTACGCAAGCGTTTTAAATTGATATTTTAGTAATACATAATATGAATAAAAGTGTTTTACTCATAAAAAAATGCGCTAATAAATTAAGATAAAGATATACTTATTGGAAGTATGACATTCCATACTTCTTTTGCACTTTACGTGTGTCATTTTTACAATTATAAACTACGCATTTCGGCATCGCTGACGTTATCAATCGCGCGCGGCCACCGAATGAATGAGAGCGAAACAAGGCACATTTACTGTTTGTGCCTTGTTTCGCCGGTGCCACTTTTTAGACGGTAACTGTGTATCTACAGAAATATATGATCGAAGCCCAACGGTATTAACCGAATGAAATAGCTATGTTTTCTCTTCTCCTTCGCATGTATGACGAGAGGAATCGACTTTCGCTTAAAGCTTCAAACCGACTACGACAATAATAATATATTTGCTGCTACATTACAATGCATGAATCATTGATTTTGCTTAGGCGATATTTCTTAAGATAGTTTTGCCTAAAGTCCATTATTATGAATAATCGATTTTAAAGTTTTGTCCATTTTTCAAATTTAATAACTCGTGTAATGATATAATGTACATAATATTGCGTAGTGTTTGATTGGGATAGCTTGAGCTCTGGGTTGCAGTGCTGCGTGCCATTAGTTAGGTGTTCGTAAGAGTCGATCACGACACATCACCATAAATAAATCCACAACGATTCCGTACGATGATATGTTCTGGTTCATTTCATCAAGGTGCCAGTGTTTAAATTCTACCCTCGTTTATAGCTTAAAAATCATTTAAATATAATTCGCCTCATTTTGTATTCTAATAAAGTCACGTTCATTTAATGTATTTAATTCAGTTCAATATTATTAAACTCGTATAAGTATCGATAATGTTTATTATATATATGTTATATACTTTATATATATATACAAAAAAATTACTATTGTATACAAATAAGTCTAGGTTGTATAACGTGCAGCGTACGGCTGCACATTAGTGTTTTGTCTAAGGATATCTATAT
Organism: Scirpophaga incertulas; assembly: GCA_036419045.1. Taxonomy (NCBI): domain Eukaryota; kingdom Metazoa; phylum Arthropoda; class Insecta; order Lepidoptera; family Crambidae; genus Scirpophaga; species Scirpophaga incertulas. The sequence continues at coordinate 2,121,805 of CM071626.1, read as the reverse complement.
TTATGAAATAAAAAGATAAGTATTTTTAAACGTTTAAGTTACACAATGGGTGTTCTATGTGAGTGTACAGTTTGAGTTGGATTAGGCGGTAAGCGGTAAGCGGTAAGCGAGGCATAAGCCAGTAAGGCCGCGTTCGTTCGCTCAGATTCGCCGTCGCCGCACGCGCCGTGCCGCGTTGCGTTGCGTCGCGTCGCGTCGCGTCGCACACATTCCAAAATAACACTAACCGCAGCGCCCCGGCGCGCTGCACCTTTGTAAGTTAACCACTTCGTTGTTCATTAACGATAAGCTAGGATTAATCTCAGTCGATGTCGTCGTAACTTTAGTCTGTGTATAGTATTCTCTCGGTTAAGTTATGTGACGTGAATGTGAGCGATCGGCAGGCTCCGGCCTGGAGTTCGTACTAACTGTAATTGTTAAGTAACATAGCGATTTCTGTTGCACTTTAACTTTATTTCGCGAACCGTGTTAGATATATTTTATTAATTGTACATATAGGTAGGGCGAGGTATACAATGTTTTCATTCACTCTTAATGGTTATTGTTGATTAAAATTGAGGGGCTGGATTATTACGCGATGATGCATTTCGCTGTTGATAAATTTAAAATAAATCTTTTATCTGATACCATAGGTTTACGGCTATTTATGTGTTACTGTTGTATGAGGTGTGGACTGTGGTGATTCCGCCCCAGGGGACGGTGGTCGGCCGCCCGCCCCCGTGGAACCAATCCTCGCGTCGGTCAACCCGATTATCGTTATTGTATAAATGTAATACATAAGTACACCCAATTAGATTAGCCATATAGGCTTCTTGTGAGGCTGAATCCACTTTAACTGAACACTGCCCTCTTCTTACATCACGTAGGGGCGCGGCGCCATCTTGTGATCGAGCCGTTGGGCTTTCGGAATTCGTTTCGAAAGATAATTAACTCGCGCGTTCTACTTTATCCCAGTGCGTTGTACATGGAATCGTTCAATCAAACCTCCCCAACGAGCGCACGCGACCCCGTTTCAGTTAGACTGGATCACCCGGCGTTCTTCAGCCACGTTTGTACTGTGTCATTACCTCACGTCACATCTTTTATACATTGTAATTATTGTTGTCGCTAAAATTTAAACTTATTTTTATTTAGAGGTGTCTTAAGTTAAATTCTGTAAACACGGTAATCTATTATAGACGGCAACGTAAATACACGAGACGGCGAGGCGCTCGCATCGCCGGTGTATTTATTATTTCACGGTGACCAATGAATATTGTGAGACGCACGACGGGCGCGGCGAGGGCCCGTTTCGCGCCGCCGCACGTTATTGTAGAAATAAATGATATTTTCGTTTAAACAATTGCGTTTTTATTTGAACGGCACACCCTTGACATTCCTCGTAACATGTTCAAAATCGAAAAAATCCTTATTCAACATAGACCTTTACAGGCACTTATTGACGTCAAAACAACATCACATACACTCACGCCTTTTTCCCATGGGGGTAGACAGAGATTACGTCTTTCCACTTGCTACGGTCTTTATATATCTCTTTCGCTTCATCTACTTTCATAACATTCCTCATACATGCTCGACGATTGCGGGTACTTCTGACCTGGCCTTTTTTGAGGACACTTTCGATTTGTTCGAAATATGTTCGCCTAGGTCTTCCTCGTCCCGTATCTCCACTCACTCCAGCTTCATAAATCCTTTTGGTCAGTCTACTTTCATCCATCCGTTCCACATGCCCAAACCACCCAAGCATCCCTTTCTCTATTCTTGTCACGATATCCTCTTTCAAACCACATTTCTTTCTAATCAAAACAAACAAAACAAAAAAAAAAGCTTAAAGAAAAAAACAAAAACTGTCCGTACGTACTGTTAGGAGGCCGACCCTGTTTGACTTTAAAAAAAAAAACACAATGGGTGAATAGAAATGGTGAGTTGGCGTAATAGACCCATTAACTAGGGATGTAACAGTACGAATAAGGAAAAAAAAATATTGACTCGACACCTGTTCGGAAATTGGGAGAGCGTGAAGAACAGGCAAGAAACTCTGAAGGTCTATTTTTTATCTCCTCTTTTCAATGTTAATAATTATAATAATATAAGATACAATCATACCTAATACGATTACAGTCGTATGTATGTTTACATACACATATAAAATAATACAATATTATAAATAATGTTGTTACCAAACATGGCTCTATGAATAGTGGCCCTATTCCCAAATACTGTGATCATTTAGATAGTCACTTACTTTATAATAACCTTTACTCATGAGTGTATTTTTGATATGGATTTTAAATTTATATAAAGGCAAATCAATGACACTTTGCGGAAGCTTGTTAAACATAGATATACATTTCCCCAAGAACGAACAGCTAGTTTTATAGAGTCTGAACATTGGAAGTGATGTGCCGGATAGCTGTATCCGTATCCGCGGATATCCGAGGCAGAAAAAAGGTTCGTATCCGTTACTTTATGGCGGATCTTTTACGGATCTATTTAGCAGAATCTTCTTTAAAGAATAATTCATATTCTTGGGAATGGTTTCTTTGTAAATGATTTTTTTAATGAAGTTGAACCTTTACCTTTACGAGAATACTTTCCATCACAAGTTTTACACTTTGCCCACTGATTTTGAAAATAATTCCATATTACACTACCAAACTTCTTTGTAGACACTTTTAAAATCATGTACCAATAGCAAACACAAGCGTTATCTACGCTGCGCAGTGTCACATTAAAGTAAAACAAAACGAAAAAAAAAGACTCACCGCGCAATGCAAGTCGAAACATGTTTCAACTCAAGATCGTGCGCACCGACACCGATTGTGTAAGGAAGATAAGATCCGTATCCGTATCTGCGGATCTTGACACCAAATATCCGTATTCAGATCTGTATCCGCGGATCTAGATTTTGGACGATCCGATACATAACTAGTTAGGACATCTCAATAACATTAAACTTTCCGCAAACTCTTGAAATAGTTGTATAAAGCTACAGTTATTTTTAACGAGTATACACATTAAAATAACTTCGAAATTATTACTATCATCACTAGAGATCGGATAATCGGATGCATATTTACCTAAAGTTAATTTTTGTCTCACAAATTATGGAAGCGGCTTTTTTAAAATACATTTTGTTAAATAAAAATCCCGGAAAATACGGGACTGCAAATTTAACGTAGTGATATTGTTTGAAAATTACTAAATTAGCACGTGGTATTTGTTTTCAAAAGACCGAGACTCCGGGTTTATTTATACAACTAGGCATACGTATTTACATGAAGTTTAGTTTCAGTTCCCCGTGCGATTTATGAACGATTTATGTTATACGAAAGTAGTGAGCTAGTTTGACTAAAACAATAAATTAAATAAAAATAAAAACAATAAAAAGCCGTTTCCATACTTTGTCTTAAACTAACTTTAGGTAAATATGCATCCGATTATCCGATCTCTAGTGATCACTATTCTTATACATGACTAAAACAAAGTCGCTGTCCGCTGTCTGTCTGTCCCGATGTATGCATAGATCTTTAAAACTACGCAACGGATTTTGATGCGGTTTTTCAGGGTTCCGTAGCCAAATGGCAAAAAACGGAACCCTTATAGATTCGTCATGTCTGTCTGTCCGTCCGTATGTCACAGCCATTTTTTTCCGAAACTAAGAGCTATACTGTTGAAGCTTGGTAGGTAGATGTTTTCTGTGAACCGCATTAATATTTTGATGCAAAAATAATAGCTAATAAATATTGGGGACTCCCCATACTTAGAACTGAAACTCAATTTTTTTTTATCAAACACATACGTTTGGTGTATCTATGGATAGGTCTTCAAAAATAATATCTAGGTTTCTTAACTATTATTTTTCTAAACCGAATAGTTCGCGTGACAGACGCTTCCAAAGTGGAAAAAAGATAGAGGGGTCTAGCTTCTAAAATCAGAAAATGAAATATCTAAAAAAATCATATGATGTACATTACTATAAAAACTAACGAAAATTGTTTTGAACGAGATCTAGTAAGTAGTTTTTTTAATACCTCGTAAATCGTAAACAGCTTCCTTCAAATTCATAAATCAATGGTACGGAACCCTTTATGCGTGAGTCCGACACGCACTTGGCCGGTTTTTCAATAGATAGAGTGATTCTTAAGGAAGGTTTATATGTATAATACACGCATAATATAGTAGAGAAACACTGATAAACTCGCTAGTTTAATCCTAAATATAAATGTAGCAAAAGTTACACTGGAATATTTCTGATATTTTCACTTTTTTAATGCAACTAAGTTCGACCAACTACCTAAAACGAAATGGCATTCCCACAAATATTTTTTATAACTAGCAACTCATTACTCTAATACGAAAAAAATGTAGAATAGTAATGTAATCCAAATATTACAGTATTGTATTAGGTTATGCAGACGCTGACTGGGGTGGTAATCCAATCGATAGAAAATCTACGAGTGGATACTGTTTTTATGTTTTCGGAAATCTTATAGCTTGGTTTTCGAAAAAGCAATCTTCTGCTACTCTTTCTTCTTGCGAGGCAGAGTACGTTGCACTGGCATCTGCAGTTAGCGAAGCCTGTTGGACCTTGTTGTTAGAAATGTTAACTTCTGAGCAAACTGTCGTGATTATTTATGAAGACAATCAGTCAGCAATTAAGTCATCCGATCCTCTCGTTCAATCAAAACGTATGAAATATTTGGATATCAAATATCACTTTGTGAAAGAAAAGGTTTTTTTGGGCTATATTAAAATTAAATATATATACAAAAGAGCAAGTTGCTGATGTTCTGACAAAACCTCTTCCTCCACTAACTTTTCAACTTGCACGTGACTATTTGTTTAATTATAATAAATGACAATTGTTAGGTACACAATTGTATTCCAAAGGAGATGTCCTCTTATTACGAGGAGGTTGGTTTTTTGTAATCAGCGTTAACTAACAAACACCAAACTACATTAAATTGAAAGCCGAAAAAATATGAAGTTTGAAACAAATAAAATAAATATTTTTACCACCCCCAATTATTTTTAAATAAATAAAACATGTTTATAAGAAATATTTCATATGGCAACACCTTAATGATGTTTTTATTAATCTGTTACTACCGGTATCTTACTCTATGTCACAGATTAATATACTATTGCTGGTCTGATCATAATCATAAAATCAAAACTAAGACATTGACAGCAGGTGCCTGACTTGTCAGTTGATTTTTTATTAATATTTTTTTCTGGCTCTAGATAACATACATTAAGTAACATAGCAGTCCCTATATTTTGTTAGTTAAAAACTTCTCAAAATTAGAAATATTCGGTTCATTAAAGCAATTATGTATGTATTTAGATTTTTTAAAAGGCATGTTGATAATTTTTTTTAAGCAATGTGTAATTATTGCATTAAAGATAATTCATTTTTTTATTATACTAGAATACGAATTATTAAAAATCGGGGGTATTGAAAATAACATGACTTACGGCGATTACTTTCTTTTAGAGCCTTCTATCTGCTGCTGTTGTCTTTTCAATAAAAGTAGCTCTATGTTTTTGTAAGAGTTTTAATATAAAGATAACTTTGTTTATAAATTTTTATATCTGTCTGTCAAATATATTTTATTGTTTTGCCTTTATAAATTTTTATATCTGTCTGTCAAATATATTTTATTGTTTTTTTCTGTCTAAAATTCCTGAGAACTCAGAATATATTTTCTTTATCAAATACTCCAGTTTTATTATAAAACCTAAGAAAACTAGCTGTTGTTCACCAATTAACAAGTCTCTACACGCTAGGATACCAAAGTACTAAAGACATTCTATGTGAAAATATTTTATTTACATATCTACAGCTGGTTTGAGTGTCGACATACCGCTACTGGATTACGGCTGCATCCTTAGGGATCCGTCTAGACGTATCGTCTCCCCATTAAGCATTGGGTTTTGGATTATGCTCTGGACTAACAGAGCAAACTCTTCGGGATGGCCGAGCCTCGATGGGAAGGGAACGGTGGCTTCCAATTCCTTGATAGCTGGCTCTGGCAGTTGAGACATCATGGGCGTCCGGAAAAGTCCTGTAACCGGTAATAATATTATTACATAAGGCGTCAATATATGTCGCACCTCCTCCAAAAAAGTGTCGTAACACAAAAGAAGCGGTTTTGAGAAAGGAGAATGCCCATTGTAGTATGGACTTTAGTATCGCCAATAATGATTTTGTACCATAATGATTTTTATGATATATTGTAGATTTTTAACTATATATTCAATTATCAAAAACTATTTATGCAGACTCTATTTCGATGGGTAAAATAGAAATTAAACACCAAAGACTTTCAAATTACGAATTTCTCCTATCATCATTTTTGACAATACCTATTTAATTGTAGAAGATTAAAACTATAAAATCATTAAGTCTATCTTATCCAATAAATATTACAACTATCCAATAATTCATATAAAATAATTAATTAATTTAAAAATAATTGTTTTAGCACCATTGATGTTAGCTATCTGTATAAAGAAACTCTTAAAGCAGAATATTGTCTTATGCTTTTGCTTAAATCCTTTGGTTTGTGAAATCTACAAATGTTAGGTATTTAGTATAGTAGACAGTGGTGAAAATAATAATTTTCACCACTGTGAAAATTATTACTCGATTATAATAAATCGCACGTTTAATTTAAATTGATTAAATGACTTAATGTTAATATTACTAAATTAAATTGGTTATAAATTATAAAGTAGCAGATATTGATTCTATTGTGATTCCTAAACAATTGCGCATTATCAGTTTTTCATTACGCTACCTCTATGCAACATGATGTACACACAAGCTAATATTTCTGAGATCAGCTTGATGAGTATGTAAAACCATGTATATTTATGTATAGACAGATCACAGATTGAAATCTTAGTTTTGTAATAGTAATGCATATTCTATATAGTTACATAAAAAACATCTTTGTTTTACATAAAATAAATTCAAAAACGGCTGGATTAATTTATCTGATTGGCGGATTCGTCTTCGTTACAAATAGCAGAATAATGACTAAAATATTAGAGAAAGCAGAAAAAAGGCTAAAGAAAATTAATTGTTTTGGTATTCCTTTTACCCTTTCACGAGAGGACAGTAGAATGTATCGAATATATTTTTGACCAATCGATCCGATCGTTAATATATGGCAGTACCGAAGAAACTATTTATCAATGAAATTAGAATATCATCAATAAAAATACACGGCGAATGAAATGGAAGTGAAATAATTACTAATTATTATGTGGATTTATCTCCGGCGAAGTTTCGGCTTGGAGAGTTTTGTTAAAAATTGTTAGGTAGGTACTTATTTTTTGGTATTAGTTTGGTTAAGGCACGAGGACGAGTAAAGGTAACGAATGGGCATACTCCATTGAGATTTAACATTTTTTTGGAATTTTCCGTCGTCTTGTGAATTGGTTACTATAATTAATTTTCTTTTTATGATTTATATTGATTTACTATTTATTTGACTTTATGACAGTAAGTCAAAAATATTGTTTCTCATCGAATATATTGTTTAATGTTATGAAAAACTGAAAAAAGTCTTATGTTATGTCAGTTTTCTACATTCTGAAAAGAAAATATGTATTTCGAAAATGAAAAAATCGGTACAATATGAATTGATACGTTTAATACCTTACTTTACCAATTATTTTTTAGGAATATAAAAATATCTCTTTAAAAACATTTGTGCTCAATAAATCCCGCAGGACTTCGACATATACCTTATTACTAAACGAGATCTACCTTTAGTCTTGGGTTTGAACTCTTCTGTCTCTACTATGTAGTATCATTTTGACAGAGGCAGAACAGGTTTAAGTGTAAGTTTAAAGATTAACTAAAATTAAGTACCAATTTACTTAGTTAATGACTAGAGATCGGATAATCGGATGCATATTTACCTAAAGTTAATTTTTAGGTCATAAATTATGGAAGCGGCTTTTTAAAATACATATTGTTAAATAAAAATCCCGGGAAAATACGGGACTGCAAATTTAACGTAGTGATATTGTTTGAACATTACTAAATTAGCACGTGGTATTTATTTTCAAAAGACCGAGACTCCGGGTTCATTTATACAACTATGCATACGTATTTACATGAAGTTTAGTTTCAGTTCCCCGTGCGATTTATGAATGTACGATTTATTACATGAAGAGTGTTATACGAAAGTAGTGAGCTAGTTTGACTAAAACAATAATCAATTAAATAATTGAATAAAAAAACAGAAATGGTGAAAAATTTTATTTAACAAAACAATAAAAAGCCGTTTCCATACTTTGTCTTAAACTAACTTTGGGTAAATATGCATCCGATTATCCGATCTCTATTAATGACACATCAACTTTAAGTTTGTAGTATACAATAGAAACAATAATATAATCTGAACACTCATAAACGCTATTCAAAAGTAACTTGAAATTGAATATTTGTACTTAAGAATAAAAATGTACCTAAGGCACTATAAAAATTGCTTAGAACAGCCTTCATAATTGAATACTTTGTGGTAGTAAATTACGTAAATCCCACTTCTATTCTTCTTATCTAATTTAATTATTAAAACTACACTAGCGAGCAAAAGTAGGGAACACTGTTATGGCTCTGTTTTAGATTGAGCCTGCATCGAAGTCGCTCGGAACAAAGGAGACACTAGCGCCCTCTAACCGATAATATTGGAATAAACGATATGGCGATTTTACACAATATACAGAAGATAAAAATAAACGATTCTGTATTATTACTTCGACATCGACTTTTTTGTGTTATGACTAGAGATCGGATAATCGGATGCATATTTACCTAAAGTTAGTTTAAGACAAAGTATGGAAACGGCTTTTTATTGTTTTGTTAAATAAAATTTTTCACCATTTCTGTTTTTTTATTCAATTATTTAATTGATTATTGTTTTAGTCAAACTAGCTCACTACTTTCGTATAACACTCTTCATGTAATAAATCGTACATTCATAAATCGCACGGGGAACTGAAACTAAACTTCATGTAAATACGTATGCATAGTTGTATAAATGAACCCGGAGTCTCGGGTCTTTTGAAAATAAATACCACGTGCTAATTTAGTAATTTTCAAACAATATCACTACGTTAAATTTGCAGTCCCGTATTTTCCCGGGATTGTTATTTATCAAAATGTATTTTAAAAAGCCGCTTCCATAATTTGTGAGCCAAAAATTAACCTCAGGTAAATATGCATCCGATTATCCGATCTCTAGTTATGACACTTTTTTAGAGGATGTACGATGTATAAATTTATTTTTGATAATCAAATCAAAAATTGATTCTTCAAATAGGATTTTACAATCACTTTTGAATGTCAAAGATGCTACGTCATTGGTTCACAAGTCTACGGCGGGAGACCTTGTACTGGCAAGAACCAGCAAGAAAACCAGCAAGGGCAAGTTTTTTTTCTCCCTGTATCATTACAGAGTCGTCAGTTGGAAGCCGGCTTCAGGTACACAGTCTGTATATGTTTTCAATCTTTTTCAGGATTCATCTTTGCAATTATTACGTGATAGTTACTTTCACCAGGACTTCATCAAATTTAGCCTGATGATTGGGTCGTTGTGCACCATACTAATATACAAATGTAAATAAATCAAATAGTTAAGTTGTAGTCCATACAAATGCCATAACAGTATTATTTGTCATTTTGCGCGCTGTTGCTATTCAAATTTGGAACTAATCATAGTAAAATGGCGGGAACGCAACAGTGTGCATTCACAGATGAGTTTATTTAAATGTTTTTTTTTCTGTTTCCTCGCAAATGTGTTAAAAAACGTCGTACGATACACGTGCGTATTGGTTATAACATGCGAGGCTCAATTACTAAAATTCCGCCTCGCATGTTATAACCATCATAACGCACTAATATCGTAATGTACTATTAAAGCATTACCTGGTGCAATTGTGACGACCCTGATGCCTTGCTTCGACAGGTCCCTGGCGACTGGTAGAGTCATCCCTACCACTCCTGCTTTCGATGCAGAATATGCTGCCTGTCCAATCTGAAAATTTGTATATGAAACTGTGCAACTTACACACCCAAAATGACATAAAATGACATAAAAGCATGTCGCGAGATTTACTTACTTATAGAATACTTTTAACGACAAGCTTTTATATGTAAAAGTTTAATTTTAGCGCATTTAATAAAGATGCTTGTATTAATTTTTTTTAACTTTTAATTTATTTTCCGACTATAAAACCAAACTTAGCAAACCCTTTTATTTGATACCTATATTGTAGGGGTGCATTATAAATAAATGGTCCGCCATCTTGGGAAAGCCCGAAATATTGGATTAAGAGTGACGTCACATTATTTATCGAGGTTGTCTTTGCAAGCCCTTTCATTTGATACCCATACTGTAGGGGTGCATTTAAAATACTTGATCCGCCATGTTGGATTTAGAATGACGTCACACACAACCATGCATTGATATCCGACTTACCGAAGTGGGTCAAATTAAGGTTCCAATATTTTCTTACATAGTTACAAGTGAAGCTAACATAAAAGAAAGAACATAGAGTTCTGCAAACAATTAAAGTTAATGCTATTTTGTTTGATGTATTAATCTTCTTTGCTAATTTATTGATGAGATTAATCAATAACATGCCTACAGCATTTATTACTATTATCATGCGACAATCTAACTTCACAGAAAAACAAATGTGTAAGGGTATGAACCAATTCGCACTGGCCTATCATAGTTGACTGAGGCTTAACCATAGGCTACATAATCTGCAATGATATTGAACATTGAACGTATTTTTTCAATGTAATATTATTTTATCTAACGTAAAATAACATAATACAGGCTGTTTAATTTAAATAAGGTATCATGCCAGTACCATCCTAATCAATTTATTTAATTCTATTTTTTTTTTAAGGTTTTGGGACTAAACAATATAAACCAATTCAAAAAAGATCATTTTGGATTTTGGTCTTTTCTAGGATATTTTTTAATACAATGTTTATTAATTGCGGTTTTCTTTTTTAATTCTTATATTTGTTCTACTTAATAACCATTATGCAGTCAAGTCAGCCTCATCGATTAAAGCTTTCTTTCATAATAATTTATCTTTTTTTCTTTCAGTAGTTTTTGCTACATGCCATGTCTTTTATACATTAGGAAGTGAAATAAGTTTACTGAAATGTGACCAAACATTATCGAACTGCTTTAATAAGACTCGATCAAAATAGTATTGTTTGAAATTTTTTTATTAACAGGGCATTGATTTGCCCTTTTCAATCTGCTTTTCAAAATAATATACTCACTTCTCCAGATAATTTATCTTGATGTTTGATGCGGTTTCAGTAGCATATTTTTATTATTTCACAAGTCAATTTATATCTCTTAACTTTGTGAACTTTTGTGCTAAGTAAATGTGAAGCCAATAAACAGATTGTGTTTTAATTCAGAAAAAAAATTAAAGTCGTGATAATCCAGGCTGTTTTTTTATAAATAATGTTTATAAATCAATTTTTGGATTTCTTTGGCGAATTACCTGTCCATCGAAGGCTGCGACGCTAGCGGTGTTGATAATAACACCTCGCTGGCCATCAGCATCTGGTGCGTTCTTCCCGATCAGTCCCGCTACTAGCCTCATCACATTGAATGTGCCAACCAAATTTACCTGGAAGATTACATTGTTCATAAAATAAATAATACTTTCAATAATTTTTTTGTTAAAAAGATGTTTTTTTATAATGCTTTGTCTGTGGTTAAAAGCATTCTGATATTGAAACAATATTCCCAATCCTTTTCTGATATCTATTGTCAGATATAGTCATTCATAATGAACTGTTTTGGGGAACAATATATAACCATAATCAACAAATATTTATATGTATGGAAGATCATTCACTTTTAAGCTAATCATAACACTTTTACTTTAATTTCATAATAGGAATTAAAGAAATAGAATTAACTCCACTTGACTTGAGTTTTGCTTTTCAAATGGTCTTTGCTTCCAAACAGATTTATTTTGCAGGATTTATATATATTTTTATTACATTTGTTATTATTATATATATCGTTATATTTGTCATTTATGTCACGTGGTTTTATAAAACAGTTGTTTATAAGGCGTGCGCGGGGATACAGATCCAACGCGTAGAGGCCATTAAGCGAAATTTAATGAAAATGTGTGTGGAGTGTACCAACTGGGTCTAATCTCTATCTGCATCATGAAAAATGCAGCTAAAAACTACACCCAGTTAACACCCAATTTTGATGGTAATGAAAACTGGGCTATGGAAGAGACTCCGGTCACCTGCCCTCACAAAATCTCCTAATTGATTTAAATATGGCAGGTGGTGATATTATTACTTTAGTTGATTTGAAATTAGACAAAAACAAATGAATTATTGTTTAATAGTTACACAATTGAGTCAGCGAAAAAGTATATTCAAGTTCAATTGATTCAAAAACAAACCTCAATAGTTCTCTGGAACATATTAAGGTCGAATGGCTGTTCTTTTTTAAAATTGTAAGTTCTGGCTGCAGTAGCAATGCCTGCACAATTAACAGCAACATCAAGGCGACCAAATTTGTCGAGTGTAACTTGCAATGCATTCTTGATATCTTTTTCTGATGTAACCTGAAATGGATAAGTGTTTTCTATTAAACATTTGTATTTATTGTTAAATTACAAAATTAATTAACATTCCATGAGTGTGCAGAAATAATGCAGTGAGTATGAGTGTGATGGTACGAAAACAGGAAACGGACTTCAATTAAGATTTAATTTTCTAATTACTTTGGTTTGAAAGCAATAAAGTTTAAGCAAAATACATGGCATGGGCACAGTTGTGGGACAAGACATTATAGTAATGTATATGTTTTAAATAGTATGTTGTTATAACTTATATTTAATGTACTGCCTTTTAAATTTTTGCTCATACAACACCTGCATTGCTGCACTCAAGTCAGGCTAGAATGTAATGGTGACTTGCCTGGATGCTTGTACTGGGAATCTAACACATTCTTCTATAAATGCATTATGACTACTATTGTGTGCTACATACTATGAACATTTTATTGCACAGCACATTTTATGAAGTTTTGCTTAGCTAGGTACTTGATCGAGGCAGGTGTATCAATAACTGCTTCCATCTTCAAAGGCTGTTGAGGGTGAGTTCAACCACACACAAGTGCCTAATTGTGTTATAATTGTTCCTACTCATTTTTTAGGTTTTGTAGATATTATTCTTATTGCTAGGATATGTGCTTACAACTACGTGCTATTAAGTTTTGCAAAGAATCCAGGCAGTGGCAACGGGCATCCCCTCATTTACTCTATAGCTTAACAAAAACTGTTGACGGGTAAGTGTAAATTTATATCTCCACTTGATATTTCGAGAACAACTATGATAATATATACGTATGTATTTGCCTATAATTATCTATAAAGAAACAGTGTTTTAACATAAATATCTACTAAGCGCTCTATGTATACAATAGAAATAAACTAAAGGTTTCAAATATGCAACTACTTGTATGAAAATGGTTTCACATACATCAACAGCTACAAAGGCAGAGTTGGGCCCAAGTTTCTTCGTTATTTCGTGACCATCTACGGAGGGCAAGTCTGCAATTACGACACGTCCGCCATTCTTCAACAAATTTTCAGCAGTCGCGCGCCCGAGTCCTGACGCACCTCCAGTCACCAGCCCCACAAGACCCTAGCAACAAAAAAAAACTGAAGTATAAAGAAAATTTTAAAATAAAACCTTTTTTTAAATATCTCACATTTATAAATAAGTAACCTCTAAAGATTGTTTATTTGTCGAACTTAGACAAAATAATCAATTAAAAGTACTTTGATTATTATTTTAAACAATTTAGTATTATGAATATTACCTTAAACATTGTAAATTATCTTAGAAAATGTAAAATTGACGCTGAAGAACCTTTAACCTCGTAGTACCAAGAAAGCAGAATGCCGACCAACCGGTATGGACTTTGTTTTCTAGATAATGTTGCTTACGTATAACTTAATTATTTTATCGTAACTACAACTAATAAATTTGATAAGGGAGCACACTACAAATATTTTTATACGAATCAACTTTGAACTTGTTCTCGAATCAGAGATCGGAGATTTTATTTACTTAAAAGTGTGGTCCGAATCACAGATTAGTATACTAGTCCGAATTAAGCCGATATTCACAATGATATTTACGAGACATGAAAAAAGAATCGATACTTTGTGGTATTGAGTACGTTACCGATAGCTTTGCTTTTTGACACGTATCGCATTGAATATTCGTCCAAATTATTCACTTAATACTTGGTCTTACAACTCATGAGTATGGCAACGGTATCTAATTGAAACGTGCTCAATAATGAGAATTTTCTGAGTAACAGATTAATGAATTTAAATAAATAGAATGTGTGATTATGGATTAGTGACAATGTTTATAAATTCTGTATGTATAATACTTATAATTCGCAAATATTTAAAATTCTGCTTGTTTACGCTTTGAATTACGCTATGAAATGACAAAGGATCCGAAAAAAATTGCTTTTTCATAAATTCTATGTTACAAATGAGGAATTTTCCGAGTAAAAGATAAGCAAAATTTTTGCTTATTGAAGATAATGTTATGTGTGTACTTAATAGCAGGCACACTTCGTAGATTTATATTCTGTTCAATAAACGCATTTTACATTATTCATAAATTCTGGTTAATTATACATTCTGTATAAATTTTATACACTTATTAAATTAATTATAATGCATTACAAATATATTTCCTTGCGAATAAAATGTATCCTTTAAAATATTTTATATTACAAATTTAAAATACTAAGCTGCGAGTTATTATAATCGGTCAGAATAGTAGGCACCGTGCTTAATACACTATGCTTGCCAAGATGAAAGTCAGTAAACCAAACAAAGGCAAAAGCCAACATATAATTAAGCGGAAGAGGGCTAATGGCAAATTGTGTAAAGTATTATCCATTACTTTACTGATGATAGTAACATCTTGACGAACCGTTACAGTAAAGATTTTGTAGAATCTGATAACGATTATTACAAATTGCAGCAATGCGAGCTGAGATTTGGTAAATTAGAGTAATTAAAACCTTTCTAACAGCGACATCATAAAACTACGAAACTAAAATTGTTAAATGGCAAACTCAGTATGCATCCTAACTTTGAAAATTATAATACCAAATATATCATCAGCCTGCCTTCTGCTGAAGGCTCCACTAGACTTGGTTCCCAAATGGGATCGCTGATAGGGTATAGAGGTACCGGAGGGAGGTAGTTAGCCATTTAGTCGAGATACCATGAGATTTACATACTAGACCCTAGTTTAACAAATTTTAATGGCATGCCTTATGACGTGTCTTGTCAACACTCCTATAGCTATTATAAATATTACTTCCAATGAGGTAAAAGCTAGGGGGCTGAAATAAAAATAGAATTTGGAGAAATCTGCAGGATATAATGTTAATAAGTAAGAGGATACGGATGTCGTCTAAAACTGACATAAAATAAAAATTAACTAATTATAAAGTAAAAATTAAATTTGCACTTCTTTATTTTCTCCTCACACTAGCCACAGCCATTAACTACTTGTTTTATTTATTCAATATAAATATTTCATAAGCTTATCTACCAAATTTAAAGATGAACCTCTTAAAATAAATTAAATAAAAATAAGCTATTTTAAATCTTATATAAAGTCCTATCAATCTCGAAAAGTAATCGATTGAACGATGTTTTTAATATCTAATTATATGTGCTACCACGAATTTTTGCCCAGTGAGCCTTGTGACTCTGCAATTACATTGCCGTGAAGATAATTATTACATTGAATCTTAATAAAGTAATGTAACTACTCTATCTGTCAGTTTCAATAAAATTTGTTAACCATAGAGCTCCAACAAGTCAGCTGCACAATTTGGACCAAGCAATAAGCCAACACTTTGGGACAACAAACGGCGAGTTATTCAAAATCGTTTGTTATGCGGACGAAATACCGACACTATTCGGTTGACATTATCGCCAACTTTCAAAATACCGCTAAGTATAATATCCTTGAGTTTTTTATTAGATTAGAAATATTAATTTTTAGGATTGAATATACATATCAGTATGGCTTAGTCATAAATTTACGTGTAATAAAAATTTAATATATTTTTTGATAGGTGTTAACAGATTGATATTGTTTAGGATTCATTCATCTATTGCCTTCTGACTTTGTAGTATTTTGAGTTTTAGTATAAGGCTTTAACTTGAAATATCACATTTACTTTTTTTTATAGGATAGGGCAGCAAACGAGCAAACGGATCACCTGATGGTAAGCGATAACCGCTGCCCATGGACACCCGCAACACCAGAGTAGTCACAGATGCGTTGCCGGCCTTTTAACAGGGAATAAGGGGAATAAGGGGGGTTGGGCCTCCGGCACCCTCACTCACTCGGCGAAACATAGCGCAAGCGCTATTTTACGCCGGTTTTCTGTGAGGCAGTGGTATCACTCCGGTCGAGCCGGCCCAATTCGAAGCATGGCTCTCCCACGGTAAAAACTGATGTAGTCTGCAAATGTAAATATAATATACAGTAGTCGCAAAGTGTACACAATTTATAATGTATACAAATAAAAAAACCCTATGAGGATGTCCATCATCCACCATAGTTTTCAAACTTGGTAAACGAAAAGGTTCCAAACTAACCCGCGGTGTGCCGCTTGTATTTAAAACTAGCGTACCCGACAGACTTCGTCCTGTCAAAAAGATTTGTACAGTGGCAGTTTTTTGTTCCTAATTATTTTATAGATAATGTCGCATAGCCAACCAAATCGCAAAAAAAGTCTAAATGACCTATTACATTTTGTGGTTATTCAATTTTGGAACGTGACATTAAATCCTCCAACGATGTATTCTGTGCTCCAACGCACGCACGCACACTGTTTTGATAGATATGATTGAATTTCAACTATATGTAGCGTTAATAAAGCGCAAATTGACTCTTTGATGTTAGGAACACACCTTCATTAGTTAGACAACAGTGAGTGCTTGCAATATGAACTTTATACAATAACAATAAAGCTCAATTCGACTGTACGTTTTAGTTAGAAAACGTTTGCATGGGAAAATAAAAGGGCTGTTTTTAGGGTATTTCCGATAATGATTCGAATTTTCCTCATTGTAAAAACCCTCCTTGAACTTCAACGAACATTAACAAAAAAGAATTGGCCAAATTGGTCCAGGCGTTGTTGAGTTATGAGCTTACCAACACATTTTGCGATTCATTTTTATATATAAGACTAGCGACCCGCCCCGGCTTCGCACGGGTGCAGTGAAAAAATGGTTATGGTGGGTTATCCCTAAGAGATAGACATATACCATCGCGGACTTTTTTGTGGATTTTTGTAAGTTGTACAATACTGTAGTACATTATTTTGGTCTATCTCGTAGGGTTCAGCCAGCGTTTGCAATATAAGCGCAAAAAAACGTGCTTATTTACGACATCACATTAGAAACCTTTAAATTTATCAGTGTTTCTCTACTATATTATGCATTTATTATACATACAAACCTTCCTTAAGAATCACTCTATCTATTAAAAAAAACCGCGTCAAAATCCGTTGCGTAGTTTTAAAGATCTAAGCATACTGTTCCGACTGAAATCATTCAGTCAACTAAATGGTTTTTGCTATTTTGAGAACTTCTTTCTTCTTATAACATATCATTTATTATCTTTACAATATCCCTTAAACCGCATACAGCGGTCATATGTAGTTGTGTTTAAAAACACAACGTCTCAAATGACAATGGATTATGAAATAACAAACTCTTCTTAAATTACACAAATGTGGACATTTCATACCCATGCCATTGCTTAGCTCGACGCAGCTGCGATAATAACTATTAATAATGTGGCCTCACCTGGTTTCATTTCTCTTGTTCTCGACAGTGGTATTGGGGAGTAATGAAACCGATACGGTGACAAACAGGGAAAGAAGCCGTTACAAGAGCAGGGGCAGAACACACTCTCACCTAAATTCCATAAGCGAAGACGAGGATGGTATCTTGTATTTTGCAAAGAATAAGTCATATTTAGCGACGACTACGTTAACACCAAAAGGAGAGGTGATCGTGGATAAATTCGTGGAGGCTTTAATAAAAAGCGAAAGATATTTGGAAATGATCGAAACAACGGAGCTGAGGATGGAGCACCTGGAAGCCACATTCCAAGAGAAGTCCAACCGAATTCTTAAGTCGCTGGCGGAAATGCTGGAGATAGTAAAGTCATCGCCAACTCAAATGTTGGATCTTGCGCTAAAGTCCCTCAAGAGTGACATATATAAACTCAAGCATGCTCTGTCTCGTCGATTGCAGCCAATCAAAATAAGAGGTAATATTAAGTATTTATTATTATTATTATGCTTTTAAATTATTTTTTCTACATAATTTTTCCAGATTTTAATTTCCTGTAATTAAAATTTTAATCAAATACTAAAAATGCATTTAATTGTAAATGCCTTATTAATAAATCATTTAACCCTAATGAATATGTCCATCATCCATCACATCCTATAAAATACCTCTAAATTTATCAGTGTTTCTCTACTACTAACTACAATAGTTAGACATATCGCACTAATAATACAATAGTGTATATCAACTCAAAATCGAACATTTTTCAGAATCAACAAAAAACTTATTACTCACTTCATGTAATAGTTGCAAATTGAATAACTGTCACATAAGTTTTTTAATTTATCCTTATTCTGTTTTTGCACTAATCGAACGACGGTCTTGATCACGCGTGAGGAATCAAATTTTGCGTGTTTATAGTATTATGTCAAGTACGACGTTTTGAGTTGATACACTATTGTATTATTAGTGCGATATGGTCTTGCGAAGTTCTTTGTAGATATTGATATTCTATAATATTGTCGAACATTTTTTTGTCCTATCATTAATACTCTTCGCAGCGTGTGCGATGTAGACATTTTATGGCAAATTTTTTTACACCTTCGGTTGGTTTTAATAAGAAGTTCTAATGATTTCTATAGTAATCTAGTACTAAATATAGCCTATGTTACTCAGTGGTAATGTAGCTTTCTAATGAAAAGAGAATTATTAAAATCGGTCCAGTACTTTTTGAGTTTATTTATATATATATATATATATATATATATATATATATATATTATATATATATATATATATATAATAGGACTTATAACAAGGATATTTCTTTCAAAGCATTTTTGTGACAAATCAGGTCTTACGAATAGAGTTTATATATATATATATATTAATAGGACTTATAACAAGGATATTTCTTTCAAAGCATTTTTGTAACAAATCAGGTCTTATGAATAGAGTTAGACCCCATTGGCAATACTTAGTCATGTTTATGTACCTCTTAGTTTTTTCTGCCAAAGTGATAAAACAGTGAATCGGACGCGTATTTAAGTTAATATTCGCCTCTACACCACTACATAGTATAAAACAAAGTCGCTATATGCCGTCTGTCTGTCCCTATGTATGCTTAGATCTTTAAAACTACGCAACGGATTTTGATGCGGTATTTTTAATAGATAGAGTGATTCCTAAGGAAGGTTTATATGTATAATACATGCATAATATAGTAGAGAAACACTGATTTTAGAGGTTTCTAATGTGATGTCGTATATTTACATAAGCACTGCACCCGCGCGAAGCCGGGGCGGGTCGCTAGTTGTTACTATTTCGTATTTTGGACTGATCTTACTTTTGATTCCCACAAAATCGTCAGAGCCACTGTGAAGGCTTAATCCTGGCTTCCCGATTTTAGGATGCTTCAGTATTAATAAGTAATTCGTTTATCTATACTAATATTATAAAGAAGTAAAGTTTGTGTGTTTGTATATTTGTTAAATTGTAAGGGGTAATCTCGGGATCTACTGAACCGATTTTAAAAATTCTTTCACCAATAGAAAGCCACATTATTGCTGAGTGTCATAGGTTAATTAAAAAACCGAAAAATAAAAAGGCTTTTACGTGGTAGTCCGTTTTGCAAAGTGAATCGGAGAAAAAACGGGCAGCGGACGGCGCGCGTTCGCTTCGGGTGCTCGCTTCGGGGATTATTAATATTATGCCCAACGAAGTGGGCACGGGTCTGTAGTGGATGATAAACTTGTAGTTACAGAAATAATACACGAATGGTAAGTAATGAATCCAGTAGAATCAGATCTCTCTCTCGTAGATCGAGTAATAGGAAGAAGTCCTGCAGGAATCACGTGAAACACGAATATTAACATCCAGCTTGTAAGATTTATTAATTCGTCACAACTTAGGACCAATTTCATTTGCCGCTGCGACCGTATTTCAATAATTCAACGATTTTGAGACCAATCAAATAACATAGGATACAATAATACAAACTATTAACTAAAGAGTCATGTTACTTTTGCAGTTACTCTCAGAAAAACGAAACACATTAAATGTTATCAATGTTATAAAATGTTGGCAATATTCATAAAAAAGTATTTAAAAAAGCTATTTTAAATATATTTATTTTCCCTACATAATTCAGATTATATTGGGTTCAATATCAATTGAGACGGCTTGATTAGTATCGCCTACCTAAACTGTGCCTTACAACCTTGGACCTAAGGGTTGTTAAACTTTATGGTTGGAAGTGAGAGCGACCGATCTTTAGGACAGGGCAGGGTACAGCAGGTAATGGGAATCACGAATAGCCCCTGATGCAGAGTATGTATATAGGACAAATGTGCGAACGGAATGTAGTAGGGTGGCAGACAATCTGGGTACTTTAAGCATACTCCGGGACGTTCTTGGTGATCTTCAAAAATTGGGGAACTTCTTGGAGGAACTATATAGGATGGCCCTTACAACTAGAAGGTTCATTTTTAATAATAAATAAATAAATTCATTTATTTCAGATAATTAAAATCCATATTGTAATTAATTAAACACAGATTTTTTAGATTTTTAGATTATCCCAAACAAGAGTTTAGAAAAGAACTTTAATTAGACTAGGTATTAGAAATCGTCCAAATTGCCTTTTATTTGGGTATTTAACAATTTTTTTAGTAAGTAAGTCATATTGTCAGTATTGTACATTAATTACAATACTGCCGCAAAAATATTTTGTTTATTGAAAATTGTCAACATCAGTTTTAGTATAATGAAGTCCAGTGTGCGCTCAACGAGACTTGATGTTTTAAGATATAGTCATAAAATATTGTTTGTATTGTGTAGTAGCAGTATTCACAATAATATAAAGAAAACATTTTGTATGGCTGTCAGAGCTGGGCACCGTTAATCAAATAGTTAACTTCGTTAATCGCCAATACGTTACTAAAAAAGTTAACTTCGTTAAACGTTAAAGCGTTACTTTTGGGAAGATTTAACGCAAGTTAACGTTAATCGTTAATCCGTTACCACGTTATCAAAAATGCGTTCTATTAGTCGTCTACAACGAGTCTATGTTCCTCAACAATTCGTCTGCCCAAAGTTCTTCTTGATATTGAAGTTTTAGTATTATTTAATGTTTTTATTAACGTGCAAAATGATTAGCTCAACTACCTATATGTAAAGGAATCATGTTTGAAACAAAGAAATTCACTATACATTCCTCCACTCGAGCTTGAGGCACACCGCTGCCAGTAGCTGCAATCCCAAAAGATTCTGCTATACTCATTTGTCGACCCTGTCTTATTTTTTTAATCGTGGTACCGCTATCATCATTACTCTCAGAATTAATGAGTCTCCTCTTTGGCTTACCCCGGTTAGACCCAGCCTTAACCGTGTCTGCAAATTGCAGGTATTGGGGCTCATGCACTCTCTTCATGTGTTGTTTTAAATTGTTAAGACTTGATTTATGAACTTTTATCTGTGTTTCTTTGGGTAAACAAAGTTTACAGTCAAATAGTACCTATTTGTTCTCCTGACTTGGGTACAAAATTTACATAGTCACTTAAATGCGGCCACGGATTTCCCGCTATAATTGAACTGGGCTCTAATACATCTAATTCCATAATTAATCACGGTCTTTCTCGCACGCGCCTGTACCTACAAACAATTCACTTGCTGAAATGGCTCGTGCCGCCCTGCTGCCCGGAACTGTAGACCGACCAAATGAACATGTCGAAACGTGTTTTTAGCGCGTCGCCGCGCGGCTGCGATGTCTGCCGGTGTCGGTGTGTTGGTTCGTACCGCGACTTTATAAATTATAGGTACTGGATTAACGATTAACGAACTTATAAAAAAGCAACGGACCGTTAAAACTTTTTTGTTAACTTAAAAGTTAATCCGTTAGTCAAAATGTTAACTTCGTTAATTAACGATTAACGGATTAACGAGTTAATGCCCAGCTCTGATGGCTGTATACAAAATGTATTCTTGGGAATGACAACAACAAATATAAACATAATTTGTGGTTATTTTGATTAGTCACCGAGTATTTGTAAACTCTCCGAGCATTGCCTATTCAGATAACCAGTCTATCTGAAACGCGCAGCGAATCTATGAAAACACTTCGCGATGAACGCATTGACACTGCTTATAGTGTTCGTACTATCGATCAAGTATTGTGAACAGGTCTTGGATAAAACAAGCAAAAATAATTTTAACGCTGATAAATCGATGTGGAAAAATGAGTACGAAGAAGAGTTAACAGACGCTGTTTTATCCTCAAGGAGAAAAAGTAACACAACATTGAATAGTCAGTCACAAACACTTGACACTGAAGAAGTGCTGGACAAACTGTTTGATATGATTACATCAAGCAAGAAGTATTTGAAGAAGGTCGACAGCATAGACTTCAAACTGAACAGATTAGACATAGAGGTGCACGAGATGACCAAGAGTGTAATGAAGCAATTGACAGGGTTAACGAAGTCAATGCCAACGGATGGGTGTACAGATAAGGTGCTTGTAGCTTTGCAGGACTTCCGGAGTCAAATAAAACAGTTATTGGGAACATCTAGAACGGACACCACTGGTAACAGCTGTTTTTACGTTTACGCACCTGGTTAACTTTAATAATTCCTGCGTGTATGCTAGTTTTATGTATAACTAGCGGACCCGACAGACTTCGCCCTGTCAAAAAGATTTGTACAGTGGCAGTTTTTTGTTCCTAATTATTTTATAGATAATGTCGCATAGCCAACCAAATCGCAAAAAAAGCCTAAATGACCTATTACATTTTTGGCTATTCAATTTTGGAACTTGACATTGAATCCTCCAACGATGTATTCTGTGCTCCAACGCACGCACGCACACTGTTTTGATAGATATGATTGAATTTCAACTATATGTAGCGTTAATAAAGCGCAAATTGACTCTTTGATGTTAGGAACACACCTTCATTGCTTAGACAACAGTGAGTGCTTGCAATATGAACTTTATACAATAACAATAAAGCTCAATTCGACTGTACGTTTTAGGTAAAAAACGTTTGCATGGGAAAATAAAAGGGCTGTTTTAGGGTATCTCTTGAACTTCAACGAACATTAACATAAAAGAATTGGCCAAATTGGTCCAGGCGTTGTTGAGTTATGAGCTTACCAACACATTTTGCGATTCATTTTTATATATAAGAAGATAACTAGTTTGCACCGTTTTAAAGCAATTCATGAAATATGTCAGGTAAGAGGTTTGGTTTAAAAGTAGTGCCTTTAATAGTGAGGTCACATTGTATACCTTGCATTTGCATTGCTTGTTTACACATGTATACCTACCGTTGCAACTTTCCACATTGTTTTAAAACAGTAATGTTATGATAACATATCGCTGAACCCAGTTTAACGTCTTGGTATGACATAAATGACACTTGAAAATATTTTACGAAATCCAAACGTACAAATTAACGATAATGTTTGTGTAGATTTTATTACATTTGTTGAATATTTCTAATTGTGTCGAAACGATGCACAAAATAAAATTAACGTGTTGTTAATCAAGATATGTTGTCTACTTTGTCTGTCTAATTTCCTGAGAAATTATGCGAATGGGTTATTAAGAGTTTTTAGTATACAGAAGCATAAAGTAGTTCGTAGTCGACAGTAAATGTTCTGACTAAATATTCGTTAATGCTGGTGTTTCCCAAGGCAATCTGGTGGCGCCTGTACTATTCCTTCTGCATATCAATGATATTTCTCTAATCAGTGACATTCATAGCGGATAAGAGTACACTTGGTACTTTTTATACACTTTAAAGAAAGTCTTAGATTATCAAACCCGTCTGGTGCGGCGGTATTAGTGTATTATTGAATACTTTTGGCTTGCTTATCTTGCAATTATAATAAGGATTATTTATGTATTTAGGATTAAATTGTAGAAAGAAAACGTCTGGAATCTTTGTTGGTAATTTTATGACAATTGTATATAATAACAAGCTTCAAAAGTACTTCATATAAAAAACACATAAAAAGTCAAATTATAAGAAGTCCGTTTGTTCGTTTTCCCGTTATGATATTAAAAAGTTAAGTTTGACTAATGAACTTTTTTTTTTTTTCCTCTGGGGATGGTAGTGAGTCCTCATAGGGGGCGCGCCACCACAGTGGTCGCTATGACAACCCCCTAGTGCTTGGACGACCTCGCACCGGATACCACCCGCAACCGGTCTACGGCGGGTGGTTATGTTGGATTCTAGCAGAAGGCCAGCCTTTTTTTTTTTTTTTTTTTCCTGAGGAAAATGCATTAAATTGCATACCCCGGCTGTGGGGAGCCGGCGATTATGTGGGGCTCTCCTCCCCAGAAGGGGGCGACCTACCCACTAAAAACCTCAGGGATGGCCTTCCTCAGGCATGTAGGTAGCCCCCGGGAACACAAAGCCACTTCCGGGAACCCCCAGCCTCCGCTCCCCTCTCTAGAGGGGAGCCCTCTTCGGGGGAGGCTACCACCTCCCCCGGTCCCCTCCACCGACGACGCCCCCCGGCCACGGAAGGGGCGTGGTCCATCCCGGTCGCCGTAGCAGTCGCGACTTCCTCGCGCCCGCCGGCGACCCGCGGCGGCGCCGCAGCTGTGCTACCGAGCCCGGCGCCGCCTTCTTCGAGCGGGATCGGCCATCTCCCGACCCCGCTCGGCGGCCTCCTTCTGGAGCATCACTGCTTCACAGAAGGAGGCCACAGCCCTCCAACCTCCCTCGTCCGCCAGCATTGCCGCAATCAATGCCGGCGGAGACAGATCTCGCCCAATCTCTGCGACCAGGACTCGGCGCTCGGAGGCCCACGCGGGGCACTCCGCCAGCGTGTGCTGGGGCGAGTCAAGGTCGGATGCGCAGTGGTGGCAATGTGTCGATCCTTCCCGTCCTATTCGACACAGATACTCACCGAAGCAGCCGTGCCCGGTGAGTATCTGAGTCAATCGGTAGGTGACCTCCTCCTTCCCTTGGAGCCAAGCTTCGAGGTGCGGGAGTACGGCACCGACGGCCCGCTGGCGCGCGCAGATCCGTAATTCGAGCCGCGCACGCCAGGCCAGCAGAAGGCCAGCCTACCAACTAAACACTACCTACAGCCTTAGGTCGGGCGGAAGGCCTGGGACCCCATCGGCTTGAACTAACGCTCCCGCCCTCCAGAACGGGGGCGGTGCATAGCGCAGTCTCAGGTGACTAATGAACGTAGTTGGCGAGGAGATAAGCAGCTGTAACTTCCACATCTTACGGATATGTACGATATGTACGATAGGCGTGCAGGTAGTCAGGTATGAGCTTGACGTCTTCGCGCAGTAAATAGAATGTATTTCATATAAAAGGTTCATAAAATTCGTATCGATAGGGTCTAGTACTGGCTGAGAATTAAAAAGGTACCGATTTTAATTATAACTTAAGAATTGAGATGAAACTGTTAAATTAAGAGATTTTTTAACACCTTTGCTCGTAAAGCTGATGTAATTCCACCGGTTTTAAATATGTAAAGCGGGTCATAAAAACGCTGTCTGTTACCAAAGCAAATAGTTAAGTTACAGTCTATACAATTTCCATAACAGTATTATTTGCCATTTCACGCTGTTGCTATTCAAATTTTGAACTAATCGCCGAGCGGCGTCAATCAGTAGTAAAATGGCGAGAAAGCAACAGTGTGCATTCACAGATTGAGTTTATTTAAATGTTTTTTTTTTCTGTTTTCTCGCAAATGTGTTAAATAACGTCGTACAATGTACTACGTGCGTATTGGTTATAACATGCTCGGCTCAATTACATCCTCGCCTTCGGTTCGGGCTGAAATTCCGCCTCGCATGTTATAACCAGCATATCGCACTAATATCGTAATGTACTATAACACTAATACACAGGAGACGGACATGAGTACAACGTGGACAGTACGCTGGAGTCGCGACTGTCTTCCATGGATAGCACACTGAAAGGAGTGGCGGCCGGCGTCAACAGTATACTCACCACTATATCCGAGGTCAAGAATAGGCAACACACCAAACCATTTTCCAAGTAAGTCAAGCTCCAACGAAACGAGAATGGAGCACCCATGAGCCATGCCAACCTATCCGTTCTAACCTTCGGTTTATCTGACTACACATGCATCTTCTACAAGTTTTGAATATATATATATATATATACACACAAACAGCAAACAGGCCTACGGCCCGCCTGATGGTGAGCGGTTACCGTAGCCTATGGACACTTGCAACACCAGGGGTGTCACTCGGGCGTTGCCGACGCTTCAAAAACCTATTTACTCCCCCTTTGAAGAACCCCATAATGTAGCCCTGCGGGAATACCTCGGCAGGGAGCTCATTTCACAAACGAAGTGTACGGAAATTCCTTTGGAACCGCACTGTGCGGGACCATTTAGGCTCCAGTGTGTGGGCATGAACTCCCTGTCGATGGCGAGCGGTGCGATGATAGAAAGTGGCCGTGGGCATCATGTTACACAAATTCTTCAGACCACAACGCATTATAGAGGCGGTAGAACACATAAGGAGGCAATGTCTCTCCTAAGACTTAGAGGCTCGATACCGCCTGTGAGTACCGCATATATCACTGCATAGTATAAGGCACGCTTTCTCTGTGCCTATATGTTAAGGACAAAAGGTCTTTAATAGCCTTTTTTATATTAATTCAAAACCTAACAGGTATATGTCGGTGAGCATACTCTGTGAGGCGAATTTTCGTGAATTTTATAAAATTGTGCGTGCTAAGTATCAACTGTGTTTATTTCCATCTGCAAACGGTAAGTGCAGTTAGAGACTATATTCAGTTAAATGCAGAATTGTAATTAGAGATTTAAACGTTTCACTACGAAACGTTTACTAAAACAAAGTCGCTTCTTCTGTCCCTATATCCCTATGTAGGCTTAAATCTTTAAAACTGCGCAACGGATTTTGATGCGGTATTTTTAACAGATTCAGTGATTGAAGAAAGAAAATATATTTCAAATTGTATTTAGTCGATCCGATACTTATATTCGGCTACTTGTACACACTTATACATAATAAATAAATAAATAAACAAACAAACAAAAAGTAATTATAAATAAATATTTGTTACACTCACACCAATTAGCCTACTCCAAACTAAGCTCTGTAAGGCTTGTGCTATGGGATCTAGGGTAACGGATAGACATACATATATAAATATTTTTTATAGAAATATATATTAACAACCATGACTAAGGTACAAATGTTTGCATTCATCACACAAACATCTGCCCCCACCGGGATTCGAACCCGAGACCTCAGAGATGGCGACACCTTGAAACCGGTGTGCTATCCACTCGACTGTATTATTGATACATAAATTACTCAAGATTATAAAAGAATGTAGGCCTAAGTAGTTATAGATATGCATTCCAATTAATAAAAGCGGTTTGATTTTCATTAGGTCTGAATCTCTTATGTCACTGGATGCGTTGAATCTCATCAATGAATTCCGGAGATCTGTTCAGGAACAGAAGTCGAAGAAATGCGACGGCAAGTAAGTAGCGAAGATTGCTGTTGATTGCATCTCTATAATTACACAACTTTACAGGTTTTACTTTTTCATTATTAACATGGTTTTAAGATTATTTTTAATTTCTAGTTTCTTCCACATTTTGATTGCCGAGCATGTTTTGTAACACTTGCTTTAATAACTTGACATTTATCACAGAGGCTTGCTTCCTTGACAATGCAATATAAGATTTTATTATAGGTATATTGTATTGAATATATATGTTGTAAGAGAACTGTTCCGTATAATTATCTGTAAAAACAGACATTTTTTTATTGTTATTTTTTACCAGTATCTGTTAACACTAATAAATACATAAAATAATACAATATATTCAATTTAAGTGTCACAAATTTTAAAAGTTGCAATTTAAGCGTACAAGTACTACTTAATGACTACTTACAACTATTTTGATCTTACATGAAACTTATACACTACGTTCTGGTACACTATTGTATTGTGACTAAAAAAACCTCAGGGATAGCCTTCCTCAGGCATGTAGGGAGCCCCTGGGAACGCAAAGCTACTACCGGGAAATTGAATAGTATTGTGACTAATTTAAAATTAAAAGTAAAAATATCCTTTTTTAAAAACAAGCTTTTATTAAATGCGCTAAAAAGAACAAAATAAACTTTTGATACATATAAAAGCTTGTCGCGAGATTTACTTACTTGTAGAATATTTTTAACGACAAGCTTTTATATGTATTAAAATTTTATTTTGTTCTTTTTAGCGCATTTAATAAAAGCTTGTTTTTAAAAAAGGATTTTTTTACTTTTAATTTATTTTCCGACAAAAAAACCAAGCTTAGTAAACCCTTTCATTTGATACCCATATTGTAGGGGTGCATTCTAAATAATTGGTTCGCCATCTTGGGAAAGTCCGCCATATTGGATTAAGAGTGACATCACATTATTTACCGAGGTGTTCTTTTCAAGCCCTTTTATTGATACCCATATTGTAGGAGTGCATTAAAAATAATTGGTCCGCCATATTGGATACGCCGCCATGTTGGATATAGAATGACGTCACACAGTTAATCATGCATTGTCATCCAAACTAAACGTGTATACCAATTTCAGCTCAATCGGAAACCGGGAAGTGGATCAAATTTAAGTTGCAAGATTTGATTACAGAACGACGACAACGGACATACATACATACATACACTCACGCCTTTTTCCCACGGGGGTAGGCAGAGATTACGTCCTTCCACTTGCTACGGTCCTTACATATCTCTTTCGCTTCATCTACTTTCATAACATTCCTCATACATGCTCGACGATTGCGGGTACTCTGACCTGGCCTTTTTTGAGGACACTTTCGATTTGTTCGAAATATGTTCGCCTAGGTCTTCCTCGTCCCGTGTCTCCACTCACTCCAGCTTCATAAATCATTTTGGTCAGTCTACTTTCATCCATCCGTTCCACATGCCCAAACCACCCAAGCATCCCTTTCTCTATTCTTGTCACGATATCCTCTTTCAAACCACATTTCTTTCTAATCACTTCATTATACAATCTGTCACTCAGTTTTACTCCTGCCATACTCCGCAAAGCTCTCATTTCTACTGCATTTATTCTGCTTTCATGTCACAACGGGACAGGTGAAACTAAATAAAAGCTTGTAAAAATGAACAAACGATGATGAATATAATTATAATAATAAGCAACCTAAGCTCATATACCTATACAGGATACCGGCAAAAACGTCAGTGTCCTTCGTTTATGACCTTACTCAGTCCTTGACACTACGGAATTGCCACCTAGGGTTGATATCGACGAGTTCCACTCAACCAATCCGAGAGCTAGAATATCACGTCATCGAACAGATGACGTGATATTGCGGCGTTCGGATTGGTTAAGCCGAACGGTTCGGTTGCGTTTCGCTAGCGATTTATTAGTGCGATCGCCCCTCTGTTCGTGCTGCTAGATTGTGAATTGAGCTGCCAGTCAGTGTTCGAGATTGTCAATCCATTGCTTCTTTTAAGCGCAATGTACAGGAACACTACCTATGTTGTTTGTCTTATGGCCGTTTTCACCAACCTTGTCTTAGCTTAGGTGACTCCTAAGAGACATGCTGTCTCACTCTTTTCAGTTAATATAAAAAGTGACAGCATGTTACTTAGGAGTCACCTAAGCTAAGACAAGGTTGGTGAAAACGGCCATTAGACTACTTTCTGCACTTTATCATACTCGAACTAATCCCAACTAATATTATAAATGCGAAAGTAACTCTGTCTGTCTGTCTGTGCTGTTACAAACCTCTTACGTACGTCTAACATGCGTTTGCTATCGTTTTCGGTACGTATTCGACGTAAAGTAAGCTATAAAAATCGGGTGGGGCTGTGCTGCGGCACACGGCCGTTGGCTTTAACGTGAAACGTCTATGTTAGGGAATTGCTTTTAAAGTAAAAGATTGAAAAAAAAAAACAAGATTGACGGTGTTTTAAGTATTTTAATAAAAAACTCAATGTCACAATAGCGAGCTGACTATATAAGTGAAATATTCACACCACATTTTTGTTTCTAAGACTAATAGTTTTTTAATTATTAAGGTACGATGATATAGACCTTTTCGTTACGGTCCACTTTTTAAACCTGGTACCCGTATGTTTCGGCGCGATTTTAAAGACGTTTCACGTCAAAAGTCCTGTCAGTTTAATATGAAACTATAGTACAATTACATTCCGCTAGGGGCGCTGTACTAGTTTTCATACAATACGCTATCGATATTGTTTGCAAACGAATGTAAACTCATGGCAGCCACACTGACGGTACAGATTGGGGCGCTACGGCCGTGGCGAGAGGTATCCGACGGACTGCCGCGAGATACAGGCGCAAGGCTTTAACGTATCTGGTATTTACAAGATCAAACCTGAGGAAATGGAGCCTTTCTACGTGCTGTGTGATCTGATGA
Organism: Scirpophaga incertulas; assembly: GCA_036419045.1. Taxonomy (NCBI): domain Eukaryota; kingdom Metazoa; phylum Arthropoda; class Insecta; order Lepidoptera; family Crambidae; genus Scirpophaga; species Scirpophaga incertulas. The sequence continues at coordinate 2,090,907 of CM071626.1, read as the reverse complement.
CCGTCGGGGGAGGGTGGACGGTAAAGTTTTCTGTTAACACAACAAAACTTACGTATCCCTTTTTAATAATTCTTAACTGTTGTAACGATTTTCGATAAAAAATAATATATAGGGTTATAGGTAGTTTGAGATCCAGGGAAAGGATATTGGATATTTAGCCACGGGAAAATATTATTATATTACAGGCAAATCATTAAGTGTCCGATAAAAATTACTGTATTTAATATGATGTTCAAATATGATGTCTATTGAAGGAGACATATTATATTTTTACTCCCGAAAGTTTTTAATTCCACTGCGAAAATGTGGTAAAACTTCATCTTCGTTCGATGAAGTTTAATTTCGATCATAGGCTTATATGACGAGATAAATCTCAGGATAGATTTATAGGAATTCGCTCTGACTTCTGGTTCTGGACTGGACTGGTTTACTGTCCGTAGGTATCACCTACAAATTGAAACTCATTAAGGGTCTAAGGGGTTCCAATTCCAAGTAAGAAATGATGTGATATGAAGTCAGTTTATGTTTCCTATGATGCAATCAGAAACTAACTTCATGTTATTGTCACATCTTGCTGCCTAAGTCGCACTAGTCCAGCGTGCTGGAATATAGTCAAGTGTGTGTGGAGTAAGCAATGTTTTTCTTATTCTATAACTGATATAATGACGACGAAGTCACAAGGTACATTGTCATAAAATCAATGAAGTTACTGGAAGTAACCACAAAAAAAATTGGTTGTCTGTAGAACTCCGTCTACTGCCGATATTTGAACGTGACAACGTCTATTACATGGTAATTTTTTCTGGGTGCAATGAAATTATTTAAAATAAAGTAATGTATAACATTTATATTTTTATTTAATAGTTTGTTTAAATTTTCTGCTTCTGAAGTTATACATAAATTAATTATTATGAGTAATGTGCGTGGCTCCGTGTGGCGTCAGATTCGGCCGTTACGGTGTTTTCGAGAATGACTCCACGCCGTACCAATTTAATAGACGTTGTCACGTCAAAAAAATCTAATAAATCGTGATTTTCGGTTCCTTATTTAGACGTAATGAAACCGGGTTTGAAGTGGTTTATTGCCGGTGATGAAAAGTAGATGACGTACGATACAAACGTCCGAAAAAGATCGTGGTCAAAATCCGCTAACTAGTTGGACTAGGACGTTTGTTCAATCAACGTTCAGCCTAGTCATTCAATTAAATGTCGTCATTCAATGAACGCGCTAGTGGTACAATCAAATAGCATTCAACCAGATGACTGCGACATATCCATATATCCCTTATACTTTCAGAGTTTCGCCTATTTTTTCAAAGTAGAGTCAGATTTATGTCAAAAGAGGACTGCCAAAATTAGTTTTCGTAAAAAATACAAAGATATTTCTTCCCAGATTTAGTATGTTAATTAAATAACAATTTTTTTTTCTGGGTGCAATGAAATTATTTAAAATAAAGTAATGTATAACATTTATATTTTTATTACGTTGCCGTGTGGCGTCAGATCGGCCGTTACGCCGTTCGTGGACTCCGTGTGGCGTCAGATTCGGCCGTTACGGTGTTTTCGAGAATGACCAATTTAATAGACGTTGTCACGTCAAAAATAAAAAAACTGATAAATATGCGGGCTGAGAGTGACTGCTGAAATATACATATTTTTTCACGTCACAGTCTTGTTTTTATTAAAATGATGTTTTGTTTTTACATATAATTTATATTGCTAATGCAAGTGTTTTAATAACTATCCCTCTTATTACAAAAACTTTCCAAGAACCAGATTTAAATTAGGACTACTAAGTCTAAGTTTAATCGGTATTAAAGTTAAACCTCGGACTGAATTGCATTCTTATTACAAATCTCGAACCAATCAAGAACTATTTAGTACTAAGGATCGTCCTTGGTTTAATCGTAATCATAGATAAAAACAGCCAAATGTCATTACACCATTCAATCATTCATTCTTATTTGACGTAACGTTCCATTTCACAAAATGTTTATGTTAAAATAATAATATATATTTTTATTTTTAATACATGTACTCACGCCTCTGTCCCATGGGGGATAGAGATCAAACCGTAAAACAGGGCAAAGCGTCTACGACACAAAAAAGTTTGAGAACCTCTGATGTAGATGGTCCCTATATAAATAGCTCGCGTAAATAGTTCTTAATAAATTATATAGAATAAGGTACCAGTGTAGTGGCTGGAAGGTCACAACTGTGTCAGAACCCTAAAGGAAAGCTTAGCCCAGTATACTCTTACTTCTCTACTGAGTTTCTGCAGAACAAAAGATTAAAGGTTAATGGCGGTTACTTATATTACACGCACAATATCAAAAACTCGCTCAAATCCATCAATCTATATACATACATATTGATCAATCTTCGTTCCTACCTATATAAAGTTTCACTGACCCAAGGTCTTCCAAAACCGGTTCGACGGGTCCCAAGACTTCTTCAAGACCTGGTTTGACTACAAGTACGGGTTTGGGAATCTGGCTGGTGAGTTTTGGCTTGGGCTGGAGAAGCTGAGCCACCTCACTAACCAGAAGCTGTACGAGCTACGCGTGGAAATGGAGTCGCCGGGCGGGCAGAATGCGTTCGCTGGGTACTCTGTGTTCACTGTGGGGCCAGAGCACGAAGGTTTTAGGATCAGCACCCTTGGCACTTATTACGGGACCGCGGGTAAGTTTCACTTTGTTCTGTTACCACGAAATACAAGATCGCCCCTCTCCTGAGGGGCAGTCGCCCTCACGATTTGCCTATATGGTTTTAGAACCTAGGCCAGGCTGAGTTTAGTCGGTAGGTCACGTGGCTGGACCGTACCGGTCGCGTGGAGTCCGACATAACCTCCGTGACACTTGCCGTTGCGGGGGTATCCTGGGTACGTTTCGTGCTCCTTGTGAGGATTCTCAGCCTTCCTCTCCTGAGAAAAAAAAATACAAGACACAATATATTTTATTTATGACCTACCCATTGATAAAAGCTTAAATAATTAAGTTGCTTTTGCTAAATAAGTAACATTACGAGTAGTGCATGTCTTGCGAGGGTGAGCCTAATATGGTAAAGAAAAATTTCTTACAATTCGCGTCATTGTAGGTATAGATCATAATCCACACACGTCCTCACAGGAGTCACGTAACGAAAGGCTACAGATTAAAAATGAGATTGAAAGCTAGAGTCTGGCTAACGAAAGTTGGCCCCAGAATATTGGCGGCAAAAATACATGCATGACAACACTAAAATTATACTATGAAAATTAGAATGACCTACTTTGACACTTGGTAATTCAAATATCATATAGTATAAGAACGTTATGTTAGGGAAATAAAAAAAACAGAATTTATTTATTTTTATTAATTACCTTTATTCAATACGAAGAAGCGTAAGCAACTTATTAGTAAGGAAGGACGTAAATTATAAATCAAAATTTCATTATGATGACTGGATAGGTATCAAAATAATATTGTATACTAACCTATGAAATTCAACCTTGTCAAATTGACGTTGACGTTCATACAGAGTTGCTATATAAAAAGTTCGCAAATAATTCCAGGGCTACTTTTGTTAGTCAGACTTTATATAATGAAAATAGTTTAATTTAGTGTTATAACAAAAATTACAAGATTCTATGAAATTCCTAAGTACCTATATATAACAATCATTTGCAATGCACATATTTACGACGTTAGTAAATATATAAAGTAAAGTTGAGACAAAATTATTATGTATTTCAGATACCAGATACAAATAACTTTTTGGAACGGAATACTAGATATAAAATACGTACCTATCTTTAGAATACTTTACATTGAAAAAATACTTTTGTAAAAATCAATATATTATTTAACGAAAGTTTATTTTATTACATGTAAATCGCATCGACATCATAATATTTTTTTAAGGTTTTATTTGAGATGGGTAAAACCAGTTCTTCAAACAATTTATCACTAATTTTTATGGGAATAATCAAAAATGACAAGAGCAGATAATATTTTTAGAAGGAAAGAATTATCAATTTGGCCATCGAGGACTATTTACAGATGGATCTGAAATATCTATAATATATATATTCAAATAGCTTGTTCAGTTTTATCAATGACAATATGAATATTTGAAATGAATGTTACCTAAATGCCACAATAGAATCAGATATCTGTTACTGAAAGTATTTTCCCAAACATAGTATCTACAATATACTAAGATACCAAACAAAAGGAATTTAAATACAAGATACAAAATTATGTATAGTCCTTAAAATGTAGCTTCATCTCTGTGTCAGCTGTCATTAAAATCACCCCCATAAAGTACTGAATTTCATACTAGCACACACAGAACCGTCAATGTGATTATTTATGGGCATGTCAACCTAATTAGTGATGCGATGAATCATCGTGAACGCAAAAAATATACTGTCGATTTTGTAAATAAAACTTTTTGTAAACGGTCGGGTTTACAATATCATTATTTGCGTACGACAAATCGTGTATTTTTCTGTGTACTTTTAAATAAATAAAAACAAAGACATTAATATACAAAACATAGACGAAATAAAATGTTAAGAGCACAAGTATTTTTCAAAACAATGTGCCATTTCGGCACATTTATTTTAAAACAAATTTATCATTTATTTTTATTGTTTATTATAAAATATTTATTTACATTTGTACTGTACTTGATGGAAAATAAAATTGAATTATTACAACAAATAATAAAATTTGTTGGCTTTCAAATGTATAAAAGCGTCTGAATATCACAAGGAGATGAATTTCGAAAACTTTAAGGAGTGGTTTTTAAAGTTAGGTAATTTAAAGGAGCCACATTATATTATTATGGATAATGCTCCATATCACTGGGTCCGATGGCAAAAATCATCAACATCAGCAAACAGAAAGTTAGAAATTATTGCATGGCTGCAAGAAAAGAAAAGACAACAAAACAATGCTCAAAAACGAATTGTTAAGACTCGTTGGACTACACAAACCAAATACTCCAACGTATATTTTAGATGGATGGATGCTATGGTCCATCCATCCATCGAAATTAGTCACACCGTCATAAGACTACCCACGTACCACTGCCAATATAATCCAATTGAGCTTATCTGAGCCCAAGTCAAAGGTTGCTGTGAACGATGGTGTTGTGTTGTGTTTACAACACAACACCACCGTTCACAGCAAATAAAATGTTACAACTATTAAAAAATGTGGTAGACAATGTATCTGTGGAAGACTGGAAAAAAGTGACAAATAAATTTAGAAAATTAATAGACGACGATTGAGAATGTGACGTTCGATATGATATTATTAGTGAAAACGATTCAATCATACCTACATTTACAAGATTTTTGAAGTGATTCGGAAACTGACTCCGATGTGGATTTACGGTGTACTCCTTTGAAAGAATAAATGGATGTTATAAAAATAATTCGTTTCATTTAGTGTGTAATTTAATCAGATCCTATGATATTGTAATTATGTTACATTACCATATCAATAATAGTAAGAAACATCGATAATTCTTATCGATCTTTTTTAATTTTTACAACCCTAGGAATGTCTGTTTGACATATGTCACAGAAGTCAAGCTAGCTTTTATAGACTATAAATAAAAGATTAAAAGTTACAAGATGCAACCTATTTTATTTTTTGTGTCTGTATTCCAGATAATTGTATCTTAGATAAGTTACATCTCTGCAGGTGACTCCTTCAGTTACCACGCCGGCCAGAAGTTCTCCACTTTGGACGTAGATAACGATGAATGGGCAGAGGGCGCCTGCGCTACGGAACATGGCGGTGCGTGGTGGTACAAGGAGTGCGATAAAAGGTTTCTATTGTGCATCCTAAGGGCATGCATTAAATCACTCAAGATCCTTAAGAATTTCCTCAGTACTATAAAATATCCTCACGTTAGCTTAAATTAAGTTTTTTGACGGTTTGTCTTTATTATTTAAAAGAATATCGACGTAATAAAAATGGAACTATACGAATTATAAAATACACCGCAACCTTTTATGTCTCTCGAGAATTTGTAAGGAAGTAAAAAAGACACAACACTTTAAAATATTTTTTTATCACTTGTGTGTCAGAGTAACATAGAATTTTTAAATAATTCTCGCTTGAGAGAGTCCTTGTAGAAACTTTTTCGAAAACTTCTTTTGAGATAAGTAATATCGCTCCCTCAACCTTTTAGAAATTATGATAGAATCTCTGAATGAAGGTTTGATGACTAATATCCGAATATGGTCGCCCTGAAGACAAGCTGTGATATGTCTCATGTAAAGTATTCCTTGAATGAATGAAATAGATTTATTTAGGAACAACACATAGATTTAAGCGACATCACGTTTGGGGGCGCGATCGAGTGATCGGCTTCTACGCAACATGTCGCGGGTTCAATTCCCGCACAGGGCAGTTATTTTGTATGACCTAAAAAAAATTGCTCCGGCCTGGGTTTTAGTGCATGTGAGATTTCCGTTTGTGACTGCACTCACGAGATGCTTTACTGGCCTGTGCAAATGTTCGTCAGTCAAATTCAATTCATCGTTGTCATTTGAGGCTTTCTTATGTCAAAATTGATAATTATCGTTCGTTCGATCGTTCGGTGGAATGTTTTAAACTATAATAACTAAGAGTAGGATACGACACGTCGAAGTCCATGTTATATCGAATATCGTTTTTAAGAGTACGCCCCCTGGATTTTATGCACTCCAGATACAGGATAAAATTTATAAAGTGAAGCAACGTTTAAAAAAAACATAACAGTACAGAAAAAAGTATAGACTAATAATAATCTATACTTCTATACTAATATTATAAAGAAGTAAAGTTTGTGTGTTTGTATATTTCTTAAATTGTAAGGGGTAATCTCAGGATCTACTGAACCGATTTTAAAAATTCTTTCAGCAATAGAAGGCCACGTTATTGCTGAGTGTCATAGGTTATATAAAAAACGAAAATAAAAAGGTTTTTACGTGGTAGTCCGTTTTGCAAAATGAATCGGAGAAAAAAACAGGCAGCGGACGGCGCGCGATGGCTTCGGGTTTAATTCGGATCGCATTCGTGCTCGCTTCGGGGATTAATATTATGCCCAACGAAAGTGGGCACGGGTCAGCTAGTTATAAATATAATTAACCTATGACGTCTAATCAGCTCCATGTCTTGACTGTCGTTCAACATTATGTTGGTTTGCGACAAATTGATGAACGCGCCATTTTGCATTAATCCCCACTTGTACTCAATGATGTGGCCTCGTGTATTACATATGTATCATTAGTAACAATGGTTCATTCCATCTCGATATAGATATGTGGTAACCAGCAAATTTTCTTCATAGCAACCTGAACGGGCGGTTTCCTTCAAATATAGAGGAACAGATGGGGCAGTCCATCTACTGGATCTCGTTCAAGGGCCCCAACACTCCGCTGGTCAAGACCAAGATGATGATCCGGCCGCTGCCCGCCAGCCGCCCTATCATCACTGACAGCAAAGTAAGTTTGGAGATGGATCAATGACGACAAAATGGGTTCTTATGAAATTTCCGTTAGTGCCAGGATTTCTGGGTCGTGTGAAGCAGAGAGTATCTGGAGGTTTTAGTGGTAGACTTTAGTCGGAAGAGTCCCACACATGAAGGCTGCCTAGCCAACAGTATTGGGTATACTACAATTTTACACATTTGCCCTCGAAAAAATAGTTACTGGGTCATCCACGTTATCTACCATCGATTATCTAAATATGTCACCATCAAGCATTGTTGTCTTGTTATAGCAATATAATCCGCATTACAATGCGGATTTTCTAAAAACAAATTACAAAATAAAATATAGGGATCCCTTTTTTAAATGTTTTTATAGTCTTTAGCACGAACATACTGAATTTTGGATTATCTATATATACAATCTGTGCGATCTTTTGTACAATATCTATAGTCTATGTCTCTAACGTCGCTTACCCTAAGGTCCAAGCGCCACTTATGAATAGAGAAATAAAATAGTTCGCCTCTGAATAACGTACAAAAGAATTAAACAAATAAACGACCAATTCGGTCTTGTTTTAAAGCCAGTAGTTCGCCGCCATGTTTCTTTAGCCTCATTTACCATTAGGTGAGCTTTTTCACAGTTTATATAGGTTGTCACCGTGGAGTCATGTTATACACAGATACAATTAACAATCACGATCAGACGTTAGTCAATCACGCTGGCCCCAGGCCTTTGCACCGCAGGCCTGTGGAAGTTGCCTCACAACGTTTTTCTTTACCATAGGACCATCGGACAAATTTACATATGAAATTCGCCCACGGGCCCCCCGAACCATCCCATTTGTATACTAGTGCATCCGACGCAGAATAATCCATAATATCCAATAACTTAAATATTCAACATCTATCTGAATGTGTTACAATACCTTTCGTTACATTTTCCGTTTGGAATCTGAATTCATGGTCCCATTGCTATTTTCTACTTCTATATTTCGGATCTGACTTACATAAAATTTAAATAAGTAACATAAGATTCATTAATTTCCTGAGTATCCTCACTCTGCATTGATAATATGTTTTGTTTCATAGAGAGTTACCATTGCATCGAATCGAGGGCCTAACGAAGGGCGAATTAAAGAAAAGTCTGCGTACGACGTAATCCATTTACCGTATAGATATGGCGAACCAGCCGGCGCTGAAGGCTATTTACAACATACCTATGCCTAAGAATTAATATGTAAGACGCCAGTCCTCCAAATGCAATAAATGAATTATGTCGACATTTAAAAAAAAAATGTTAGCACCATAGACTATATAGCACTCGAACTTTGCGAAATTCTATTGGGGCACCGCCATCTATCCTAAAATAAGAAGACACGTGGCGCGTTTCTCTTAAGATATGTCAAATTCGTGTAGATTTATTATAATCATAAATTGTTTTAAAGTGTTTTGATGTGTAATCAGGCTGAATTTTGAATTTATATAAAATATAGTAACAATTGTATTTTTTATTTTGAAATTGTATAAGGACTGATTATTTTATGAAATGTTTTCTAGAGGAGTTACAGAAATACATAATGCACCTATCTGTCAATGTCCAATTATGGTTGTTTTAATTTTTAGATAATATGATATAATTAAATGTCTATTTAAGTTTATAAAAATCCTTTAATCTGTGTGCCAAATGCAGGCACAAAGATTTAAATAAACGAAAAGAAAAAAAACTATTTGAATTTAACTTCATTGAATATGTAAAGTAGTTATCTCAAAATTTATCATTCTGGAATATAAATTGTTTTAGCAATCAAATTTAAAAACAATGAGAAACACTGTGCGACGAATTGTAGACTGCTGTCGCTGATTTTAGGTTGAGAAGTTCAAAACTAAATTTGTTTTAACACAATTTATTGTAGTACCTACACTGATTATTGGTTACAGTAAGACGGACAAAATAGTAAGTAAGTAATTTTGTTAATGGCAATGTACTATGGCTTGACTCACTGTATGCGACGTAATCGTCTGGGTTGTCATATAACAAAAATCATTTATTACCCTTTGTTGGTGTTACCAACACGAATGGCTAACGATGTGGCTGTGCAAATACAATTTTGAAACGCATTTAGTAAAAGTCTTGTTCACGGCCGAAAAGCATGACGATTTTAGGCAGAGAACTAATACAGAACCCTTACTCCAAAAAACAAGGACAATCAATTATGGTTTTGTAGTACAGCTTAACGAGATATAAAATGATTTTCCACGTTTAAACAAGAAAAATAAAAATTTATTTCTCACCATAATCAGATAATTATTGCAATATTGTGCAAATGCTGTGGTAAAAGAAGTTGTTGAGTCACGCAAGGTAAATGTCATCAACGATCGAACTGATTTTTTTTTTTTAACTACTACCTACATAAATGTTTGTTGTTTTCTGTAGGTCGTCTGTTTAATTTTATCATTAACTTCCTCAAATAAGTGAATTGTAAATTCTTTTGAGAAATAAATGTCTAAAACCCCAAAAGACCATGAAACACGTGTACGTCGATTGCGGCGGGTTGATACGTGATATATCTCTATGTATAGATTAGGACTTAATGAAAAATAAAATATTTGTCACTTGATTGTAATACTGATATATAACTAATATATATCTATATAACTAATAATAAAATGCATATCTAAAACCTTCCACCCATTTATGGGACCAGAAAACTAGTAAACTTATACAATATAGCAACTAGTGAAAAAAAAAAAAACAAAACACATTCTCTCATCTTTATATGAATACTGTAATGTGTGTGTATGTGTTTGTGTGTGCGTCATAATATAAATTTTTCAATATATATGTAGTATAATATATATATGACCGCTGAAATAAGTATTGCGGTTGTCTTTTGAGTTTAAAGTATATGAACTCTTGTGTAATTAAAATTAAGTATATTTTCTATGGATTAACAATGCATTAGTCTAGAGAAAGCTAATGACATTCGTTTACTGGACCTGGGTCTCTACAAACTAACGTTTCCGTTCATATCGTTAATCCGGAATGTATGGAACTGATTTCGAAATGTGGAATCATCGCCATAAATTACTGACTGATGCTGAACCCCTACAAATAAATGCGAACATTTTTAAGTATGGATGGTTGTTACTCTTTCACATAAAACTGCTGAATGGATTTGAATAAAACTTTTTGCAGCCTTGAACAATCGAACCTTATTTATTATTAAACATCAACTACTCAGTATTGTTGTCCACAAAATCAAACACCTTCTAGAAATAACGGTTTAATTATTTAAAGCAATGGAATACTAGTGTGACTTTTATGACTGGCACTCTTCCCGACTGACTGAATACTGTCGCTGACCAATTCACATCTAATTGAGGCCTCCAACTGCAAAACTCACATTCTCCAACTTTTTGAGAAAACCATGTTTTGGTTGATTCTGAATCTCCATGTTGAAATCTATTGTTTGTTGCTATTGAGTTGGATGTTGGATACAAAGCAAAAGTAGCTTTATCCAGTGTTAAAATGATTGTGAAAAATGAGTTCCTTTTGCAAAAGTTACATTCTCCACAATGCCCAACAGCAAAACTAACATTCTCCTTGAATTCTCCTTTGAGAATTTTTCAAACATGTCCTAGATGGTCCAGAACTTGACCTTCCACCAAATATCGATGAAGAACATTGCCACATTGCTGAAGAAATTCCCATTTTTCAAATTTAAATAGGTTTTTCAATTTCTTTTTTTTAAGATAGAATTTGTTATCAAACATGTACAAGGAGTACCTGAACTCATTGTAGTTTTATTTTCAATTTGTATCTATAATTTGTGTTTCCAATAAAATTTCATTCTTGTCAATCAATGTTGTCTTAAAATAATTTATTTGACCTAAAACTATTGATTTAATTCTTACTAAGGTAATTTTTTTTGTTTGAAAGATTCCATGAAACTTGCTGCCAAAACTAGCATTCTCCAGAATATATATAACAAAACTTGCATTCTCCAAATATTTAGAGCAAAACTGACATTCTCCAACAATAAAAGTGGATTTTCTCCTATAATAATAAAAATTATGTTGTCAGATTTTATATTTACACAACAATATTACCAAAAAAACTCATGAAGAAGTTTAAGAAAGGCACAAAATGTGAGTATTTATTTATTTAAATGTTTTTTTTCGGTTTACCAGAAATTTGAAAAAGTGGAGAGTGTGCGTTTTGCAGTTAGAGGCCTCAATTATTACATTTTAAAATCAAATGTGCAACTGCGTCACGTGGCTCACTGTGCTGCCATCTATTGGATAACGTCACAAACAAAAGAGACAGTAGTCAAATCCGTAATCTATCATCATGGTATAACCTCGAGCATGAGAAGTAGAATTGCATATGTACATTATAATGACTGCGTATAATAATTAAGGTTTTAACAGTATATTCAATATCTCCCTTGACTTGCAGCAATGCATTATTACTTATAATAAATTTATTTTTTATTATTATTTTAGTAGGGCAACACTACTTCAAATTGTTCTAAAAATGATTCGAAAATTATTTCGCTTCAGTTTTGTCCGATTATATTACGTGAACTTAATTTGCGTGCGTTGTGATTATGAATTATTTTTTATATTTCTTACGAATTTTTACCAATTAATCTAGCCCGTAGTAAGCTCTGTAAGGCTTGTGTTATGGGATCTAGGGTAACAGACATACATAAACTATACATATTTTTAAGAGAAATATATATGAACAACCATGACTATAGTCGGAATTTTAATTCGATTCCAGATTTGACATTAGCTACTGTCATTTTGTGAAATAATGATACCATATATAACAGTGTAGTGATGTCACAAAAATCGGTAAACAATCGGTAATAATCGGTTGCTGGAGTCTTACCAAAATTAAGACCAAACTCAATTGTGGTGATGGATAATGCACCTTACCACTCCCGAAAATTGGAAACTGCATCAAAAATGAGCTGGAAAAAAGCTGCCATTCAAGATTGGCTTTTAAATAAAAATATTCCTTACGAACCAGATATGGTAGAAGCTACGCTTTTAGAACTAATTCCACATAATAACGAGTCTTTTAATAAGTACGCTGTAGACGAAATGGCAGCACAACATGGGATCACGGTTTTAAGACCCCCTTACCATTGCGAGCTAAACTCTATCGAATTGATATGGGGGCAGGTAAAAGGGCATGTAGCCCAAAACAATAAAACATTCAAATTGACAGACGTGAGAAATTTATTTCAAGAAGGCATTCAAAAAATTACTGCTACCGAATGGACTAAATGTGTATCCCATGTTGTCAAACAAGAGGAAAAAATGAGTAGCCTAGATATGTTATATCACAGACACATTTATAATAAACTAGCTTTCTGCCCGCGGCTTCGCCGCGTGGATTTCGGGATTGGGCCTATAGAGGGTTAAGGGTCATAGCTTTTGCCCACGGCTACATATGCGCATAAACATGTGTCCCCACCGGGTCTCGAACCCGGGAACTCAGAGATGGCGACACCTTGAAACTGGTGTACTAACTACTCGACTACTTCTTGTATTGACAGTTACTGTATTTTGTATATCGCGTAACGAGGTAAATGAAATAAAACGCATTTATTATCAGTCTCAATTTATTTTCGTAAATCCACCAATATCATTATTATAGTCTGTGTTGTTTTGAGCAAAGTGTACAAGAAAATTGGTTCTACTTTACGTCTAGTCACGCCTGTATATGTCCGGGTTCAAAATATATAATAATATCAAAAAGGAACAGTTTCGAAAATAATCGCCATGAATGAAGTTGAGGACTGTTTTTTTTTTCATACAAATACAACATATATTTTTCCAAACAACTTATAAGATAAACAATCATTAAAATACAGAATTTATATTTACAGATGTGACTACACATTTCTACAGATATATGGCAGTGCTAAAGCCCTGGTGATTGAAATATACATTTTTTCATTAAAATAAACTAACATATAATAAGTCCTTAGATGCTACAGTTAATGAAGGTTCCGAAACGTCCGTTCTGAAGATGAATTTGTGATATAATATTGAAATTGATCATTTTTAATTCTCTTAAGTAAATCTTATTCGTATTAATATGAACACGAAACGAGCTTGTGTGTATAAAAAGAGAACTAACGTTTGCTTTGACGTGAAATGTCTTTAGCTTCAAATGTTGCGGTCCAAATTTGAATAAAAAGGAGACAGGGATAATGCAAGCGCTTCAAAGTTCTCTGTATTACACACACAAACGATAGAAATGATAACGTCGTAAAATAAAAGTAAACCCTCGCAGAATTATACGCGACATAATGAGGAACACACGACAAGAATATAAGGTACAAATTGTGACCGGTTACATAATAATAATATAGTACGATTATAGTGCACACATTAATTAACATACTTAATTAAACCACGCATTACATTACATATGACAGGGTTGTCAGAGGTTCGAGCCTTAGCAAAACTATGAACGCTTAGAAAAGTTACGTGCTAATGATTTTAAGGTCATTTTAAAACATGCGAACATAATGTTACTGCGATTTGAGCGCCAGCTCAACAGTAGTCAACTTACAATTAAAGTCCGTGAACTTGTATGATACATACTGACCTGCTTTTGGTATTTTCGCTACATAGTGTATATGTAAGTATGTATGCTAAAGGTATGAAAATATCAATTATACAAATATTTACAATGTTATGCATAACGCCTAACCTAAGAGCTTAATTCGTTCGTATTAAACTCATCGTTTTTTATTTCTGAATCAAATTTCAGCGTGCCCGTGTGTTTCAATGCAAACAGTCCGTATATCGCCATATGCGCGAGCGGTCTGAAGTGATCTATGATGTTATCCGTTCCTTCCATTATTTGCAGCAGGTCGGCATGCAGAACGATCAATGCACATATCGGACCGCACTCTTCGCAATTTGTTACAGAGATAAAATCAGACATAAGTAATCAAAATACAATAAAGGAAACTAAGTTACGAAACAACACGAAGCCTTAAACGGGTCCACGTGACGAAACCACCGAAGTCAGCTTTAAGCCCACACAGTACATTGTTCGACATTATTGTGACGTTAGCTGCCACCTAGCCTACAAACACAGCGACTAAATTAAAAATAATAAAAATACGCCGACTCAAATAGAACAGCTAGCACCATCGAATAGTTTCATTAAAACAAAAACCATAGTGTATGCTGAATAGTTCATTAAAAAATCAGACCTTTGTGAGAATGGTGTTCTGTGTATATGTATATATACACGTGCATGTTGCATACACACACATCTAAACACAACATAACAACGAATATTAGTAAAATCATTACTATTGCCATTAATGAGAGAAACGGCCAAAATTAATGAAAACTTATTTTAAAACAGAACATTACAAGTTATATATACAAAACTACCGGACAGTCGATGCTTCACATTGGATAATAGTTAACTCGGCTGCTCAAATTCAAAACCTAGTAACACCAAATTAAAAAAAAATAGGTTTTTGGTTTTTTTCGACTTACTAGGTAGTACCAAAACGACGTGGACCTTAAAACATCCAATTTTCATACGAATTTTTTAAAATATAATTTAGCAAGTCTAAGCAATTTGCCATGATTACGAAAATTTCTTTGAAATACAAATTCTAATTTAGTATGTCAAAATACAAATTTGAAATACCAATTTGCTATGTTTTGAATTTGGCGCAAAGTAAAAGTAACAAATAAATTAATAAATATCCAAATAACCTAGTAAAGCAGACTTACTAAGTTTTGATACTGTTTTTATAATTATGTTTCGGTAAATTTACGATAAAAAATAAAGTATGAGCGATTTTAGTGTAACTATACTCCAAAAATCGGTTCATTCGTTCGGGAGCTATTATGCCACAGACAGACAGACACGTCAAACTTATAACACCCTCTTTTTTTGCGTCGGGGGTTAAAAAGATTACGAGTAATACAAAGTAAAATGTCAACCATATAGCACAACTTGTCAACACAACTCGTCAAACACCTAAATCGTTATCTCTTCTGGTTACGTCGGGCTTACGAATCAAAGTAGTCGATTTTTTGCTCTCCTGAACATTTTTGTTGGAGCGAGTTACTATGTTTTGATTTTTAGCAGCCGAACTGTGCTTCTAATAATCTTTAGGGGGCAACACAATAACTATAGCAGGCAAAGTATTAAACAATATTCAAATGTAGCTATGACTAGTGAAGGAATTAAAGGAAGGTTCCAAAAAGGGCCAATCGCTAAACATACAGATCGACCGTGCGTTCACGCACCTGCATAAGGTAAGTTAGCGCGCACATAACTAAATTTGCGCCGCTTTAACCACTGCTGGCTATTTTGGAAACGACTCATTTAAAAATTTAAAAAAGCAGCTAAACGATAGTCTTATCAGTTTAATTAAAAAAAAAAAAGTAAAAACAACTTAAACACCGCTCGCAGCGACGTATATTACACAACACTAAATAGTATACAATCCTATAATAAACTTACGTTATATTAATAATCATAAATACTTAACGTGTAAGAAGATAATACAAATTGCGCAGGTGACGCATCGTACGTTTACCGCCACGATTATTAATTATGTACTATTATTATCGTGATCATATAAAATACTGCAGCTGTTGTTTTGATACGTACTATATGAAAGTTGTGTAGACATTATTTGTTCAGTAAGTACCTAAATGTGATGTTATGCGATCATTATTGTAGCTTACATCACGTGTCTTTATAAGACCCGGTCCTTTATAGGGCGTGCGCGGGGATACAGATCCAACGCGTAGAGGCCATTTAAGCGGAAT
Source organism: Scirpophaga incertulas (assembly GCA_036419045.1). Classification (NCBI taxonomy): domain Eukaryota; kingdom Metazoa; phylum Arthropoda; class Insecta; order Lepidoptera; family Crambidae; genus Scirpophaga; species Scirpophaga incertulas. Next base: position 2,074,600 of record CM071626.1, on the reverse strand, counting down.
TTTATGAAAGTGTGTCCAATCTCTATCTGCATCATGAATAATGCAGCCAAAGTGTACGTGGAGTGTACCAACTGGGTAACTGGGTCCAATTTCTATCGGCATCATGAATAAGGCAGCCAAAGTGTGCGTGGAGTGTACCAACTGGGTCCAATTTCTATCTGCATCATGAATAATGCAGCCAAAGTGTACGTGGAGTGTACCAACTGGGTCCAATCTCTATCGGCATCATGAATAATGCAGCCAAAGTGTACGTGGAGTGTACCAACTGGGTCCAATCTCTATCTGCATCATGAATAATGCAGCCAAAGTGTACGTGGAGTGTACCAACTGGTTCCAATCTCTATCTGCATCATGAATAATGCAGCCAAAGTGTACGTGGAGTGTACCAACTGGGTCCAATTTCTATCTGCATCATGAATAATGCAGCCAAAGTGTACGTGGAGTGTACCAACTGGGTCCAATCTCTATCTGCATCATGAATAATGCAGCCAAAGTGTACGTGGAGTATACCAACTGGGTCCAATCTCTATCTGCATCATGAAAAATGCAGCCAAAGACTACACCCAGTTAGATGCACAGAAACTATTGTCATTTGTGGTCTAAAAGTTTGTGGACTATTACATTTCGATTCGCCAGTCACTAAATGGGCCCCCCAAAAAGCAGACCAATATTGGTGCGAAGAGAGCAACATTGGTGTGAACGGCTAAGGGTGTAGAGGTGTGTCTGCGACAGCGATCGAGACGCCGTCGGCGACATGACATTATTACACTTATTTTTACTGTTATAAGTGAAAATTGTAACCGATTTTTTGCTTAATGCAAACTTAAGCTAATATGTTTTATGATATATTACTATATTGACAAGTTTATATTTCATTATCTTGTTTATAATTAAAATGTTGATTTAACAATCACAAGTTAACTTTTTATACGCGGCCCACAAGTGTCACCGATTTTTTATTATTGGCACAAAAGTTATCTTGACGATTTAAAAATCAAACCTCCAAAGAAGAATAGCGAATCGGAGCGCTAATTAAAATCGATTCATACTCGTTTCTTAAATCGATCATCAGTCAATTAAGGAAAAGGTTATTTCTTCATTAACTGCATTGCAACTTTAGGTAATGTTATCAGAAATGATGGAATGCGTACGGGACGTGATCACGTGAGTCTGTCGCATCAAATTAACGCATATTTTTTTCATATAACCATAATAGTTCATTTAACCTCACAAAATACAGTTCGAGGTTGATCATTAATCACGTGAGGCTTGAAAGGGCGGAAGGGGGGGGGGGGATGTAGTAACATATCACGTGTATTTATTTTTTCGTCAAACGCGCGATTTTTATCTTGATTTGCCACAATAACAATGACGGTGAAACATTTTTTCAATATTTTTTTAACATTGTTTCGGCAATAGGAATCCACGCATACCGAGATTAATTTGTTCCTATACTTGTTTTTATATAAATAAATTATATAATACTTATTTAAATAAATATTTTTTGATTCGGAATTTCAGTGTTACCGGCTCCCCGCCTATTATCATGGTACTTAATTTCAGAATAAAATAATATACGTAATGTCGTTTAGTCTTAAACCTCACTACGTGTCACCAAGGGGGAGGGGGGGGGGGGCTTAAAACAGATCACCATCCATCCACCATTCATCCACCATCTGATATGTGGATTCACAAGTTTTTCCATTCCTCTTTGCTACAAATATATTTACAAAATACAATAATAATTAATCCTTAAACAAAATTAAAGCATCTTGACCAAGTGTACAGCGGACATACATTAAGACAACGCGTCAGCGGGTAAAGATGCAATCGCCATCATTCTCTTGTAGTCAATTAAAACTTAAAATTTATTAAGTACTTAATAATTTATTATTACAAATTTTAAGTGACAACCTTTAAACAAACCTTAATATCGCAACATCTAGCCAGACCATTTAATGGTCGTACAGTTTAAAATTTAACCAATGCATTATATACCGAAGCCGCAGGTTTACATTTATCTAAGTTAACTTAATCTAAAACTATAGTTACACATGCACAAAGACAATAATTACGTGATAGAGTTCATTGTAATCCTACATAAAAATATAGATGGGAATAAAATAAAAGTGGCGATAACAATAAGGTTACTTAACTACGTTTCCTAAAAGTAGTTAAATTGCATAAACTGTATAAAAAAATCCCTAAAGACTACAAGCACAAAGTAAGAAAATACATACATTCTGTGACGTCAGAGCACCGAATTAGAGAGCCTTGTAAGATATATTGATGTTAATCAATACCAATTTCATTTTTGTGGACTGATTCTACAAATACATTTCGAAACTAGTGGTTCTCGAGTTATGCCCTTGATTTTTGTTTTATTTCATAATGAAATGGCAGGTAGTTCCTTAAATTGAATAGTGATGTTGTGAAAAATTTACTAAAAAGTGGTCCATTGAAAACAACGCACGTACACGTTGATTGTACGCTGACGTATACGCACGCGAACGTACGTAAATGCGTCAATTCATAAAATCACTTCATAAAGCGATTTATTGCACAGCATTGCACTAAAGCCATGTAGAAGGTTAAGTAGAAATCGATAAAACCTATTGAAATAGTGACGACGTGAACTCTAGTTGTGGGTGTTTATACTCGTTAAATATATAATAAAGTAATAGCAAAAAGTACGCAGCTTACATCTAGTTAGGCGGATCTCTCGACATTTGTCCTCGGTTAACCAAACGGAATAGCAGTAAACTGAAGTGACTTGAAACGTCACAAGTCAATAAGTCCCATCTCCTTCTCACTCTGGAAACGTTCGATTCATCCAGGGATGGACCGCACCGGCTGCTTTGATGGGCGAACATTCGTTTTGTAATTTCTTATCCTCAACGATGGAGGCTATTGTGTTTCACGTAATTCAAAATATGAAATACAGTTGAATCCGTTTATTACGACTGCGCCTATATTGACCAACCGTTTATTATGACGTCATTACACTACGAAGTTTGGTTTTCATTTAAAACTCTTTATAAAAGAAGTCGGATATAATAACTTCATTTACAGTGACATGTCGCTTATTATGACCCATTTTTAATAAATTATATCCGGTTATAATGAATAAATAATGCTATGCAACAAATCGAAAGTGATGTGGGGAAGAAGTCGAGGAAGAACCATTACTTATTGCAGAAGACGCATTAAAAGCTATACAGATTTATCATCACGATTTGCTCATAGCAATATTAAAAATGATAAGTTTACACAATAGTATTGGAGACTGTTTTTACAATAAAATGAAAAAAAACATCAAGCAGAAGAAAATTACAGAATAATTACATTAAAAAATACATTTGTATGTGTACAATGTACTTATTACGTGCATTTTTTTTTATTTAATATGTATGTATATTGTATACATATGTGGTTATTATTTTCCACTATTAAAATACTTAAATACATACATAAATAGCTTTTTTTACAAAACGCTTTGTATGCTTATTTGTCGACGTGTTTGTCAATTCCTTTCGATGTCATTATAAACGGATTCGACTGTAGGACATAGGACATATTATTTATATAGCGACAAGGGCTGGGGTATGTAATATTTCGACAGATAACACTACAGCAGAACTGTTGAATGGTTAGAATAGAAAATATAGCCCAGTTTGTTGCGATGAATTTCACTTGGCAATCACAAACAATAAAATATTGGGAAATTCAACCAAAAAGTGCAACTATTCCGTCTCGAAAACGAACCATGGTGACTATTAAACTAATAAGGAAACCGTAAAAAAAGTTATAGTTAGTTACATGAAAATGACAAGAATTACATTCTAACAAATATTATCATATAAGCTTTTTCACACTCTTACAATTCTCTCTTGGCTCAGTCTTGATATATTGTTGCTCCTCAAATTAAAATTTTAGTGTTTCAGCAAAGATTGTACGAGACTCGAGGAATTTTGATAATGCCGATCACTTCAATGATTTTAAATGCGTACTTAAATTGAATCAAAATTCATTTCTAACATTTGAAAGAAAGACGTGACAAATGAAAACTAAGCCGTGAAAGAACGAGTATGAACAAGCGGACCAAACTTAAACTAAAAGATTACTAACTAACTTCGGACGTTGGATTGGTTAAAGTTCTGTTGCCCGCATACTTTTATCTTATAATGACAAATCTATAATAAACGAACCTCAATGATTTTGTACCTCTAGTGAATAAAATATAAACAGGTTAATTAGTATCATAATATATTAGCTCATATTAATTATAATTAGTGATGTGCCTTGTCGTCAAAAATCTAGATCCGCGGATACAGATTTGAATACGGATATTTGGTGTCAATTGCGCGGCGGGTCTTTTTTTTTTTTGTTTTGTTTTACTTTAATGTGACACTGCGCAGCGTAGATAACGCTTGTGTTTGCTATTGGTACATGATTTTAAAAAGTGTCTACAAAGAAGTTTGGTAGTGTAATATGAAATTATTTTGTGATATTAAATGATCAGTGGGCAAAGTGTAAAACTTGTGATGGAAAGTATTCTCGTAAGGATAAAGGTTCAACTTCCTTAAAAAAATCATTTACAAAGAAAACATCCTCAAGAATATGAATTATTCTTTAAAGAAGACTCTGCTAAATAAGTCTGTAAAAGATCCGCCAAAAAGTAACAGATACGACAGACGGATACGAATCTTTCTTCTGCCTCGGATATCCGCGGATACGGATACGGGTACCCGGCACATCACTAATTATAATTTACTGTCGAATAATACCCAATAGATAGATTATATGTTTTCAGATGATACATTCGCTTTCATGTACATCTGGTAAAATGCCAAACTCCTTAGACACTTGTCAAAACGATCTTAGATTGTGAAAGCTTTAGTAACTGACAGTAAAAGTTGTGTAAGCTACCAAATAAAGTCAGTTATGCTGAGAAGAAAAAAGTCGGTAACAAGTGAAGGAAATATCAAATAAATAAGTAAACTAAGTTTAAGATGTTGTATGCGAACAAGAGAACGCCATTGCTCCCCGTCCGACGACATAGTTTCTACGGTATAACCTCTTAGTAGCTTCACAGTTTACATACAACTATTACATATAACAATAAACATTTAGACACAAACGTGAACGAATTAAAACGTTTCACTTCTCTGTAAAACAGTACATTATAGATGAACACTCACTGTCCTGTCAGTCCACTTGTGTGGGATTTACACGTGTAGATTTAGCCGCGCGTTCTAAATCTCGCGCGGCTTTAGTCACCCGTGTAAGCCCCGCATTACGACGGCCTGTCGAGGAACGACAGCCGCTTCTGCCATTCTGTAACAAGAAAAACGTAGACTCAGAGATAGACTTTTTATGTTTGTTTGTTATCACATGCCTTTATAGACAGGGTCCTTTCTATTTAAATTAATTACAAAGGATATTGTTTTTTGCTGATTCCGCGCAGTTCATGATGACTTGTCCAACAAGCAGACATCAGCGAGACATCTTCAGGATGAAGATGTCTCGCTGAGAGACGAAACACGTGTCGACCTTGTCTGCTTGTTGGACAAGTCATCATGAACTGCGCGGAATCAGCAAAAAACAATATCCTTTGTAATACAATGGACTTCCGCAAAATAACACCTGCTACAATAGAGTATTTAAATTAATTTAATTAAGTGTAATCTATATTTGCACATTAAGAAATGCATCTTTACCTGCACGTGTAGGGTTGCCATCTGTTCGGATTTAGTTGGATGTGGGGCCATCCATAAATTACGTCACACGGTTAGGGGGTGGGAGGGGTTGACGAAGTGTGACATTGTGTGACAAGGGGGTGGGAGGATCTTAAATTTCGTGACGTCACATTTCAAAATCTACCATAAGCTAACTGTTAAAACCAAACTTTAAATTATTACTATTAGTATGAAAAGTGCTGTAAATATTAACTTTTATTGTAAAGTCTGTATCCTCTCATAAATAGATAAAGGAATAGTATCTTCTTCTATCTATTAATAGGGGTACACCCGAAACGTACTATTTTTCTAATTGATTATAGTACGTGATTTTGAAAAATATAATAAGAAAATCATGAAATGACCATATACTTATTTAATATAAGTAATCGTTTTTTGTTTTGTTAATTGATTTGATGTTAATTGTATTAAAAGGAAAATAATACTGATTTCGGAACCGCTTTTATCATTCAATAATTTCTATAATTTCAAAATTTGTGACGTCACACTAGGGGGGGGGGAGTCTCACAAATGTGACAAGGACGGGGGGAGGAGCCAAAAATCACGAAATTCGTGTGACGTAATTTATGGATGACCCCTATGTCCGGCTTTTTACGGTCTTGTCGGTCTGTCCGGCTTTTGCTATATTATATTTATACGATCTTAATATCGCTTCGAAAGAAGTTTCTGGCCGGCCTTGAGGGCCATTTGTCGGATTTTATACAATGATCATTCCGCGACTCCACTCTGCCCGACGAGAGACGAGTACATAAAATTAAACTACCTATTCCGAGCACTAGTTATAATATTTATTTAAGCAAGGCCTTTTCAAGCTAAGTGACATCGAACAAATATAAAATTGAAGGACACAAAGAGCTTAAGAACTTCATAACCTTACATATGAATACTTATAAGGAAATCAAAAAAGGTACTCTACACTTAATAGGGAGTCTTTGAGAGAAGAACAGGTAAGAAATTGTGAAGGTCAATTTTTTATATCCTCGTAAAATAACAAAATTACATCTATTTAAAACAATCATTAATTTAATAGAGAGTAGGGTAGACGACCACGGGTCGCCGGCGGGCGCGAGGAAGTCGCGACTGCTACGGCGACCCGGGAGGGACCACGCCCCTTCCGTGGCCGGGGGGCGTCGTCGGTGGAGGAGACCGGGGGAGGTAGTAGCCTCCCCCGAGGAGGGCTTCCCTCTAGGCAAGGGAGCGGAGGCTGAGGGTTCCCGGAAGTGGCTTGATGTTCCCGGGGGCTCCCTACGTGCCTGAGGAAGGCCACCCCTGAGGTTTTAGTGGGTAGGCCTCCCCCTTCTGGAGAGGAGAGCCCCATATATCCGCCGGCCCGCCACAGCCGGGGTATGCAATTTAATGCATTTTCCTCAGGGGGAAAAAAAAAAAGGGTAGACGACCACAACTGATTATGGCCGTTTTTATACTATAACTAGCTGGCCCAACAGACGTTGTCCTGTCAAATGTCTCAAATGTCAAATGTCTCAAATGTCACGTTGTCTCACGTTGTCTCAAATGTTTTTAAATAAATAATTTAGCTGAAAAACAATATCTATATGACCGTATTGTGAATCTAAACCATTCTCAAGCCCCCTGGAATACACACAAAAAATTTCATCAAAATTGGTCCAGTCGTTTAGGAGGAGTTCAGTCACATACACACGCACACAAGAAATATATATATTAAGATTTAGACGTTTAGAAATTGCAGTTTAATTTTTAATTTATATTGCTTTTTAGATTTCTAAAAAATTAGCAATTATTATTTATGTAATTCTAATGAAACGAACACATTTCTAGCATTCTCTCATTAAATGTAACATTTTTTTTATATAGAAAGTATACCTGTTAACGTACAAATATCGAAGTTATGTTGATATTTGTTTATACGCTCATACAAATTAGGCGAGTTTACTTAATTATGACGTCACGATTGCAGTGCATTTAATATGGATCGTGTTTGAGCGCCCCAAACATATCGATGTATCTTCAACAGTAATAGGCGCAGGTGTACTGTTGGTTCTACGATATTTCTCACTTAAAAGAGTACTCTTATTATCAATGATCGATTAGGTAGAGCTATTTGGGTTCATTGATCGCAAATATTGATGTTAATATGTTAACTTACATACATCGTCATTAAAGCGGTGCAAGGGCGCGATATTGCCAAAGTAGATGATACTATTTATATGGCCAAGTGGTTTTCGGGACCTAGGGCAAAATTTTGGATATGTTGTTCTCCTGTCGAACTGAGCAAAAAATGTAATGGTCGCAAAAAAAGTTAACGACTCATTTTCCCGCCAGGGGGCTCTGAAGTCTGCATTAGAAAATCGTGGTTTTCGGCAGAATCAGCTGATTTTTGGATATGTTGTCTCCTTGACGAGCTGATTCAATGATTTGAAATGATTATTTCAATAACCCTAAAAGCGTCCCTAGTACATTAAGTGTGTGTGTAGGGGGGGGGGGGTTCCACTCCCTAAGACAGCGCATAGCTTTTTGTAGCACTATTTATAATATTTTATTAATAAAATGTCTTTTTAATCCCGGGTGACCGGACATGTCCATATTGTGAGTAAAAATCGCAAGTACCAAAAATAGCTCTACCTACTCCGATCATTGCTTGTTATGTTTTTTTTTTTTTTATTGCTAAAGTTGACAAACAAGCAGGCTGCCCACCTGATAGTAAGTGGTAACAGTCGCCTATAGTACATGACAATGTGGTTCCCACGAGATTCGCAGCAAATCTGCAAACCTCATAAGAACCACAGTGCACGTTGCCAACTTGTGACATAAGATGTAAAGTCACAGTACCCAGTAATTTCACTGCCTATCTTACCTTTCACGCCGGAACACAGCAAAGCGAACCCTGCTGTTTGGCGGCGAAAATAGGTAAGACGGAGGTACCCATGCAGACGACCCTGGTACAGAGTCTACCTCCTAGAGATGTCTACCTCCTATGTATGGAATTTAAAAAATTGTCGTCTACCCAGTTATGGAATTGTGTGACATGAAAGTAAAATCGTTGCACGTACCTCAGTCCCTCTCCGCCTGCTCAGAGTCCGGGCGCAGAGTGTCGATGGAGGCGACAATCTTCAGCGCCGGCCCCAGCTTCATCGAGAGCGCCATTACCAAGTGCTCCGGTTTGATTAGAAGCAGCGCCTCGCCGTCCACCTCCTGCGTCATGAAATCCTCCGCATAGATCCCGCAGCCGGGAATGTTGCGGATGAACTCCATCACGTCCGTCACCTGGACAAAATATCCACTGCTTATCTTTCACGTATCAAACGTTACAAGTTCATAACTTCATGAATAGCCAGAACGTGTCACAAAGAGCACGACTGGCTGTGCATGGAGGCGTGTGAATGCTGTGGCAGAAGAAACATGAAAGTAGGATTAATGCTGTGGAGATGAGAAGCTTGACAAGTATAATTGGAGTGAATCTGAAGGACAAAGTCAGTAACAGTGTGATAAGGGAGCGATGCGGCGTAGTTGAAGATGTAGTGACAAAGATAGAGAAAGGGATGCTTAGATGGTTCGGCCATGTTGAAAGAATGAATGAAGGAAGATTAACGAAAGAGATACACAAGGTAAGAATGATAGGACGAATCGGTGCAGGGCGTGCTAGGCGGACATATATCGATCAAATCGAAGGTGTCCTAAAGAAAGACCGGGTCAAGAGTACTCGCAACCGACGAGCGTGCATGAGGACGCCCATGAAAGTGGAGGAAGCAAGAGAAGTGTGCCAGGGTCGCAGCAAGTGAAGAGAGGTGGTCTCTGCCTACCCCATTGGGAACAAGGCGTAACATATGTGTATGTATGTAAGTTTTCAATGAACTTGCAATTATTATAAAATCTTGCAATTTTATGTATGTCATTCTAAACTGATTGAATTTTTGTATAGCTACACGTTTAGTTTGAATGACAATGCATGGCTACAGTCTGTAAAATACAGCTTGCTACCTGTGACAGTTGTCTGACTGTGAATTCTTTTCATGTGAATTGTATTTCTTAATTCTAGTAGTACTTTTAAATTCAATATGGCGCGTGCGCCATCTTAGACCGTGATCTAAGATGACGGAGAAAGTATTTCTTGCTCTCTCCCACGTAATGGGTATTAAATGAAAAGAATGCTAAGTAGAGTAAGAAAACAAAACAGTTTTATTTATGCTACAGATACAAATAAGTAGTCTGATGGTAATCGGTATCCACAGACTATACCACACGTAGTCAAACTATTAGTGTAGAGATAGGACGAGGTCTTTAGCAACACGGGTTCATTGAGCAAATCACTATTGTGTCAGTTACCTATTTGAAGAATCAAAGGACTTATGCGACTCTGATATGATTATTTTCTTTTCGCAGCTGAATACGTTTATAAAACATACTGCAGCTTTTCGGTCGAGCACCAAATAAATGAAACAACTTAAATTGGTACAAAACAAATTAAAATGGTACAGTAAGATACGCGCAATATCCGGATTGAATAGCTTGACGATAGTTTACTAGCTATGGGTTTCATTGGATTTACGGATTGTAGTGGAATATATGCTGGTTCAGATAAAATCTGGGAATAAATATTAAAAATTAAAGGAACATAGAAAATGGGTTATGCTTACTAGAAATTTCTTTGACACACAACACAAACAAAGAAAAAATACAGATTTGTAAAAAACAAATACAGAAACCTCTAAAAAGGCCTGACATACAAAGCTGTTAGTAACAGGTTTAATGTCTTGGACCGTCCTTAGCTATTGATCTCATATAAAAATCCATAATTATCTTAAATTTGTGGCAACACTTTGTGTCTATCTAATCTTTGCTTTTCAACCCTGAAATGACTCCTAATAAATTGTTATTTGTTTGTTTGTTCTTAGTTTGAATTTGACAATTATATAACGAGGGGGAATTTGTCAGTTTCTTCCCAATCTAATTGTCAGCAACTTGACACAGCATCATCAGTACCGCACACATTCAGAGACAATTTAATTATAAAAGCACTCTTATGAACACATAATTTCGTACTGATTACAAAGAGATATTTAGATACCATGTAGCTTAGACTTTGTTGTAACTTTACACAAAACTGGGGTTATGTTATGCAGTATGACACCAATGTTCGTTTTATATTTGTGACATTAATACCAGCGTCTGACAGTCTATTTTTAATTGACAATTATTCACTGTTATAGAGAACTAGTTGGAAGAAGATTTGCTAGCGTAGAGATAGCTTTTAAAAGAAATCTGTACAATTTATGTATGCTGTTTGCATTGTCAAGTTTTCAAGAAATCTCTCTAGCAGGACACACGAGTTGTTATAATTACCTCGTATGTATGTACACAACAAAATAATGTATGTATGTGTTCAATTCTAAATGTTTAAATAGATAATGTAATATTATAAATGGGAAAACTGTTCAGTATTAAGCTGACATTAGTCACGTTCGTATAAGCAGGAGAGATCGCAGCGTATGGATATAAAAGTCCTTTCGCATATATAATTACGATAGTTTCATTTTTAAAGATTATTTACATATAATATGACAATTAATTATGAAAGTATTAAAAAGCAATCAATTTCTGCGTGCCACATGATTCTATTAGGTTTACGAGTTTTATCACGACATTATATTTGAAATTTTTTGTTGAAGTTGTTATTACAAAATTATTGCAATTATCACACTAAATGCAGAGTATCACCACCTCCATCCCAACCGCACTGATTTAATTATCGTAGATTATTTATTTCAGTTTTCCTACATTGTGTTAAGATACGAGCCAATAATTTCCGTTATGTATACTCTACAAACAGCACACTATGATTGCATTCGAAGGACCATATTATGTTACCTCACTGCAGGTACTTATAATAATTCCAAATTCATATATAATGTATAAAATAAGCGATTTCTCCAATCAGATTTCATATTATATCAGTTAAACGTGTTAGTTTATTATATTTGTACTATTTATTTAGAAAAAGGTTTATTTTTCAGTTCCTTATTAACTAACCACCACCAAATAATCACAAAACAGTGGCATCACAGACATAAAGCTAGTTAAATAACTCATAGTCAAACTGATAACTTTGTTATTTGAGGCATCCATTTAGATTTATGTCTGTGGAAAAAAAAACTACAAGCATACAAACGGTAACACGAAAATGTTTGTTTAATATTTAACTTATTATTATTTAAATTTAACGTTAAATATAAAGTATTAAGTTGTTATCGTAACAACGTGTTCTTGGCGTTTAATATTTTCACAAAGCATCCCAAAGCAGATAAGGTCGGATCGGGAAATAAAAAAGTAGCCATGAAAATCATTAAAATATTTAATATGTCAACAAATACTGATAAATTGTATCTATAATAAAACGAGTAAATAAACTTTATATAAGTAAACAATAAAAAATAGAATGTTATACTAATTAAAAAATATAATAAGCTATTTGATTAAGGTAAACAAAACTAAATACTATATAGGATAACATACCTTTAGCAACAATAGAAATGTAATAAATATTATATAAATATACTGAAGAGGTAATAATTGTTACAACACAGACTCGATGATTCTGAACTTATGATGCAATGTATACAAGAAAATATATAGCGTGTAAAAACATCTTTAGGTAAATAAACTCAATAACACACAATTTATTATTAAGATGCTTAAATTATTCGGTGATTTTTGTTTTTAACGAGTAAAAATAAAACAATACTGAACTGGATATAATTACTAAAGTGAGATTATCCCAAAGTAACATTGCTAAGAGGTCATCCATAAATTAGGTCACACGAATTTCGTGTTTTTTGCCCCTCTCCCGTCCTTGTCACAGCTAGTCACATTTGTGAGACTCCTTTCCCCTACTGTGCCTTTACATAATTTGAAATTTACATTTAGAAATTATTGAATGATAAAAGCGGTTTCGAAATCAGTTAGAAAAATAGTACCTTTCGGTAGTACCCCTATTAATAGATACAACAAGACACACAGAGTATACAGACTTTACAACAAAAATTGATATTTACAGCACTTTTCATACGTCACGTCACGAAATTTAAGACCCCTTTGTCACACAATGTCACACTTCGTCAACCCCCTCCCTCCCCCTAACCTTGTGACGTAATTTATGGATGGCCCCTAATGGTGTCACACCATGGGATTGAAACGTTTCGAATAATTGCAGTTCACCCGTGAGAAAATGGAATGAATTTTCTTTTTGGAAATTAAATATAAATGCAAAACCGACATGGCCACTGAACACTGTACAACATGCGTTTGGTCACAGCTGCGTGCCTCATACCACAAAACTTACAGCGAGCGCCGTTAAACGACGCCCGCCATACAAATTACGATAAATCAGCGATAATCGTCACATAATTTGTATGGCGGTTGGTAACATAATAATTGTCAATTCTCGACGATCACGGTCAAGTTCACAAACTTTGTCTTTACTTAGTACAAAAGTGAAAGTCAAGCAATGACTTAATATTGTCTTAAGTTTAGGACAATTTGCAACGTAACTTAACTTTGCAACGTGCAAACTACTCGTACCTATAGTTAAGTTGCACAGCAACTTTAATTGATAATGCACATAGAGCTTCGTAGCACTAAGAGTATTTAGAATCTGTGAGAAGTTTTCAGTCTGTCGCAGTACAATCTATCTCACCGTACATGAGCTTAGAAATTCTACTTCTGTAACCGAACCACTGACTTTTGTAATACAGGCTTGACCTAGCATAAAAGTCGAGGGACTAAACCACTGCGATATATTATAAGCCTGAATAAATAAGCTTGAATAAATACATTGTTATTATTATATAATCTCTACCTCTTTAGTATTATCATAGACTATCCACCATAAAGGATAGATTGCTAACAATTTGTATAAATATATCTATGGTTTTAAAAACCGCATTTTATTATTTAAACTCAACATATTCACTTTTTTGATAATGGTAATTGCAATGTTAGTATTATATTTTAGATTAAATAGACATAAGTTGCAATTTAATTTTTATACGGTAAATAAAAGTATTTTATTTATTGCTTTTAGTTAGCCTGGGAAAGTATGTAGTTAAGACAACAGATGATAGATGTCGGTCGAAGTTTAATCTTCAAGAATAATCTTCAAGTAAGAGAGATGTATTTTATTATTGCAGTAAAATCGACAGATGGCGTTATAACACAATTAGTTTGTAGACTAAATTTGTTGATATAGAGCGCCATCTAGATATAGTAAGTCGAACTAAAGCGTACAAGCGACAATTGTAAGATTTACATGATCTCAAAATTTAAGGAGTTAGCAATCTATACTACATTGTCTATGTAATGTAACTATAGCGAAAAACATATAAAACGACAAAAAACGGTCGTTTCATAATAATATCTTAAAGACAAGAGTTGTAATACATACTGATATTTTGGTATCGATTACAAAAGTTTAAGATAACTCATGAATCATCAGAGACGTGTGTTACTGAAATACAGTTTTAGCTTAATTAGGGTAAGATCTCTATGTTCATTATTTATCGCAGAATACTGTAATCAGATATTACAATGCGCTTAAATCTACGACCAACCCAAAGCATTATCTTACAAAACCGATTAGCCAATAACCAATATATGGATAAAAAAGCGTACAGCATGTAGGGGGTCATCCATAAATTACATCACAAGAATTTCGTGTTATTCTGCCCCTCCCCCCGTCCTTGTCACAGCTAGTCACATTTGTGAGACTGATAGTGTGACATATCACATATTTTGAAAATTTACATTCAGAAATTATAAAACGATAAAAGCGGTTTAGAAATTAGTTTTATTTTGATTTTAATAAAATTAACATCAAATCAATTAACAAAACAAAAAACGATTACTTATATGAAATATATAAAATAAGTACTTATATGGTCATTTCGTGATTTTCATATTATATTTTTCAAAATCACCTACTACAATCAATTAGAAAAATAGTACCTTTCGGGAGTACCCCTATTAATAGATAGAAGAAGATACTATTCCTTTATTTATTTATGCGAGTATACATACTTTACAATAAAAAACTAATATTTAAAGCACTTTTCATACTAATAGTAATAATTTAAAGTTTTTGTTTTAACAGCTTATAATAGATTTTGAAATGTGACGTCACGAAATTTAAGACCCCTCCCACCCCTTTGTCACACAATGTCACACTTCGTCAACCCCTCCCGCCCCCTTACCGTGTGACGTAATTTATGGATGGCCCCTAACGTGTAGGAAAGTTAAGCAAGCAAACGTTAGAATACAAACAATTGTAAAACCAATTCGTTATCTTCACAAGCGACCTACAAGTTACCAGATTTTAGGTTCGACTAACTTGTGTGATGCTTCAACAAAACAACCAAGAATCTAAATCTAATCTAAAAGTGTTTCAATCGTTCAGATCCGCTTTTTCATACGTTTTAGACGGTTTAAGCGTTTTAAACTTTATTACAATAACAGCATGAATCATTTTACACATGCCGCGACTCGCGAGTCCACACTTATCAAAACGTTGTGAAGTAACTATTGCTTTTGTTGACGTGTTCGACGAATTGTAAAGTTAAGGCTCATATATTTATTTTACTGTTTCTTTTTGTATTTTGCGGCATCAGAAATAAATCAGTAAAAATTTCAACTGACTAATCATATACCAGGTTTAATTAAATACTCTTTTTACTCTTTGGGTACGGAATCTTAAGTAAAGGAAGCAACTTAGATGAAGTACACCCCGTTGATTACTTTAAGCGATAGATTATAGTCTTTAGTCGAGATATTTATAAGGCTCAATTTAAATTGAAATGTCCTTTTGACATATATTAGTCCATCAATTTGTTTCAAGTATTACGTAACGCAATTTGGGGGGAGGGGGGGGGTCTGGTAAGACGTTACGACGCGTTACAGGGTGCGAGGGGGTCTTTCTTACACCACGTTACGTAACATTGTTTCTTTTTTTTATATGATACAGAAAAACGATACAGTGCGTTAGAAGGGGGGGGGGGGGAGAGGTTAAAAATATTAAAAAATTGCGTTACGTATTACTTGAACGCTCCCCAGGCAAACAGTAATCTTGCTGAATTACAATTTAATATTACAATATACACATAGGTAATAAATAAAACTGTTTTATTGTTTAATTTTCATTTGAAACTGTCAAGAGTTGGACTCTAGTTCAACGTGTCAAGTTGATAGGTTGCCGTGTGTATAGTTACAAACAAAATTGTACACTAAAACAATTATGAAACGGTTCAAATTAAAGTCGTATCTTTCAGTGAGTTGTGGATGAGAGCTGGCACTCACTTGGGCTTTAAACGACAGTAGCCCAATTGTTTTCTTTAACAATTGCCCACTTCATACGTGCTTCTAAAGCGTCTAGTTTTCTTTGTTTTAAAATAATATCGAGTAATTTGTTTCTCACCGTCCACTTGGTGGTGTTGGGCACTTTGGGCGGAGTCTCGGCGGTGGCGGTGTCCGGCGACTGGCTCCCGGATGGTGTACATACTTCGGCCTGGAAAGAAAACAATTATTAATTAATTCACTGGAGTAAACTGACGTTTACGGTGTTACCACTTTATGATGAACAGAAAATAGTGTTGTGACTAGAATATTGAAATCAAACTCATTCATTCAATTTCATTCCGTCCTCAAATCACATTACTCATTTTATTTACTTTATTATGAAATCTTAATCCAATTTTGTTTAATCGATGTAATAATATTAGCACGCTAATATGCTTTAGGGCAAATAGGTGATAACTTTGAAATGTCGTAATTACTCGAATTATATATATGAAATGAAACAAAAATATTCAATGGATAGATTTTTATTCGTCATCGTCGGACATAATTTTATCACTATCGTCGTCGCTGTCAGTGACACTTATTATAAAACGGTCCGTAATATTGTCCATCATATGGTCGAGATTAAACATTTTATTTTCTAAGTTTATTACATGATCCACACAGCTTCTCCATCTTGTACCAGTAACCAGTAATAACGAGCAATAAATAAAAAAAAAACTTGACGTAAAATTGTCGTGGTTATATCCATTACAACGATAAATAATTTACAGAATTATGTTTTGTCTAAAATGAAATACAATAACTACTGTTGCACAGTGCTTAAATCTGTATTTTACTTTTAAAAAGATTGCAATAATTAAAGTACTTCCAAATGTTCGAATAATTACAGCTCAATAAATTGATTTACTGATTAACTGAACGCATAGTTCGGGAACGCTAGCAAGTGATTGAATTTAATTTTTTGTATCTGATAGAATTCATGTACCTATATTATAATTAATTGAGTACTTTTGTAAATAAACGTTGTTACTGACTTTGTGTGAGTGATCTGAATAACAACGAAGGGTGAACTCCTTATCGATTTATTCAATTTATCCAATTATATTTGCAGGTCACCTCACTAGTACGATAAATATGGCAGCATAATTTTACAATGTGACATTAGCATCTGTCAGTTTACTCCAGTGAATTAATAATCAGACTTTAGTTGACCCGACAGACGTTGTCCTGTCAATGTCATGTCATGTTGTCTCGCTGTATGTGAAATAGTTTGGGTGTCAATTAAATGGTTAGCATAGTATTGTTATTTCTGTGAGCAGAAAACGGTGAGCAGAAATAGCTAATTGGTCAGCAACTCATGGTCAGCAAACATTTCAAAATCAATCAGCAATTTATGTCATTCTGGATGGCTGTAATTATTTTTGTACAGCATATTAATTATATAAGCTGCAATCAGCTGCTCATGTTTAATAAAATTTTGGTAAGCACTCAGAGTGTAAGCAAAAAAATGCATTTTGTGCTGCATATAAGAGTAGCAAAAATACTTTATTTGTCATGCCTAACCTAACCTAACCTAAAAACTAAAAAAAAAAAAAAAAAAAAAAAAAAAAAAAAAAAAAAAAAAACCCTAACCTAACATACCAATCAAATATACTGCTTATAGACATGTTTTTCTGCCGCTCAATCATGAAATCTTGCCGCTCAAGTAGTTATTTTGCGGACTGAATGTTTATTATGCAGACTCATGTTATTGTTGGCTGCCTATGTATGATTTAATTTTTGACCATTATCAAAATTAGTTGCGGAACAAGAATTGCTGCCTGTTTTTTTTTATTGCAAACAAAATCTTTGTATGCTGACCAAATTATTTAAATGCTGCTTTTGGGTGGCTCGCCAAATTTTATAATTGCTGACCAATGTAATTACTTCTCAATAGTTATTTTCATTTCTCATACTCGGAAAGTTATGTTGTTTTGATCTGATTATTGGGTGGAAAATGCTGCTTCCCGACATAGGAGGGAAAAACTCGTACAATTTACTTCCCACCCAAGGGCCGGAATGACCTTTAAAAATAGAACTACGAATGTCAGCTACGAACTGTCAGCTGTGAACTATAAGAAAAATGCTGCGGCCATGTGAGTTTCTAAACAGCCAGTGTGAACTTAGCGCAAACTACTTCCAGCGGAATAACGCAACAAACACGCGGTGAGTTCCATATTTAACATTTAAACAGTCGACATAAATTGGCGGGATGTGAATTTATTGTATATATCTGTGACGGAATTTGAAAAAATTCAAATAATCTCTTATACTAGTTAAGATTTTAATTTTAAAAATGAGTTCAAGCGATTCCGAAATATTGACACCAGATTCAATTAAAGACGAGGCAAATTGTGTTCTGCCTACTGATGGTCTACTGATATTATCATATATTATCAATAAATAGATTAAATAAACAACCAATGTTTTATTTTCCTCATATATTCGAAGTGAAAAGTAGAGTGTTTAACACGGGTAAAAGAATCAATTCCTTCTCGGACTATAGTCTAAATACCTCGGGAATTGATTCTTTCCACCCTCGGTTAACAATCTACTATTGTTTAATTAGAGAGGAAAGTTGGTTTTTTCAAGGGAGTGCTAATTTTGAATCCCGAGTAAGCGTAAGGAATCTAATAATTGAATCACGAGCGTCAGCGAGTGATAGAATCACTCGCTGACGCTCGTGCGTGATGCGTGAGAAAAAGAAAAGAACGAAACATGGATACTTTTAATACGGCCCTTTGTGCTTTCTCAATCATTAGAATATATATTAACTAAGTATTAACGACGCGGTTGGTGATCGGCGGAATAATGAATAACACTGTTATGTTATTTTCTTATAACTGTTATTGTAAACTGATGTCTGTTATCCTGTTATATTACTGTTTTGACAAATGTTGTTGAGTACGATTGTTACTGTTATTATAGCTAGCTTAGTTATTCTTAACAATGATATGGCTTAGGACTGTCAGAATATTAGGCAGTAATTTAAATAATTTAAATCTAATTACCTAATCAATATAATTTTCTGGCGTATTTAAAAGTTCATTGATCTGTACATAATGTGTTATTTACATTCAGAGTCTAGAACACCGTCGAAGAGTTGCTTGCCTTTCGTTTTTCTATAGGTTGCATTTTGGAGAGTGTGCGTTGAAATTACATGCATTAATTCCACCCGCTTCTTTCCACCACCAGTCAACCAGACGTAGGCTTAACTACCATCCCTACGTGGTGGACTATCCTCGAACACGTACAAAACGGTTCCAGTCTTCGTTTTTAATACGAACAGCTAAGATGTGGAACTCTTTGTTGACGTGTGTTCCCGGAACAATATAATCTTACGGTCTTCAAGTCACGAGTGAATAGGCATTTGCTAGGTAAGCGTGTTCCATCCTAGTCCTCATCGTCACTTACCATCAGGTGAGATTGTGGACAAACGCAAACCTATTCTAAATAAAAAAAAAAATCAATATTTACGTTAT
Organism: Scirpophaga incertulas; assembly: GCA_036419045.1. NCBI lineage: Eukaryota > Metazoa > Arthropoda > Insecta > Lepidoptera > Crambidae > Scirpophaga > Scirpophaga incertulas. The sequence continues at coordinate 2,054,997 of CM071626.1, read as the reverse complement.
TTACATGCAATGTTTGCAATATTCTTTCATTTCTATTTATATACAATATCTACTCTAATTATTTATTAGTTACTTCAAAAGTACACGACACTAATTATTGCAACGAGTAGGTAATTTAATTTGCATACGCGATCACACAACGGCAAATCCAAACACGACACTAATTATTGCAACGATCGCACAACTGCAAATAATGCGTAACTAAAAAAATGACAACAGCTTAGGCACCAGCAAGCCAGCAACAGTTCACCTAATTGTAATTTCAAATCACACTGCAAATCAAAATGAGTCTAATTGTCATACTCGCGAAGGTACAAAATTGTGAATTTGGGATTAGTAAAATTGCTATAAGAAATAAACAAATAGGAACTTTATGTCCTTGTGAGGAAGGTTGATATTGTAAGAACAAGCAGTCGGGCAACAAAGCGAGCGCCTACGCTTACACAACGGTTCAAGTGGCAACAACAACAATGCGACTAGGCGATTCTTTTGCAGGATAACAGTACAAGCCGTTGTTAAATAACGTGTTATTCGTTACGGGAAAATAATCAATTATATTATCTGTAATTGAAATAACGACCGCTACTATCGTCGAGCATGTATGAGGAATGTTATGGATGTAGATGAAGCGAAAGAGATATGTAAAGACCGTAGCAAGTGGAAAGACGTAATCTCTGCCTACCCCCGTGGGAAAAAGGCATGAGTGTATGTATGTATGTATGTACTAGTGATTATAGTACCTTCTGCGCTTTGGCGTTCGTAGAACTGGAGCTAGTGGGCGCGGCACTGGCGGTGTCGCTAGCGCTGTCTGCGCTAGAACTAATGCTAGCGCCTGAATCCAAAAGCATCTTCTTGCCTGCGAACAAATGCCCGTACAGTTGTACCGATCGCAACTATAGCACTGGAGACGTATTTTTGAACCATTATTTATTTATTTAAATAGTACTGCCACATGATACATATTAAGACATACCCATACAAAACATTCAATATAGATAATAATTTCTGATATGCATCACAATAACGGCGTACATAACATTCAATTATAATAAACCTGTACTTAATAAATATTAAAAGAAAAACCTAATAAACTCTATTAAAATATACCATATAAAATCAAAACTATAGGTTAGCAACATCCTATTTCCCTTGATTAAGGTAACGCAAAATCTTAAATTTGAACATATGTATCCTATCATTAAATATATATAAATCAGAAATAACACTGTTCAGTGTGTTATATTCATTACAAATCCGTGCCAAAGGGGACTGCAGGCCTAGATTAGTTCTGGCAAATGGTAGTGCAAATGTCTTGGGAATTTGTGCGGTACCGCAAGCGACACCTTAGATATTATGTCGTTTGATTGTATTTGTCCATTTATGATCTTGTGTAGGAAGCAGAGAACCATTACACGTGAATTTGGAATTAGTTCAAGCCGATAGGGTCCCAGGCCTTCCGCCCGACCAAAGGCTGTAGGTAGTGTTTAGTTGGTAGGCTGGCTTTCTGCTAGAGTCCAACATAACCACCCGCCGTAGACCGGCTGCGGGTGGTATCCGGTGCGAGGTCGTCCAAGCACCAGGGGGTTGTCATAGCGACCACTGTGGTGGCGCGCCCCCTATGAGGATTCACTACCATCCCCCGTGGGAAACAAAAAATTGGAATTCGAATACGAATACAAATCGTGCGCCAAATTATTTTCTACTGCTTACATTTTTTACAGATTTTTGAATCACTCGAATTCAGTGTTGTCATTAAAAAGAAACTCTTAATTAGATTCCGTTTCACGCAGAAAAATTAAAAATCACAACAACAAAAAATAAAACTTATTAGAGGTGTGCAAAATACTTCACTGAAGTGTAAAGAATGATATACTTCAACTGGACTAGATGAAGTATATCACTCATTTAGTTCTTCTAGTTCTTTTAGTTCACATGGCTCAGTACTTCAGTAGTCCATTTGAGACACCTTATCGCTTAGTTCATTCACGTCACTTCATTCGTACAGTCCAATCAGTCCATCTGTATCGTAGTTCTTTTAAGTAGGTATGAGACGTTACGTCAATTTGACTACATAACTAAACACATGTATGATACATAATGCAGGAGTAATTAAAAGTTACTAAAAACTATTGAAATGTTTAAACTATTTTTCAGATATTACATACGAATTTAGATTAGTATACGCCACACTCGTATATATTATGCACATGCAGACTAGAACTTAAGCAAAGAATATGAAATTATTCATAAACAAATTATTCCTTCAACTAATTATTCAACTAAAACTAAACATAATGTTTGTGCCATAAGACATGATATTGTGTGCAGGCAGACTCCGACCGGCCGGTGATTCTAGTTCCTGTATTCCACAAACAAATCACAGCCGAACTGTTACTTTTAACCAATAGAATCGCACAGATTGTTAGATGACGTGATATTCTAGCGTTCGGATTGGATAAGCGGCATGGTTCGGTTCATTTTGTTAGTGGAATTGACCCACATGATGCCAAGCCAATCAATTGTCTCGCTCTCGCACGCTATGTTTGTAATCTATCCGTTCGCTTTACTCTCCTTCAGTGAAAGAACTGTTTTGGAACTAAATGAAGTACTGAACTAGCCGAGACCAGAATGACTCAGATGAAGGAGATATAATTGCGAAGTGGACTAGTTCAATTGAAGCATTCATTCACGAACGACTCAACTCTAAAATTTATGTACTCAAACAATATTTACTTATTATTATGTACCTATTTACAAGCTTTACATTAACCAGAGTAAATGTATCACTGTCAACATCACTTCAGCGTTGGATATTCTACTAGTAGAAATCAAAAGCGAGTGGGTTGAACCACTCGCTGCCCAACGCACGAAATGAAAGTTCACAAATAGTGAATTTTGGTATTTCGTATACGAATCTCACGGTTTCGAATGCGAATTGATTTTCTATTATTCTAAAAATTCGTCTCCAGGTCTACATCAAAATTGTCATGACAAAATTTACATTTAGAAATTATTACATGATAAAAGCAGTTTCGAAATCAGTTTTATTTCAATTTTAATAAAATTTACATCAAATCAATGAACAAAACAAAAAACGATTACTTATATTAAATAAGTGTATGGTCATTTCATGATTTTCATATTATATTTTTCAAAATCACCTACTATAATCAAGTAGAAAAATTGTACCTTTCGGGAGTACCCCTATTAATAGATAGAAAAAAACACTATTAAATTATTTATTTATGAGAGTATACAGACTTTACAATAAAAATTAATATTTACAGCATTTTCATACTAATAGTAAAGTTTGTGTTTTAACAGTTAGCTTATAATAGATTTTGAAATGTGACGTCACGAAATTTAAGGCCCCTTCCACTCCCTTGTCACCCAATGTCACACGTCGTCAACCCCCTCCCTCCCCCTTACCGTCTGACGAAATTTCTTCTTCTTCTTTTGGGTTTGATGGCGGTGCCCATAGGATTTCGCCAACCTCGAGTTTTTTTGCTTAGAATACTTTTTTTTTTAATTAAAGTATGCGCGACTCATGTTATTATCCAGGCCGTGAAAGTACAAGTGGATGCAAAATTAAAATTAAACAAGACAAATAAAAAACAATATACCCTGTTCGCTGTTTATAAATAAATAAATAAAAAAGTTAAAGAGCGGAAACCAAATCAGAGAATAAAAAGATACCAATTAAAGTTTAATACGATTGTAGAATAACTGACGTAATTTATGGAAGGCTTCATATATATTACACAATTGTCAATGTATTGCGTTTGTCTATGGACATAAGTATCATTACGTAATTTTACATCTACTCCCTTCACAAATAATATATGTTTTAAAACCCAACCACAATTATAAATTGATCACGAACAGATATGGAGCAGTGAAGGCTTCACAAAGAGTAAGAAGCTGTCGGGAAGAGAAGCGGTTTAAATGGGCGCTGGGACTCTTGTAGACGATTTTGTTTTAGGAGATGCAAACGCAATTAATTGTATACTTACGGGGCGGTTCGTCCGAAGATACTTTGTTCTCCTTGTCGTCTTTATCTGCGGATCTTTCTCGAATTGGGCGGTTTACCTGGGAAATAAAAAAAAATGAGAATATATATAGTGACTACAATTGGGTACTTCCCTCTATATTAGAAAAGATCTAAAAGCATATAACTATGATAGCTTATGCATTAAATAGTCGGAACCATCATGTTTAAGTACATAAAATAACAAAAATAATATAAAAACTAGTTTCAAAGTATTCACTTTTTTAATCTATACGTAAAACAAGAGCGAAACATAGGCGGCCATGTCGTGACGTCATAAGGTACTGTAAACTTATGCGTGTCAATGTCATTATGAATCATAGTACGTATAAAGCCGCAAAACAATAAAAAAAGAAGTTTGTAGGTTGCTTTTTTAATGTAAGAGAACGTTATAAATACGTTATAAGTTAAATTGAAATCGCACGTGAATCACACTATGGAAAGCAGTTTTGTAAAAGGAGATAGTACGAATTTACCAAAAATAAATGCATTAATGGTCGGAAAATTCTTTGCTGCAAATCCCGACTTTGGTTCTGCCGAGTTACGGAGTATTAAAACATCGATGTCAGTATTACTTTTTCATTATTATTCCTTTATTAGTTGTTTATGTATAAAAGATAATAACTCATTTTTAAATTATGAATATAATAATACATAGCATCAAACATAGAGCTTTGTTTATTATTTACATGGCGTATTGACGTCATCGCTACAGAGTAACAACTCGTGCGGCGCCTTCGTCTAATTACGCGCGAAATTTGAAAATATTAAATTTTAATGCAATTTTTATAGTACTTAGTGAGTGTATACAATTTTTATATTTTTAGTATATGGTTTACTGACACGCAAGGATCAAATTAAGATTCTTTTCAAAAAAGAGATTAATTCCCTATTGGGGAGTTGAGTGCAAAGAAGTATTTCGCCGTAATTTCGCTTCTCTATAGCCTACACGTCTAGTGGCTACGAGATTGCAAAAGGAAGGCATAGAATCCGGAGCGAGTTAGAGAGAGATGAATGACCGAGAAGGGCGATGCCGTCGAAGACGGTACTGATGTGCCGAGTCGCTGTTTTGGTGATCGAGTCGATTCCAGTCAGTTTATGTGGTATTCGAGTTCCTGATTCGAGCCCAGTACCCGAATTCTATGTTTGGTATTTGAATATTTTTAGACTCGAGTCTAGAAATTCTAGTCCAGTCCAGAACTAGGGTCCGATTTTAGAACAAAAAGGAAAAATAGAAAGGAGTTAGCTTCAAACAGCGTGTAGGTTAGGTTAAGCACAATGACACAAAAATAATAATACTGTCATTTTTATTAAAAGATAATAAACACTGAATAAAGACATGGAGCATAGGAGCTTATGTAAACAGTTTGCGAGTTAACCAAACTCGAATCGATCGATTTTATCTAATTTATGTAACTCGCGTGAAATTTTTTTAAGGGGTAGAAATTTTTTTGGTACATATCTATACTAATATTATAAAGAAGTAAAGTTTGTGTGTTTGTATATTTGTTAAATTGTAAAGGGTAATCTCGGGATCTACTGAACCGATTTTAAAAATTCTTTCACCAATAGAAAGCCACATTATTGCTGAGTGTCATAGGTTATATAAAAAACCGAAAAATAAAAAGGCTTTTATGTGGTAGCCCGTTTTGCTAAGTGAATCGGAGAAAAACCGGTCGAATGAAAGCGTTTCTTGCGAACGCTGCCTTAACTATGAAAGCGAACGCTGCCTTAACTATGAAAGATATATTTTTGAGTTCTAGAGAAAAAATGTGGAGCTTGAAAATGCCTACAAAAAAGTCAACGACAGCGTATGTCTAACTTTTATATTTAAATTACAAAAAGTATATTTTTTAACATTAGCATAGACAATTTAATTTTTTATATTAATAAAATAATTCAAATCATTAGGTCATATTTATTAGTCATATATTACGAAAAATTATGAATCTATGAAAACAAGTAAACTCATCGTCATAAGTGTGAAGGCCAAAGCAGCGGACGGCGCGCGATGGCTTCGGGTTTAATTCAGTTCGCTTTCGTGCTCGCTTCGGGGATTATTAATATTATGCCCAACGAAGTGGGCGTGGGTCAGCTAGTCTAGTATGTATACAAAAGTGACATACCTAAAGTGGTAACCGTATAAGATTACAAGAAAACAGCAATTCTAATAACCTTACAAAAATAAAATTTGACAACTTATTTGTTGTGTCTGTTGCTTGAATTGTTTCTTGTATTATCTGTGTTTTTGTATATGTTATTTGTACATGTATTAACTGTAATAGTGACTCACTGCGAATGGTTCGGAGGCTTCCTGGATCACGTATCCTTCTATGACGTGCGTGAGGATGTTCGGCTTAACCAGCGCTTTCGGCAGACCTTTATCTGAAACGCAATAATCAAAAAATTACTTACAGCAAACACTGGAGAAGTAAGTATAATAACTCGTCACGTTTTAACCATAAAATTAGAGAAATTTCTGTCTTTTTAGATTACAGTTAAGACTCATTTTTGCGTTGCTTTTCATTTATAACTAGTGCTCGGAATAGGTAGTTTAATTGTATGTACTTGCAGAAAGAAAGTCAATGTAAGCTTAACGTGGATAAACCTAAATTTTTTGTTTTTATTTGCTACTAGTTAGGTTTCTGCCCGCGGCTTCGCTCGCGTGGTTCAGGATTGGGTCTAAAGAGGGTTAAGAGTAGCTTTTGTCCACGGTTACATATGCGCGGAAGTCGATTCATGGCGCTTCTCGTGGGACTATCTGTTTCTAAAAAAAATACCGCAAAATCTTGCTCAAGAATCACTCTATTTATTGATGAAAACCGCATGAAAATCTGTGCTGTAGTTTTTAAGAGAAACCTTTATTGTGGATCCCGTGGGATCTGTTATTTAATCCGGACTTATCTTAACGTCTGTAAAATTTTAAAGCAATCGGTTCAGTAATTACGGCGTGAAAGCGGAATAAACAAACTCACTTTCCGATAGGGAATGCAATCCGGATAATCCGTAATCCGAAAAATCCGGAGATCCGCTAATTTTCACTCGACTTCCAAATCCGGATTTATTGAATGATAAGAAATTGTAATTCGGGGCCGATTATTACGTCGCGAATATTTTTATTGTTAAATTTATGTTCCTTTTAAAGTGAATTTGTTTTTTTATGTTCAATAATTTGACAAAAAGTCTATTTGTTTTTTTTTATTTTTGTTCTTCAAAGTTTATTTCAATTCGTACTTACGAGAGTCAGACTGATTATTTTTATATCGTTCTAAATAATAAAAATGGTGTGATTTGATTTTCCATTGTTTTTATTTTAACCTATTTACACAAATATAACAACATCATGTTAAAAATGTATGATAAGGTTAATTTTCATGGAAAATCCAATCCGGATTGGACCAACAATCCGTATTTTGAAACCGAACCGGATTTGCACTCCCTACTTTCCGATTTATAATATTAGCAAGGATTCGTTTCTTTACGCTTCTATTGTAATATTTTATGTTTACAACAACGAGCTAAAAGATGAAATACTATTTTGAAAGTTCAATACAATATATTTACAATCTCTGAAAATAGTAAGTTGCCAGGCATATCCATACTATTGATGTCACAAGATCGCAAGTACATAAAGTTACCGCGGGTCGCCGGCGGGCGCGAGGAAGTCGCGACTGCTACGGTGACCCGGGATGGACCACGCCCCTTCCGTGGCCGGGGGGCGTCGTCGGTGGAGGGGACCGGGGGAGGTAGTAGCCTCCCCCGTGGAGGGCTCCCCTCTAGGCAGGGGAGCGGAGGCTGGGGGTTCCTGGAAGTGGCTTGATGTTCCCGGGGGCTCCCTACATGCCTGAGGAAGGCCATCCCTGAGGTTTTGACGTGAAACGTCTTTCAAATCGGGGTGAAACATACGGGTACCAGGTTTAAAAAGTGGACCGTAACGAAAAGGTCTATATCATCGTAGCTTAATAATTGAAAAACTATTAGTCTTAGAAACAAAAATGTGGTGTGAATATTTCACTTATATAGTCAGCTTGCTGTTGTGACATTGAGTTTTTTATTAAAATACTTAAAACACCGTCAATCTTGTTTTTTTTATTTCAATCTTTTACTTTAAAAGCGATTCCCTAACATAGACGTTTCACGTTAAAGCCAACGGCCGTGTGCCCCAGCACAGCCCCACCCGATTTTTTAGTGGGTAGGCCTCCCCCTTCTGGGGAGGAGAGCCCCACATAACCGCCGGCTCGCCACAGCCGGGGTATGCAATTGCAAAAAAAACGAGGAAAAAAAAAAGTACATAAAGTTAAACTGCCCATTCCGAGCACTGTTTATTAAGGCGACCTTTAAATATTGTCGATATGGTGTCGAGTTTAAATGAAAAATGACCAGCACTCTGTCCTATGTGGCGCGGGTTGCACTGCCCCTTGAACATGCTCTGGGCGGCGGCCGCGGCGTTGGTGGCGCTGGACGAGCCGGACGAGTGCGCGGGGCTGGACGCCGACGTCGCCGACGAGATGGACGACGCGCCGGACGCGCCGGACGCGCCGGACGCACCGGACGCACCGGACGCGAGCGTGGGCGCGGCGGACGCGCGGGGCGACGTCACCGCGGCCGCGGCGGCCGGCTGCGACGACGACGACGCGACTGTCGTCACCACCTTCTACACAACAACACTTCCATCACGACGCGTCCAACTCTCCGCTTGTGTCATGTTGCGTCGCAATAATGTTTGCCAGCGTTCGTGTACGTTACAATAGGCTTGTTGCCTAAATTTCAGTAGTTAGATACTAATATACCTTGATGCCTATTCTATACAAAATAATTATTATTTTTGAAAAAAAATGCTTATTTATAAGAATAATTTTGCATTTAATTAAATATTTGACATTAGTCATCAAAAACGCTCATGACTGTCATGGCGTCTTGAGTGACGTCACGCCGTGCAAAACACAGTTGTTTTAGTATCGGAATATTCGGTATTTTAATAAAAAATGAATTCATCGTATTACAAGTACTGCATAGTGCCCCAGTGTACAAGCACAAGTATAAAAACACCAAAAAAAATATTTATATACGTGCCAAACAATCAGCAGATACGTAAAAAGTGGCTGACACTCGCGAGAAGGAATGATGCCCATTCTTTTTCGCACTTCCACAAGACACTTGGGAATGACATTTTGACTTTGACGTTTCGCACGGCGTGACGTAACACTTTTTAATTGGTGTTTGCTGTCACGTGACTTATGGCTTATTTTGTGCAATTTTATTTTATAAAAATATAAATAATCAAAAGTTATTATTTTATAAAACTTTGTTTTTTCATAATTAAATGATCATCTTAATAGTTATGCAACCTAACGCATCAGATTTGTTCATAGTGGATACAAGCCTATTGAAGTAGACTAGAGTCTGCCTAACGAAAGTAGGCCCTCGAATCCGTCGCTGACGCCGCAAAGGGGCGAACTTCATACAAAACAGTTTAAAATACAGCAATGTAAAATATTACTGCTGTATTAATTTAGTAGCTACGTCTCCATAGTATACTATTACAATTGATTTTTATCATTATAATTGTTTTTTTCTAAATAGAAATACAGCTAAAATATGCACGCCATCGGGGGAAAAAAAAACGTTTTTTTGCTCTCCTGAACAATTTTCTTAAATGAGATTCGCCCGTTTGCGGCGTTGGCGACGAATTATTCCGCAAGTCGCCGGCGGATGCGAGTAAAGCCCTTCTCCCATTACGATACGCACAGGCGATTCAAGTATCTTGCAAGTCTCGAAGACTTGTCACCGCGAAGTATCTCACATCCGTTAGAATGCAGGCTCGCACACTACGATACCGGTATCCTACGCGTCCGCCACTAGTTTGGGAGCGTTCAAGTATTACGTGACGCAATAGTTGAAGATGTTTGACCCCCCCCCCCTCCCCCCTGTAACGTTAAACAACTTGCGTGTAAAAATTAAAAATGACGACCATACTAATACAATCGAGGGATTCCCCATAAAACGTAAACGAAAAGGGTTGCCAATCTATACTTCTATACTTAATATATAAAGCTGAAGAGTTTGTTTGTTTGTTTGTTTGAACGCGCTAATCTCCGAAACTACTGGTGCGATTTGAATAATTCTTTTTTTGTTGGATAGTCCATTTATCGAGGAAGGCTATAGGCTAAATAACATTACGCTATGACCAATAGGAGCAAAGACAGAGCGGTAAATGTGTAAAAAACGGGGAAAATTATTCATTTTTGAAGGCTTTCTTTGCGTGCGCTGCGAAAACGGTTCAAGATACACAAAAAATATGTATGAAAGAATTATTCCTCTATACATGATCTAACAAAAAGTCCGCGACGGCATATGTCTATCTTTTAAGGTTTAGTCACAATGACCGTTTTTATGGTACCAAATTTGGTCGAAATAATTTGTTTAAGTTGTATCAACATAATAATATTAATCTTTATTCAAATATAAATATAAATATGTTGTTGGTTAACCAAAAATCTGCCGGAAGTCACTATTCCACGCGGACGAAGTCGCGGGCAAAAGCTAGTTTGTTATAAAAAAGAAACAATGTCACATACGGTGTTGTAAGAAAGACCCGCTCCTGTCCCTATAACGCATCGTAACATTTTACCGAGACCCCCCCCCCCCAAATTGCGTTACGTAATACTTCGCGCCTGAACGCGCGACTCACCGTGATGATCGCAAGATAAGTTTGTACAAGAAGTTGAAAAACATGCGTGCTTATATAATTACAAATTACCTGAATACATGCCGAAAAATACAATAGGTGGGAATTGGGCAGAAATTGGGAACAAATTTCAAATAACAGGTTGGTTTTTTTTTGTTTGTACACATACCGTAAACGGGGTGAATAGGATTTGCGGGGTGAATGGGAACAAACTGCGGAAAGTTGTTTGTACGTATAGTCGCTCGACATAACGTCCGTCCACAAAAAACGAGTTTGCACAAATGAGGAATACAGTCATTTTTTAGTAGCGTAATATGCGAGCGTCGGGTAGCGAGAAAGTATCCAACTAGTATTCTACTCGAGTATCGTATTCTACAAATATCGTAATGGGAGAAGGGCCGAAGTCGCGCCCCCGGGGACGTCGTCGTTGGCCGTAGATCGGGGTAAGTATTGTAAGCCTCCCTCAAGGAGCCCTCCCCTGTATTGGTAAGGGAGCGGAGGCTTGGTGTTCCCGGAGGCTCCCTACATGCCTGAAGAATCCCTGAAGTTTTTATTGAGTAGGCCTCCTCCTTCTTGGGAGGAGAATTTTAAAGTATTCGACAAACATCTAACAGCCATCCGATATCCACCTTATATCCCCTTTAAATATTACATCGCCATCTTAAAACATCTTGTACATATATTCAGAAAAGGCCACAGCACATTTTAAACGACATAATTGCATTTTAAATTTAAAAAAATGTCAACGTTAATGAACCATATAGGTTTAACTGCCTTATAGGTAAATGCACGCCCTTGAATATAAGTAGAGTTATTTAAAAAACAATATAAAATAAAGAATAACACAAAATAATAAAAAAAGAAATACATTTAATTTAACTTTATTTGTCACTTCATTCTTATCCTACACTAAAAAAATACAGTAAAATCAAAAAAAAAAGAAATCAAAGAATTAACACACAGCACAAAAATAAAACATAGGTAAACAAACTCAAAAAAATAATTTAAATTGACAAACAATAGAGTAGATGACTACAATTGAATATGCCTATTTTTACTATATAATTATCAAAGTTGAGCAATTACTGTCCCATGAAGATAAGCTAATATAAAAATTTCACTTTACTGCTTTTAAATTTCTAAAACATGTACAATTATTTTTTGCAAAATTCTATTGAAACGAATACCTTTCTGACTTCCTCACATTAAATGTAACATTATTTAATATAGAAAGTATATCTATAAATGTAAAAATAACAAAGTTATTGGCAATTTCGTTTTTACGCTCATACAAATTAGTCGAATTTACTAAATTATGACGTCACGATTGCAGAGTGCTTTGTATGGAGCGTTTTTGAGCAACTCGCGACAGCGCCGCAAATATTACGCTATATCTTCAAAAGTAATAACCGCAGATACGTCGTTACTTCTACAATAATTCTCATCTAAAAGAGAAGTGTTATTATGTAATGAAAAAAAAAAAATTGTCATCTACCCAATACGGAACATGCAATTATAATATTTATGAAAATTTTGTTATTCAAATGCTAAAAAAATATAAAAGTAGAGCCACTGCAAGGTTTATATTTAAAATAATGTTGCTTTCTAACAATAATTACGAATCAAAAGTAACGTGAAACGGAACGGATTTAAAACACCAATCGGCGTTCAGTGACGTCACTCCTGTTATGGCAGCTTATTTGAGGTTAAAAGTTGTAGTAAAAGTGAACAATTAAACTAAAAATGATTGCGTTTTTTGAATAAAAATGGAAGTTGGGTTTGTCAAAGCAGATTCTAGGACTCTGCCTCCGAGTTTTCAAGTGTAGAAATGAAAGGGACTAAACAAAAAGACATTGAAAAGTTTGGGTAAGTGTTGCGTAGGTAACTGTTTCTTTTGTGTACTAGCAGATTAACTAAGCTTACAATAAATATATCCGCCGACTTACGTCAAAGTGGTTTTCACAGCATCGAATGATAGTCTTTGGGGAATAAATGTCATTCCTCTTCGCCGCTTGAAACCACATTTTTCTCAATTTTGGGTCAGAAAGTCCAGTCAAAAACAGTTTATTAGGAAACTTATTTAAACTTATTTCGGAGTATCCATGGCATAGTTATGATCACCTGATGTTGATGGATAGTCCATTGTAAATTTTTACAAAATAATACCTTGAAAGTCGAGATAAATGCAAAAACAACAAAAGCCAGCCAGTGACAGTGACAGACAGGAGTGACGTCATACGAACTATAGCTCCGTTGTCGCGCGAAAATTTAAATTGACAATTTTAAACCGCATTTTTTTTCAGTAATATACGGTCTTTTCATTTTTTTATATACTTGTGGTCTATTCTCCGTGGACTTCTTTAAAATGAGCACAAAAATAAAAATATTGCATCTTCCCTATTATCGACAATTTAGAACTTAATAATTATGTTTTTAAATTATAAAATAATGCTGGCCTTTCTGTCGTGCTTCTGTTTCTCCATGTAGTCCAGTTTCTGTCGCTTCTGCGCAATCTCGTACCACCACGGAGTCGGCGACTTCCTCTCTTCTCCCACGGGACTCAACGCTAGTGACTCCTGGAGAGCGGGTCATTATATTTTGCACCGGTTTTCTAAGCAAGTTCTTTTATAACTCGACTTTACTCACGAACAAACAAATGACGCCAAAACATCGAATTGTGCGTTCCTGTTGCAGATCGCTTAAATTGTATCGAGTTTCACGAGCGGATTGGTAGATTTGTTAAGAACCAACTATTTCAAAACACTAGAGCACCATGCTTCTTAAAAAATGTCCGAACAAAAACCACGCCTTATTTCGAGTGCAAAGTATTATTTTAGAAAGCAATTACCGCCACAATCCGATGGTTAGTTAAGCGTAACAGAAAAACTTAAATTAATATATTTAAGAAAGCAATAGAGAGTTACCAATGTTGGGGATTTTAGATATTCTTTTATTATTTATCTACTATCATGCTATTAATCCTCTATAAATGAACCTATAACAATTAGCTTATTGCCAACATTAAAACACTCAATGATATTATGATCATTTTAAATCCAAACGCGTGATATTATGAATTTCAAAAAAAGAACATTCACATGCAATGACATTTTCAAAAAAAGAACAATAAATTGTAGACTACCGCCATTTTTTCACTCGAATATTGGAAATCGCAAACAAACAATTATGAGAATCTTTTATAGAAGATTCACATCATGATTGTAGATAAAGTCTTGTATGCAACTGTTATAATTAGGCATTAAAACACTCATGTGATAAACCCACATTCGTGTTTTAATACCCCTGATTATACAACAGTTGCATAAATAACTATTACTGTATTAAATTACAGTGTGTAAAATATATATGGGCAGCTACACATGTATCTTAGTACTCGCTCTAGTAAAGTAGCCCGTGTACAAACTACGTGTGCATAAATCACCGGCACTTAATTTATACCACTTCTGTTTTTTTTTTACTAGATGGTTGTACTATATTTGTATATGATGGTTGTATATTATATTAAAATGATTTAAGACAGTTCGACTACGTCAAATGTTGGACTAAGCTGAGGTAACTTAAATATGCTGGTTTTTATCTAAGAATAGAACATCTAAAAATAAAACTTGATAATTTTAGTTGCCTCCAAAACTGACTGTCTGAAAAGCTAGGACTATTCAGACATAAATGACAATTTTAATAATAATCTAGAGGAAAGATTTGTATTTTTGTATGTAACGAATAAACTCAAAAAGTACTGGATCGATTCCAATAATTCGTTTTTCATTAGAATGCTCGTGACTTCTGCCCCATGGTAAAGTGAATTTCAGTAGTAATTTAAATTATATGGCAAAATTATTATTTTATCCAATTGAAGGTAAAATATTTACAACCATTAAATAAAATTTTATTTATATCTAATTAAAAGTCAAAGAAAAAAGATCATCGTCATACCTTGGAAATTTCGAATGTAGAGTGAAAATTTTACTAAATTCGAATATTTAAATGTAATAAAAAAAAACTATATGTAGCTAGCTTTAAAAATGACGATATTTCAATACAACTTTTAAATCAACTTCTCTACATATAATAAAAACAAACCCCTCTTTCAACCATTTGTTCGCATTAAAATGTAACCTATGTATCGACTACTTTTGATAAGAATGTTGGTATGTATATATAGTACATAGAAGTAATATTAATAAATTGTATATACACTGACATTGTCCTTGATTCGAAGTCTTCGACGGCGTTGTTCGTAATCTTTCTTCACTTCCCGCACTTCAACTGGTGACTTCCTATCTTTTTTGGACTTCGCCATCTAAAGCAAAATAATTTTTAGACTGCTTTAAAGTTTAATTACTAACATACGACTTTAATTATAGTCATCACTATTAAATTTGAAATCAATTAAAATAATACCGTAACTAGTAAACTAGTTTTCACCTTTCAGTATAATGTTAGTTAGTTAATCGTGTATGTAGTCGATATTTTTGTCGATATTTTTATCGAAAGAACAATGAAGGTGAGTGACATGTATGAAGCGTGTTAGTAGTCGCATGCAATACAAATCCCCTAACCGACATACAGGACGAACAACATATCTGTGACATTAGTTGATCTTAAAGCATTTATAAATAAGAAAACACAATTGATGCATACGTTGGCACGGGCAGTGTTTGGCGACCGAATGGTTGAGGTGTCCACAAGATTTGTTATGTAACAGACGAGAGTTCGAATTCCGACCGTGTCGAATAATTTGTTTGCCTTTTTCATCATATAAAGAACTGGGCAAGAGAAAGAACGAAAATTTATTTAGTATTTTTAACAAAACTTAAAATCCACACTGAGAAAAAAAATTGCTAACAAAGTGTCCATAAAAGCTTTGTTGAATAATTACAGAAACTGCAACAAAACACTTGACACACAATAACAAAGGTCTCATAGTGACCTTAGCATTTTTTTTTATTGTTAGAGATTTATTGTTCCTGCGGCTTCGGAAATCTGAACCAAAGTAACAATGTTTATTAACGTTATTAAGACAGCAACCGCGACTGTTGTTCGAATATTAACTTTAGTGTTTATAGTATGACAAAATAATCTGTAACAAAACTAAAGTTGTTGTCATGTTTATTTATTACGATGCTGGATGAACAATATTCAAAACTAACAATATATAAGATTGTTCGCTTAGCAAATAAATTTGTGTTATGTGACTACTTCCGAGTAGTTGTTTCACTTCACTCGGGCGCCGGCACTAAGTACTTTTTATATACGCAGGACTCGGCTCAGCTCGTCCATTTCCTTCGCGAATGTTCGACGGAGCGGGCGCGTGTTGTGTCAGTGTAGCACAATGGCGGAATATACTTTAAATCACGGTTGTGAACACTAAATACTTCTGCTCTACTATTTGATGTGAATTTAAAAGCAAGACCATTTACAACTAGTGCTTAGATTTAAGAACGGACATGAAGCAGGTTGAGTGAATCGTTGGGGTTACCTACGAAATATCGAATTCCAAATGATCGAATATCGAAATACACTGATAATATTTTGATATTCGATCAAATGATTCCAAATGGAATTCGATAATTCGTAGGTAACCCTAACGATTCACCCAACCTGTTTCATGTCCGTTCTTAATTATGGCAAAGCGGGAATATTTATGGTGACAAAGCTAAATTGTTGGTGTAACTAATATGGGTTGTGATATGGCACAAGATCACAATTGTTATTTTAGCAACATATTATTGTTGCCGAATCTACCTAATTGTCGAATTCATTTGACAATAAAAATGTTGATATGGTAACAGTTCACTATGAACGGCTCTCCCGGATTAACTTTTTGTTGTTAATTTAGCAGGACTTTTTTCTCAGTGCACCAGTATAGATATTCGCGTTTATTTTCATTATGACGAGCGAACGAACTAAATATTTATTTTTTTATTATCGTAAAAATCTATTTACAACGAGACAATATCACAGATTAGTTGGTCCCTCTTGTACCAATCTACGATGCCAGTACAGTTGACACGAAGACACCCATAACCCACAGCCATAAAACAAAAGTGCATATTCTCAAACGTACATACCTTTCAGAATTTACACATGTCTGATCTTTCACTCTCGACGACATTAAAAAAGGTTTCACTAGTTCCATTTGAAAATAGAACAAAAAATAACCTCCTTTATCACATACTTAATATGAAATCATAGACAATTTTATTATAATATTATTATTTTATTATTACTGTTAAAAACGGGTTGAGATTGTCAGAAAAGGATGTCACATTCATGGAAGTGACATTATTAAAATTATTGACTTGTTAAGAAAATAAATTCAGATCGACAAGGATTTATAATGGACATGACTGACGATATTTATATTTGAATTATTTATATTATTTTATGTATTATCTACATATATGTATTATAATTTTTATTCACTTATAGCAACTAGCCTAGCCCAGCATAATTGTGTTGGCTACTAATTAAAATAGCCGTCCAATCAAACAGCTAGCCCTTTGACTGAACAACGTCACTCAATCACACAGCTATACGTCGTTTAGCCGACTCGTTGATTGCAACGTTCAACATTACAGCTACGACGCTTAGCCAACTGGTTAAATGGCATTTAATTTGAGAGAATAGGAAGACTTTTTGTAATTTCTTGGGAGGTTATTCTGGAATCAAGTTTAAGAGGTGACCAAAAGTTTGATGAAATAAGTAAAAATTACTTGTTTAGCAATTAATACACCCAAATAATAATAAACACTGTGTGTTAGTCTTACACAAACATTTACACACACACACAATTGACGAAAGTTAAAATAGTGGGTATCTTGTACCCGATATTCAACTTTCATAATAATTTTAAACCACTCGTAGGACTGAATTCAAAAGATTCACCGTAAGTTCGGGTGAAGGTAAGATTCAGTCCAAACTAGCATTTGGCAAACAGGGAATACAGTCCCGCAAACGCGAACACTAGAATAACTTCGCCGAATTAACGGGATTACAAAGAAACTTGGTTTAAAAAATCCACCACGCTTGTGTATATTGATCGTATGCAATCGTTTACAAGACGAAGTATTAACTGTAGGAATAAGAAACCGTTTTAATTTTTAAGCACGGTATTGCATTCTAGAACACGTAAAATACAATTTCGCCAACGCTTTTAACACGTGCCATAAATTTGGAATAAACGCAAAAGATGAAACATCGAATACAACAATAAAATATTGAGAATCCATATTTTTTTTGTTCTCATTGATTTGGAATGGTGTAGTTAAATTTAATAGTTGTTTACCAACTTAAACAACGATCGCATTGCCGCAAAATTACGGACGCGTGATTGGATTCCCTTATCGTAAACATAACCACGAAAATAATTAAGGAATATTTTGTTAATGACTCATAAATAACCTAAAAACTGTCAAAAGTAGAAAAAAAGTTTAACAAGGAATTATCTTCATGGTGGTATACAAAACATATACATAATTCAAAATTTAACTGTCAATAAAACTAAAAAACCGCGTTAATGATCAGTTTTTATATTAAAAAACGATTAATTAATTGATTACTATAAATAGGGTAGGTGACTACAACTGAACATGCCTATTTTTTTACTATATAATTATCAAAGTTGAGCAATTACTGTCCCATGAACGTAAGTCAATATAGAAATTTCACTTTAATTTTGTATTAATGTTGCATTTAAATTTCTAAAAAATGTACAATTATTTTTTGCAAAATTCTATTGAAACGAATACCTTTCTGACTTCCTCACATTAAATGTAACATTATTTAATATAGAAAGTATATCTATAAATGTAAAAATAACAAAGTTATTGGCAATTTCGTTTTTACGCTCATACAAATTAGTCGAATTTACTAAATTATGACGTCACGATTGCAGTGTACTTTGTATGGAGCGTTTTTGAGCGACCGCGACAGCGCCGCAAACATGGCGCTGTATCTTCAAAAGTAATAATCGCAAATACGTCGTTACTTCTACAATATTTCTCATCTAAAAGAGAACTGTTGTTATGTATAGAATAAAAAGAAAAATCATCTACCCAATTTATTTCAATTTTTTGTCCGTGGAATAAACGTAAACTAAAATAGACATTAGCAACATTTAATTAATTTATGATAAAAAATATATTCCTTGGAATAACGTCTCCTGCTTTAACTTATTTATACAAAACGTTAACTAAAGGTAACAAATAGAGACAAAACGACATAACTAATAAAAGGATGGACATATCGTATACATTTTTATTAATAAGATCATGCAACTTTAATTATAAGTTCCAAAAAATGTGTGGTGTGTACCGAGGCAATAATATTTTTATATACGAACTTTAATAGTGTTTTGAGTAATGAAGTCGCATTTTTTTTAGAAACTTGACAGTGACGTAACGGCACAATGACAGTAATGAAAATGATGATGAGATATGAAGTCACATTACTAAATAGTAGGTCGAGCATGGATCGTTTTGTCCAATGACAAGCATCGAATCGATATTTTTTCACAAGATCATTTAAGCATAGAATCGAGATAATTCCTACTGTAAAACCCAAATATTTTGATGTACAGTAATAACGCCAATTATCCGAATTAATTGGGACCGATCGGACATAGTCTGGCATGTCCGATTATCCGAATCGAATCTGTAATTGATAAATGCAACACAGAAATAGTCAAACGTCATTATGTATATCTAAGCTCATTATTATATAATGAAATTAATTACACGTGTACTGAAGAAATGGCTACTCGATCTGGATTATGATGATGTTGAGTCTCTTATTAAATAAATAAATTAAAACATATAATACATACACACACAACACGTACGTACGTATCCTCGAACAACGTACGTACGTGTTGTGTGTGTATGTATTATACGTACGTTTATACGTTTTTACGTATACGTTTTTACGTACGTAAATACGAGGTTGTTCGACGTGAGCGTTAAACTGCAACACAGTTTATGACTAAGTAGTTATTTCCGTTTAATACGAGTTTGTAAACTTTATAAAAGTAAAGAAAAACAAACTGTCACACATCGAACAAACTTTATTAAGTTTAACAAACACAGTTCTACAATAACGTTCACTTGAACGTTTCGATCAGATAAAATTGCAACCCCATCAGGCCTTATCAAGTCTAAAATGTCACAACGATGCTATATTAAGCATAGAACCGATTCGGTTAATCGGCGTTCGGATAATCGGCGTCCTACTGTATTTAAAATAGACATCTAGAAAAATTTCGATCGATCGTTAAATATCGATAAAATAATCCAAGTTTGGACGAAATATTCGACGCGTGTTTAATACATAACATACTTCAAGTTTACCTGCGATGTTTGAGAGGTGACGATGTGTTGAACGATACTGGCCGGCAAGGAAGCGGAGGTGATCACTGCCGGAGCCGGCGCTGGGCTGGGTGATGATGACTCCACTACATCCATCTTGGAAAACGAGCTTACAGAGCTCTTGGGCTCTGTAACCAGCGACACCATTATTATATCGTCTGCTTAAAACCAAAACAAGCAAATAAAACCAGAAGATATAACGATTTGGGTGTTTAACGAAAACTTGTGCTATATGGTTGACATTTTACTTTGTAATACTCGTAAACTTTTTGGAGTATAGTTATACTAAAATCGCTCACACTTTATTTTTTTTCATGAATTTACCCTAACATAACTATAAAAACAATATCAAAACTTAGTACGTCTGCTTTACTAGGTTATTTGGATATTTATTAATTTATTTGTTATTTTTACTTTGCGCCAAATTCAAAATATAGCAAGTTAGTATTTCAAATTCATAACTTAGTAAGTCGCGGTTTTAAATTTATACTAAGTTTAGAATTTGTACTTCAAAGAAATTCTCGTAATCATGGCAAATTGCTTTTCATTCCTCATGCTCGGAAAGGAGCGTTTCCTTGATCTGAGTATTGGGAGGAAAACGATAATTTCCACCAGCGGGCAGGAAACTTCTCATACTATTTACTTCCCTCCTTAGGGCGGAAAGTAACATTTTAAAAATAGAACTGAATTAGGTTACGTACATACAATCTTTGGTACAATGATAATAAAAGTGTTTGGCTGAATGGCCAGTAAAAGGTAACGCGTTGTGTTCCAAATTTAAAAATACCTGTGAAAAAGATAATTTTGGCGGGAGGGGAATCTGTTACGCTGTACCGAAATCTTGGTTGTGCGATATAAATTCAAGCGATTCTGAAATTTCGACTCCAGATTCAGTCACGAACGAAGCAAATACAATACTCGAAAATCTTTTGCCAAAAATTTCAAAGGAAAGATATTTAAATACATATTCCGACTTTATGAAGTGGCGAGATGCAAGGAATATAAAATCATTTTCTGAAAATGTATTTCCTTGCATTCGCAATGAAAAGTAGAGTGCTACACACGGGCAAAAGGAATCAAACCCTACTCGGACTATAACCGTCTAATAACCTCTTAGGGATTGATTTCTTACCACCCTTTTAAAGCAATCTACCATAGACTTGTTAAATTATTTCCTAAAAATTACTTATGAAAATGGGTGTTTTAATGTCCACATCGCTTCGGTACTACCTAGTACGTCGAAACAGTTCAAATAGTTTATAAAACTAGGTTTTGAATTTGAGCAG
This sequence comes from Scirpophaga incertulas, assembly GCA_036419045.1. Lineage (NCBI taxonomy): Eukaryota > Metazoa > Arthropoda > Insecta > Lepidoptera > Crambidae > Scirpophaga > Scirpophaga incertulas. The sequence continues at coordinate 2,033,589 of CM071626.1, read as the reverse complement.
CCAGAGACGCTGAGTTTGTACGTTGGAGCAGCAAACATGCAGTCAAGATCAAATTATAGTCTTTCGAAACTTAATAATAATAGAAGGTAATCTAATAATAAAAAGTAGGCTGGATTCAATAAGATAAGACAGGCCAATGAAAATACAGAGTATTGTTACTTTTTATAATGATAATGTTCACTGCACTTTTTCTGCGGGTTGTCATGTGACATGATAAGTACCGTACATTATTATTATTAATTGTATTACAATATCGTAAATAATACGTTATATCTTCTTACTATCCGTGGGATAATTCTGTTGCTAAATTGCAGTTAAAAAGCAACAAAACAGTAGCTTTTGACCAATCAAACTCAACCGTGGAGCAGAATAGGTTATAGTTTATTAGAAAACAAGACGGATTAAACAAACTTTTATTAAATGCGCTAAAAAGAACACAATAAACTTTTACATATAAAAGCTTGTCGCGAGATTTATTTACTTATAGAATACTTGAATCTTGGGAAAGATCGCCATATTGGATTAAGAGTGATGTCACATTATTTATCGAGGTGTTCTTTGCAAGCCCTTTCATTTGATACCCATATTGTAGGGGTGCATTAAAAATAATTGATCCGCCATCTTGATCTTAGAATGACGTCACTCACTTAACCATGCATTGTCATCCGACTTACACGTGCATGCAAAATTTCAGCTCAATCGGAGACCGGGAAGTGGGTCAAATTAAGGTTCCAAGATTTTCTTACATAGTTACAAGTGAAGCTAATAATAAAAGCTTGTAATAAATAGTTTATTAGTTTTGGAACTTTTTTTACTAATCTATTGTGAATAATCTCAACAGAACATCATATCGCCGCCGCTTAAATTCAAACACTACGTAACTTGAAATTGTGAACTTTACAGGATACAAAAATTAGTTTATTTTTGTAGCATGCTAGAAATAGCCACGTAACTGAAAATTGTGAACTTTTCAGGAGCTGAAAAGGCGTTCCTGAAATACTAGTCCTATTCGCAGTATCCCTAGTAATATCGAGTTAGCCGACGTGAGGAGTTAAGCAACTGTATCACGTAACTCACCAGCGTTGCTTGTAGTAGTGTTCGCTTCAGTGATGGCGGCGGGAGACGAACCCAGCGAAGCGCTCGACACTGGCTCGGTCGCCGCCTCGCTTACAACCTGTTAAATTAATCATATCCCATGTAACGTAACTCTGGAAAACAATTCGACGCTGGCATTATTCAAATATATTCCGTATTTGTTTTAGAGGGGTAAGCCAGAATCCGGGTCGAGCCCGAGGAATAAGTAATCGATATGTCACCGGAATATAACAAGATCCCAGAACAGAAGATTATCAATAATGATTAGAGTGCCTAGAACTTCCTGATGTTCAAAAGACACTTTTTTTTTTGTTTTTGTCCCGTACTGTCGGACAAATTATGCTAAAAGTCTAATCATTAATTCACTGGAGTAAACTGACGTTTACGGTGTTACCACTTTATGATGAACAGAAAATAGTGTTGTGACTGGAATATTGAAATCAAACTCATTCATTCAATTTCATTCCGTCCTCAAATCACATTACTCATTTTATTTACTTTATTAAAAAATCTTAATCCAATTTTGTTTAATCGATGTAATAATATTAGCACGGTACCTTTAGGGCAAATAGGTGATAACTTTGAAATGGCGTAATTACTCGAATTATATATATGAAATGAAATAAAAATATTCAATGGATAGATTTTTATTCGTCATCGTCAGACATAATTTTATCACTATCGTCGTCGCTGTCAGTGACACTTATTATAAAACGGTCCGTAATATTGTAATTAACTACTAATATAAATAACTACTATTACACAGTGGTTGAATCTGTATTTTTCTTTTAAAAAGATTGCAATAATTAAAGTACTTCCAAATGTTCGAATAATTACAGCTCAAAAAATTGATTTACTGATTAACTGAACGCATAGTTCGGGAACGCTAGCAAGTGATTGAATTTCATTTTTTGTATCTGATAGAATTCATGTACCTATATTATAATTAATTGAGTACTTTTTTTTAATAAACGTTGTTACTGACTTTGTGTGAGTGATCTGAATAACAACAAAGGGTGAAGTCCTTATCGATTTATTCAATTTATCCAATTATATTTGCAGGTCACCTCACTAGTACGATAAATATGGCAGCATAACTTTACAATGTGACATTAGCATCTGTCAGATTACTCCAGTGAATTAATAATCAGACTTTAGAAATACCTTTTTCCGGCGTTCTTGTAATTTTCACAATAAATTGCATTGCAATATAGATGTGTTTTGTGACTCCCTGGGGTATACAAAAATCAACGTATCAGTGTTACCATAAACTATAGATAAGTCTTTTTTTTTTCTTTACGTTTTAGTTGTTATGAGTAATATAATATGTTTATTATGGTTTCCATCACATACCTATTTGTACATTATGCAATATTTATATAAAAAAAGTATGGTACTTTAGGTCTGTTTTTATATGTTCTTTGATATTTTCATACTTTATAAAACTGTTTGCTACCTTAATAAATAAATAAGAAAAAATAAAATTAGAAAGATCCGTAAGTTCATCAATCTACTAGGAAGTTAATGAACTTTCGCAGGATTCTAAACGGGAGATAAATTGTAATGTTTTACGTCCACATTTTCGTAAATTGATAAACTTAGTGAACTCACTCGTAAAATAATAAGTAAGCAATAACCAAACTGTTGACTGTCACGTGTCACTTTAAATAGAGCAAAGTAGTGTTCATTAGTGTGCTTTGTAAGAGTATTCCTGTATTTTAGCTAGTAACTGTTAAATAGCTTATTGAAACTGATAATAGCAATCTCAACTCACTACTAGCATTGCTACTATGAACACTGACCAATCAGAGAGCAGTGTGTTATTTTACGTATTTCAAAAATGCGTATATTTAAAAGAGTTTCTGTGATTGGTCGAACCATATAAAATCTTACGAATAGATATCCGTTAGTTTATAAATGTACCGTGTGACGTCGGAAATTGAGAAATTTACGAAAATGTGGACGTAACATATCACAATTTATCTCCTGTTCAGAATCCTACGGAAGTTTATAAAGTTCCTAGTAAATTTATAAACTTACGGATCTTGTTATGTTCCGGTGACAGATATACTTTCTATATTATCAATCTATAGATATAAATAAAATTGGTTTGTCTGTTTGTTCCGGCTAATCTCTGAAATGGCTGGACCGATTTTGACGGGATTTTTATTGGCAGGTAGCTGATGTAATAAGGAGTAACTTAGGCTTTTATTTTATAAAAATAAAGTAATGTTGCGAGTTTGTAAGTATTGCCACTCTTTTACGGCTATTACAAAGTCAATGATTATTTAAATGATGCCAATTCTTGGTGTTGATTTGAAGACATTATATTCTAAACTGTAAATATTTGTTTTTGTTACATTGTATGATAACGACATAATTTATTGTAAATGTCGTTATTACTTTTGATAAAGCTGATAAATTTCTTGCGCCCATTCTTCTTATCAACTAAAAAATAGGTCCTGAATGCGTGGTAGGGGAAAAAAATTGAACGATTCAAGAGCTTTTGATTTTACAGGCCTACAGATTTAGGCTACAATTTACAAAGATACAACGTGAATTGTCTGATATAAATCGCGGGTGCCAGTTTGAAAAGGCTCACTTACCGCGGTGGACGTATTCGCGCAGTGCGACGCTTTCTCCGCCTCCTCGCGTTTGATCATGGTGATGACTGCCGGAGCGGGCGCGGGCGCGGGAGCGGGAGCGGGCGCGGGCGCAGAAGCGGGAGCGGGCGCGGGCTGTGTCTGCGGCTGCGATTGTGTCGGCGTCTGCGATTGCGTCGGCGTCTGGGATTGCGTTTGCGATTGTGCTTGTGCTTGCGATTGAGATTGCAACTGCGACAGAGTCGGCGTCAGCATTTGAGCCGGCGGCGCGATTACGGCCGGCTGAGCGGAACAGAGAGAGAGTGACGTTACTTTTTAAATAACATTACTCTAGGAATGGTCGTTTTGTAACTGATAAATAGTGTCCGACCGAAGGTCTATTTTTGGCCGAGGCCGAAGCCTATTAATTGGCAATCGCCACAACCTTCGGCCGAAGCCGATGGTTTTCAAGGTCTGAGTAATTTTGTAATTACTGCAAACACGTACTTATGAACTTGTCCTGACGTGCATCCAACGTGATATAGATTAGCAATGACTCCCCGTGGCCCCCGCAAACACTCAGTCTTTCGTAACAGTTTGGTCAATCCCGACGATTGCTCGGACCTTCGGCGAAACCTTCTGCTCCGGCCGGGTTTTGGGCCGAAGCCGAAGGTTTCGCCGAAGGTGGCCGAAGCCGAAGCTTCGGTCGGACGCTACTGATAAGTAATTAGAGTATTTTAACATGTAGTGCAGTGGAAAGATGGCTTGACGAAGTAACTGAAATTGCGGAAAATAACTGGAAGGAAAAGGCAAATGACAGAAACATGGAGGACTAATAAAAGTTATATAATATTATAGTATTTCAATCTAATGATTCTAAACAAATTCAAATTTAATTCTAATGTAATAATATATTTGCATGCAATATAAAATAAAAGTATTGTTACACCCACACCAATTAGCCTAGCCCAAACTAAGCTCTATAAGGCTTGTGCTATGGGATCTAGGGTAACGGATAGACATACAGATATATTATACATAAATAAATATAATAGACAGAAATATATATCAACAACCATGACTAAGGTACAAATGCTGGCATTCATCACACAAACATCTGCCCCCACCGGGATTCGAACCCGGGACCTCGGAGATGGCGTCACCTTGAAACCGGTGTACTATCCACTCGACTATGGAAGTCGTCATAGAATTTCTAAATGTAAATTTTCAAAATATGTGACGTCACACTAGGCCCCCACAAATGTGACTAGCTGTGACAAGGACGGGGGGAGGGGCAAAAAATCACGAAATTTATGGATATGGAATCATTCCTATGAATCAGAGGTCGGAGACTAAAATTAAGCTAAATAATAAAAACATATATGGAAGCAAAGGTAAATTGTAAAAAGAGCATGCATTTTTAGATAAACTAGGAAACCCTTATGCCCGGTAATAATGGAAGATGCTCGAAGGGTGGAAGGGTGTAAATGTGATAACGCTGACGACGTCTCTATCACTGCCGGAGACACCCCTCTACACTCTTTGCCGCTCACACCAATGTTCAAGGGAAAGAAGACGGGTCACTTCCCAGTACCAGTAAAACACAATAGCCCATTACGTTTTAACCAATAACCACATCAGCTCCATTTGTTAATGTGTAGACAGACATTAGACCCAGACCCAGTTGATACTAGGGATTGCGATCCAGAAAAACGAATCCGGCGGATCCAGCATCATTTAATGGTTACCGGATCCGGTACCAATATACCGGATCCGAAGATCGGATCCGGTGCTAGCAGTTAGTAATCATGACGGTATCTGTCATAATCATAAATACCTATAACACTTGTTTGTTAGCATTCTCAAATAGTTTAATTAATTACGCAAGGTTAATTGTATCTATTAGATATTATAGTTACTTGATAATTAATATTGTTACTTATAAATTGATCTATCTGTGAAAGTGAAATCTAGAAAGACTGAGCTACTCGTTACGTCGTAAAATTATTACTAGTTAACTACTAAATTTTAATTGTTTTCTTGTTGTATATTTGTCTTAACATTGGCTAGGAAATAAAGTCGATTTTATATATTTGTAATTATTTTTTATAAACTACCTACATATAAGTGCAGTGACACTTGTTTAACTCACTTATTATGTACTAAAAAGCGAAAATCATCTTGATTTAATCAATTCGGCCGGATTAATGGGTATCCGGCCGGACTGAAAATGACGCTGGATTGCAATCACTAGCTGATACACTTCACGCATACTTTCATTAAATTCGCTTAAATGGCTTCTATTTTTTGGATCTATATCCTAGTGCACGCCTTATAAACGTATCTTACAAGTAGGCTTGCCAGGTGTTTGCCTTTTTGCGGTCGCGTCCGCCCAAATATGTACGTATTCGGCCTGTCCGGCTTTTGTCAGAGTGGCGATTCGTACGACGATGGGCGGACGAGCGCCCGACCCGAGCGGAGAGTAAACTGTCTTCCGGCAAAATCTCATCCTCACTGTACATCACGTATAAATACTTTTTCATTAGCCCAGCCGTAAAAACAAACATGTCCGGCTTTTAGGGCAAAATGTCCGGCCTTTGCATTTTATGGCCTGGCAACCCTACTTGTAAGTCGTGAAATAAATCGACACGATCGAATTGTCTTTAAAATGATATTTACAGCGCGGGATATAAAAGCCTAGTTCAATTGTTTTATTTTTATTTAATACACAAAAAAATAAATTAAAGAATCATTAATTACGTCAACAGTTTATAAGTAGTGTACGTCGAATAAATGATTTGTGATACAGTTTATATTGTACGTTAGTTAACCCATCCAATATTTGTTTAGATTTATTATTATATTAGTTATTTTTAGTACATGTTCGAAACTTGTATAATACGCGAGTAATCAACGAAACCATATCCCAAACTTCTTCAACATCATTGCGAGTAATTAATACAAACTTTATAGGTCATAAAAAAATATTTTGAAAAACAATTTGTGAAAGTACAATTATAAAAATTATACGTTGGATACCTTCACCGCCAGTCATTTTCGATATAAAAATCTTAACAAAAGGAACAATGCAAAATAGTACTGAAAATTGAAAAATGGCGCGTTTACTTTTTAATTGACGGCTTTGTGCGCGAAAGATTAAGGCACCGAAGCTTATACAGCCAAAACAGCAAATTATATAATTTTTACAAAATAAATATATTCTTTTGATATTTATGTATGACTTCTATTTAATAGTTGTAATTTTAAATAAGGTTTTTATAATTGTATATCTTTAAATAGGGTGCTTCTAAACGCCAAACTTATTTAATTTACAAAAATGATTCAGCGTTTTGCATATAAATTCTCTTTGGTTCCTATTTTTTTTTCATATAAATAAAAGCGCGACTTTTCTTTACGAAACTATTAACGTTTGATTACCAAACTGTGCGGTAATCGAATTTGAAATTCGGAATTTATGAGTTGGTAATATAATACATCGTGAAACTAAAATTGGCGTAGATATATACCAATTAGGAGCAATGGTGTTGAAAAATTATTATTATATTAGTATGTATCCTAATGTTCGAAGCCCGAATAGTGCGACACCACATCCGAAGGTACAAGTGTTAAATGTATTAGTTATAATTTCATTTCAGGCATATGTAACGAAACTCACAGGTGGCATCGGCAGCGCGTGTAATATCGCCGGCTGTGGCGCCGCCATTGCCGCCGGCGTTGGAACCATTGCGTTGACTATTGTCTAAGGAACGGAAATGTTCAATAGCGACGCATCCAAGCAACCTCGCCGCATCGCAAAATCGTCGTCGACACCCCATCATACATTTTGTATGGATGCTAATGGCTAATGCATTATGCATGTGACGATTTTGGAGACCAATGAAGATTGGCAGGCCTGGTACCCATTACATTGTTAAATGTACGATTCTGATTTTTTAATATTTTGTAAACGGTAACTGGTTACCTATTTTTCTTTCACTGAGAAAAATCTATAACTTTTGTAAATAAAGAAAAATTGAAGTTACAATTTCAGGGAATATTGATAACAAAACGTATTTATGCGCCAAGCAATATTAAAACGCAATATGCATAAGAAAAATAACTATTTCATTCGTTACGGATATATCGATTATAGATTAATACATATTCTGATTATTGATTAATGACAGTTAGAATACCGATAATATCACTAGAATTTATAAATGTAATATTAATATTCCTAGCTGAGTCCTGTATTTTTAGATATAAATGAAAAATCTGTCACTATTATGTCAACTGGCAAAGTCAAGTTAACGTCACAGATTAGTATATTATGTTAACGTACGTAGCTTCTACTACTTCGTCTGTGGTCACATGCAATATCATTTATGGTCGTGTCGTGCATAGATTATGTCAATATTAAATCAATCACACACATATTTTGACATTTACAACGTTTTGATAACACATAGTTATCGACAAAGCGTCGCAAAAGTCAAAACATAAGTGATTTATAACGTTTCGTTACCTCTATGCTCTATTTTTTAAATGAGTTTATCTTTTTATTTAGCAGTTGCAGACATATGGTGCGATTACCTTTTTTGTTATATTATTAAAAACGAAGAAATACATGGTATTTTTATCGCCGTACACTTAGTCTAACTATGGTACCAACAATGTATAGTTTCCTGCCAATCTTCTTTACAGAGGTCATACATTTACTTTGCTATGTCTAGAACGGTGAACACTTTTAACGTTGCGATCGCGACGCACACGTATTTCGATGCAAGCAACGTGCACAACGAGCGTGTACGTAGCGAACGTGCACGAATCATCGAGACAAAATGTAACATCAACAATAATACAATGCAAAAGAAACACTAATTCATTATTTTTCACACAACAAATATATGGAGAAATTTACTATTCACTAGAAATATTACAATTATGACCACTCACCTGTGGTTGTTGAGATAACGGTTGCAGGGATGGGAGGGAGGCGTTCGACGATTGAGTGCTACTGATTTGTCCGACCAGTGTGCCTGGTTGAGCTATACCATTTACCTGTAATGTAGAATCAAAGGTACAGTTATCTATCTTATATGATATATATACATACATACATACATACATATATATATATATGTATATATATATATATATATATATATATATATATATATATATACTATGCTACTTATTATCAGCTTGTATTACGTATTATATTTATCAATTTTAGATTTCATAGCGCGTTTCATCTTCATACATACTTATTTATAAATAAAAATTATATCATTAACATAAAGTAATTCTGTATGATAATGCTTATTGGCTGTTCGATAATATTCTGTATAATAATATTTTGCTTTAGGTTAGGTAAGTCGGTTAGCTCATTATTATTTGATTTTGAGTATAATGTTTTGTCAGTAGGATATTTTTAAAAAAAATATTTGTTAATTAAAGTATCTTACACCCCCGTCTTTCCAGTTCTGTATATCTCTCCGTCCGTAGGTTGTCTGGAAGAGATCGCTGTTTGAGCGATAAGACCGCCAATTGTACAAGTAACTTTAAGTGTATTTTGTTATTTTCTTCTCTCTGTTTTGTGGTGTATGTACAATAAAGTGTTATCTATCTATCTATATATATATGTATATATATATATATAGATAGATAGATATATATATATATATATTATATATATATATAATATATATATATATATATATATATGTATATAAAGCTCGATTTATATTTATATACCCATAAAGAAAGATTATATTGCTAATTAAATGGAATCAATATAATGATTAGCGCAACGGAAATTAAGGGTGAAATAAGGTGTAAAAAGTACAATCGATAAATATGAATAGACTCGCTCGTAAAGAATGAAATCTGTCTGCGGAATCGATGTATGCGCATATCGATGACCGCGAATCGTGTATTAACATAGTTCCAAAGTTTCAGATCACTTTGCATTGCTGATTTAGGCGGTACGCGAAACAAGTTGAAATGTCAATTTTCCTCCGTTCAAGTTGGCTATTGTACCGATAGAAATAAGCAATAACACGCTAAAATTTTTTACGACGTACCAGATTATATACTTTATGTTCTTTTATTAAAGTGTCTAATAGATTAAACAATTATTGGTATGGTTATGTGTTATACGTATGCCCTTGTCAATAAGGTTTATAAGTGGTTATATAATATATTACGATTCGCTTACCGGATGTAGTTCTTGCACCATGGATATTGTCTGCGGCATGGCAGCCATGGGAAGGCTTTGAGCGTTTTGTTGCAGTCCCATGGTTATACCAGCTATATTGAAACAAAAATATAAATAAATATGTTACACTGACACCAATTAACCTAGCCCAAACTAAGCTCTGTAAGGTTTGTGCTATGGGATCTAGGGTCACGGATAGACATACATATATAAAATGTTTTATTGAAATATATATCAACGACCATTGCTAAGGTACAAATGCTCGCATTCATCACACAAACACCTGCCCCCACCGGGACTCGAACCCGGGACCTCAGAAATGGCGACACCTTGAGACCGGTGTACTATCCACTCGATTATGGAGGTCGTCGAAATATGAATTAGTTATCGATATATGTAAATAAAACTATATCTAATGATGCAACGGTCGAGTGTGACAATAAATCGTGTCAATATAAAAAGGTTTCGGCCATTTAAAAAAAACAAAAGCTACAATGAAATTCCGCTCTGAAACTGCGCAATTTACAACAGTTGGTTTGCAAACGTCGCACCTCCTCAGCAGGCTTGGAAAACCTTTGAATCCGTTACTCTTAAAATCCCTCATTAAGTCCAACATTTCAATTCAAGAGAAACATTATTTCGCATCTAGTAAGTAATTTTATATGCCGTTGTAGCCATAGCACTACCTCGTGATTGTATTTTGATAGTTCATAGTCTCACTAGGGAGCGTTCAAGTATTACTTAACGCAACTTTTGAAGATTTTTGCCCGTCCCCCCTTTGTAACGCACCGTAACGTTTTTCTGTACCCCCCGCCACCCCCTGTAAACGTCACGTAACACTCAAGTGATCATTTTTACCCTAAAGTTGCAAAAAGTTATGTTATAATTATTATCCGTAGTATAAATACTGACAACGAAAACAACATTAAATGACGTACAATACAATCTAGGGATTCCCCGTGAAATATAAACGAAAAGATTTGCCAACTTGCGAGACCAATACCAGACTAACCAGACTAATACAATCGAGGGATTACCCGTAAAACGAAAACGAAAAGGATTGCCAATTTGGGAACTTTAATTCCTTAATTTTTATAAAAAAAAGAAACAATGTTACGTAACGTGTTGTAAGAAAGACCCCCCCCCCTCCAACTAAAATTACGCTACGTAAAACTTGAACGGGGTTGAGTGAATGACACCATTTGCCATCGGTCATACGATTCGCTTCAGTTTAAAAGCAGATCTCTACAAAGCATCTTCAAACCATTGACGTCACAATGCATTTAAATTTCAAATCTGTCGTCAGAATAGAGATAACAAGATCTGCGGATATATTGTTTGTTAAATATTTATGTAAAACTGACGACCTATTTCTTTCATACTGTTCTTGACTATCTCTCTTTTTCATAATGAAGTCGGCCTCTTATTAATAAATGACACAGTGTACGTTTCTATTTGTTGATAAGATCATACATACAAATAAATAAAGTCGTCTGTTTGTTCCGGCTAATCTCCGAAAAGGCTGGGACGATGTTGACGGGACTTTATTGGCTAAAGTAATAAGGAGTAACTTAAGACTACTTTTATTTTAGAAAAATAAAGTAATATTGCAATGTCCAAATACTGTCCTAAAGCTAAATAAGCCAGTTATTTTTTCTTAAATTCTATGTGGGCGAAGTCGCGGGTATAGCTATGGAATAAAAACCATGAAGGTAGTAAATAAAATAACAACTAACCTTGTTGCTGGTAATGTTGAACCATTTGCTGGCCTTGTTGCTGCTGGATAATTTGTTGTTGTTGTTGCTGCTGCTGCTGCTGTTGTTGCTGCTGCTGCTGTTGTTGCTGCTGCTGCTGTTGTTGCTGCTGCTGCTGTTGTTGTTGCTGCTGCTGTTGTTGTTGCTGCTGCTGCTGCTGCTGTTGTTGCTGTTGCTGCTGCTAGTGATCAAAGAGATACGAAACTTACATACTTCAGTAATAAATATATTTTGTTTATATATTAATACTTCTATTCTCACTGGAATGTTAGGCAAAGGTGTAATAAGTTTTATTGATTTTGTATTAATCCAGGGAACTTCTTTAATGTCAAATTTGGCAAAGAGATTTTTGTTTCCAATATTTAACGTACTTTTATAATGAACCTAGGCGATATAATACAATGAATTTCTTTAAATATATATTGATCCAAGATATAGTGTTAAATAAAAAGATCCGATATGTAGTTTCTGTGGGATCTTAAAACCTTAAAACTCTCCCCTCCCTCCCTCATTATATCATATGTACGTACGCATTACACCTCTTTCGAATGGGGGTAGTTTTGCTCTTGCTACGATCCTAACACACTTTCCTCCTCCCTCCCTCGTCTTTCATTATTACTTTCATGCACTCTCGTCGGATACTGGTACTTACTTGACCTGACCTTCCTTCTGTATATTATCAAATTGTATTAATATATATATATATATATATATATATACACTGCGTCCCACGGCCATGCCACACGGAGGGAAAGTATATTAAATATTGAACGTAGGATATTTTACTAAAAGAAGACATCGTTTTATTTTCTACAATAAGTAGAACTGCATTCACAGATTTTTTTTGAAAATCGCCTACCTCAACCTGGATTCGAACCCGCCAAATGTGATAGAAAGTCCAATTTCTTCTTCACCTTCCCTCACTGAACTCTTCGGGTACGCTTCAAAGTAAATCAGAATGTTGAGTTCATCATCGCTGCTGTGGTTTCTCTAAGCGATGATCAAAACGTCCTAAATTTGTTATATTATCCACCATTCCCGGTCGAAGTAGGCGATTTTTAAAAAATCTGTGAATGCAGTTCTACTTATTATTAAAAATAAAATGATGTCTTCTTTTAGTAAAATATCCTACGTTCAATATTTAATATACTTTCCCTCCGTGTGGCATGGCCGTGGACGCCCTGTATATATATATATATATATGAATGCCACGAACAAGATGACCAAATATAGGCCGGCGAATGCGTAATGCAATTCAAATCAAATGATATGATATGATAAAGCGTGGGACAGGACAACGTCTGTCGGGTCAACCAGTTCACAATAAATACAATCCGGAGAAAATAGAGTGCAAGTCTGTGGTACTTGTAGCAGCACTGAATGTGATGTTTTTGTAGCCGTAAAATTTTTTCCAGTTATTTATTTTTAAATTAGAACTGAGGGGGGTTCGGTTCGTGGTTGGCAAAGAGAAGGGTGACCTTTCATTATTGCAAAAAATGGTTGCTAATAGTAATAGGTAATAGTTTTCAAGATTAACGCTTTTTTCTTTCTTTTATTGCCTCGCGTGGCACACCTGATGTTAAGCGTCAACCGCAGCTCATGGTCTTAAGCAATCCCAGGGGTGGATGTGTAGTTTATACTAAAGCATAGATTAAAATTAATAAAAAAGTTAAATAGCTGTTACCGCCACTCGGCAACTGTCAACGTCAGTTCATAGAAAAAGGAGCTGTTGATTCAAATACTTATTAAGTGAAATACTTGTTTCACTGGAATTACACATGGTGTCAGGTAATAAATTACAAATACAAAGTCATGGAATTCAAACCACCGCAAAATTTATCGTTGGAGAAGCGGAGAACTAGAATATTGTTACGCCGGTGGCTTAGGAAAACTTCAAAAGTGATTTTCTGTGACTTACGAAACGTTTTCAGCAGGCTGAAACGTCGTTTCAGGCCGTTTCAGAAGTAGCTCTTTCACATACTAAAAAATCTAAATTACACCCAAGTTACAGTAGTTTTCAGGTGCCTGAAACATGTTTTCAGTACGTTTCAGGCTACCCTCTATCCAACGCCGCAATAACCTGAAAACCCGTTTTCAGGCGTTTTCAGGACCCCTTATGAGCCATTAAGCCTACTACAGTAAAAGGACATAAATTTCAATAGGAGTGAAAGAGATAGCAATAGTAGAAAGAGACAGATATAGTTGGAACATTCGAGAAGTATTAGAATGAGAAAACATCATTAGAAAGAGTTAGACAAACTTAGAATATTCGAGAAAGATAGTACAGGAATATTCGAGTATTGTGTGACAAGGATAGCACAAGGAAGAGACAGTTATACTCGAAATGTCTCGAACGCGCGACGTCATTCCTATATACGCGCTTGTGTATTGGACTACACATTCGAGTGTGTCCGCGAATGTTCTGGCAAGAGTGGCAAGTGCCTTAGGGGACTATATAAGGCTGTGTCCGGCCGCCGGAGAGAGTATTGTTTTGTGATACAGTGCGAAAACACCTAAGAAGTGATATTGGAGAACTAAGAAGTGACTTTCAGTGCTTTCAGTGAAGTGATTAGTGACTGTTAGTGTGCTAATTAATGAAAGTTCAGTGTTTTGGTAGACCGCCGTTTGATTTACTGACCCCAGCTCGTAACAATATATTTCAACAACAATTCCAGTTATTTATTACAGCCAACGAATATGAAGATAAACCGGACAAAGTAAAAATAGCAATGTTTCTTAATTGCCTTGGCCAAGAAAGGTTAAAGGTATATAATCCTTTCAATTTACTAAAGAGCAAAAAGAGGCTTTAACTCTTGAAAGTATTTTAAAAGCGTTTGAAGATTACTGTGTGCCAAGAAAGAACATAGTATTCCATCGTTTTAAGTTTTTCAAAAGGCCCAGATGGAAGGGGAACCCTTTGATAATTTCGTTACAGACTTAAAGTTGTTGTCATCAAAATGTGAATTTGGAGACCATCAGGATTCACTAATGAGAGATATTTTGATTTTGGGAACAAGAGATCCTGCTTTGCAAGAAAGGTTGTTAAGAGAGATGAACTTAACACTGGAGAAAACAATTATGATGTGTAAATTATATGAAGAAAGCAAAAAAGAAATGGAAATAGTGAGAAATAACGGAACTACTACTACTGTTGATTTAATTAAGAAAAAGTCAAATGCGAGGGAAAGAGGTGAAAATAGAAACAAAAAATGGCACAATTTTAATTGTAGGAATTGTGGACACAGCTAAGCCGCTGCCTACCCAGCTAAAATTACTCTAAGCCTCGTTTGAAGAGGGACATGTCATAGCGCAGGGGAAACACCGCAACAGGAAGATCATTCCACAGCTTACATGTCCGTGGAAGAAATGATCGCTGGAAACGCACCGTACTAGACGGAAACGGACCCAGGTAGAAAGGGTGAAGTCTATTGCGGCGTCGAGTGGTACGGTGATAGAATGGTGCCGCTGGTACCAAGTCAAACAATTTCTCGGAGCACTCCCCGTTGAAGAGCCGATAGAACACTCGGCTCCGGGCTCCAAAGTTCCTCCGCTGTTCTAATCAACGCATTTTCCTAACAGGGAGATGCAATATTTTTATTTTTGTACTCATTTTGAAGAACTCCACGGAGAATAGACCACAAGTATATTAAAACATGTAAAGACTGTATATTACTGAAAAAATGCGGCTTAAAATTGTCAATTTAAATTTAGTCGCGACAAAGGAGCTATAGTTGGTATGACGTCACTCCTGCCTGTCACTGTCGCTGGCTCACTGCCTGTACTGCGAGGGCCATTGCTGGCTTTTGTTGCTTTTGCATTTATCTCCACTTTCAAGAATTATCTTGTAAAAATTTACAATGGACTATCCATCAACATCAGGTGATCATAACTATGCCATTGATACCCCAAAAAAATCGTATGGACGTATGTTTTGTGCCAATGTGTCCATCTAGATCAAATAAGTTTCCTAATAAATTGTTTTTGCTGTGAAAACCACATTGACGTAAGTCGGCGGATATATTTATTGTAAGCTTAGTTAATCTGCTAGTACACAAAAGAAACAGTTACCTACCCAACACTTACCCAAACTTTTCAATGTCTTTTTGTTTAGTTCCTTTCATTTCTACACTTGAAAAATCTGCACTTTCGACAAAAAATGTCACTACCATGTCAACATTAACTTTTGGCAGAGTCCTAGAATCTGCTTTGGCAGACCCAACGTCCATTTTTATTCAAAAAACACAATTCATTTTGATTTAATTGTTCACTTTTACTACAACTTATAACCTCAAATAAGCTGCCATAACAGGAGTGACGTCACTGAACGCCGATTGGTGTTTTAAATCCGTTCCGTTTCACGTTACTTTTGATTCGTAATTATTGTTAAAAAACAACATTAATATTTTAAATATAAATCTTGCAGTGGCCCTATTTTTATATTTTTTTAACATTTTAATAATAAAATTTACATAAATATTATATAATTGCATGTTCCCCATTAACGCATTCATCAAACAAATTGGTATAGATACTAAATATGTGCATTATACAAACAAAACTAGATGAAGTGGAATCTAGTCTATATCGGATTATGGTATACCTGCATCGCTTGCTGCTGCATCATGGCCTGCTGATGTTGCTGCTGTTGCAGCACTTTGTTCATCGGTTTGGCGTCTTGGAACCCGGTGATTTGCGCCATCTGACCGGTCGAGTTCATCACCAACAATCTATTGATACGATTTTTCAATGTATTAAAGGTTTCCTTATAAATTATTATCTATCAAGATATTTAAATCACTGTCTATCGTTTCTTTGTCCCGATATTCTTATGTATACTTAAATCTTTAAAACAAGGCAACGGATTTTGATGCCGCTTTTTTAAATAGATATAGTGATTGAAGAGGCAGCTTTATATGTATAATAACATAATAACATTAAATAGTGGAGAAGTACTGTTGTTTTTGAGGTTTCATTGCAATCGATTATATACAACGTTAACAGTTTTTCTGTAGTTTATTTAGTATCAGGATTGGACCCGTGCGACGCCGGGGCGGTTCGCTAGTTATTCAATATATGGAATAATGATGGAAATAACGTATCTTTGTTGAGATTGGATCATTTGTATCCGGATCAGTACAAAGATTCAATCAGTAAAGTGCTTCATGTGAATCATTTGTATCAGTGATCCTGAACCGATTTAGTCGGTTCAGAGTCACTGATACAAATATTCTGATATCAATATTGATATTGATTCATTTGTATCAGTGACTCTGAGTCAATCGTGTAAGCGTCTCGTAACGAATAAAACCGAGATGCAATTGAGCGACGTGATACGAAGCGCTCCGACTCTGAACTTTACTTATTTCAACCGTGCGAGCGCCGCGTGCCGGTTGAAACCAAGATGCAATTGAGCGAATGATTCACTTGAAGCGCTGTTAGAGATTTGAATCAGTGGACTTAGATAAAACGACTCACTGAGTCGTTTCTGTAAAGACCGACACATCTCTATTGAGAAGTTGATGTTGTCATGTACTAATGTGTTTATTAGTTTTTCGAAGTTCGTGCATACATTTAGCTAACGTTCTTACGACGGAGAAAATAAGCGTGAGTCAACTGACATACACTTAGTTGATAACAGTTAGCCTGTAGCCAAAGTATGATTACCATTCGATTCGCAATCTAAATCGTTTCGATATCTAACGGCAATATATCAAAACGATTCCACGACAGAAGCATTCACACATATTTTGTTATTAGCTGTTGCCCACGACTTTTTCCGCGTCAATGTCTGTTATTATCTTAGACAATTTAGTTTTAAGTTAGTTTAAAGTATATTTGTAGTTTTATTTTCTTGTGGCAGAAGAACATATTGGTTTTCTCTGTAACCTGATCTTGACAACGCGACATATCCAAATTTTTATTATCATAAAAACGATTCTAGTGAGTTAACCTTAAAAGACTACATATTCTGTCGTGGACATTTTTTTAGATCATTTCAAGAGGAATAATTCTTTCATACATATTTTTTTGGTATCTAGAACATTTTCGCAGCGCACGGCCTCAAAGATGAATAATTCCTCGATTAAATGGTCTATTCAATAAAAAAAATCGGGTGGGGCTGTGCCGGGGCACACGGCCGTGGTTTTAACGTGAAACGTCTATGTTAGGGAATCGCTTTTAAAGTAAAAGATTGAAATAAAAACAAGATTGACGGTGTTTTAAGTATTTTAATAAAACACTCAATATCACAACAGCGAGCTGACTATATAAGTGAAATATTCACACCACATTTTTGTTTCTAAGACTAATAGTTTTTTAATTATTAAGGTACGATGATATAGACCTTTTCGTTACGGTCCACTTTTTAAACCTGCTACCCGTATGTTTCGGGCGCGATTTTAAAGACGTTTCACGTCAAAAAAGAACATTTCAATTCGAACCAGAACTTCCTGAGATTAGCGCGCTCAAACAAACAAACGAACTCTTCATGTTTATAATATTAGTGTAGACAATGAATCTTTAGAGAAACGGTTCAGTGAGTCGTTTCTGTAAAGATTGACACATGTGCAACATGGAGAGTATTCCCGTGGTACGTACTGTTGCTTGGGCTGCAGCTTGCTGGTCTGGTTGGCGGCGTCCTGCTTGGTGCTGGCCCCGCCGGCGCGCCAGGCCGCAGCCGCGCCGGCTTGCCGCGGCTCTTGGCCTAGTCAACACAATTGTGCAACATGGAGAGTATTCCCGTGGTACGTACTGTTGCTTGGGCTTGCAGCTTGCTGGTTGGTTGGTTGGCGGCGTCCTGCTTTGGTCTGGTGCCCGCCGCGCGCAGGCGCCAGCGCCGCAGCGCCCCGCGTGGCTGCTAGTGCGCCTAGTTCACGGCTTCGCTCACAATTGCCGTGCACAACATGAGAGTCAGGTCTCGTCAATCGCTGCCTTGGGCTGCAGTACTGTGCTTGTCTGTGGCTTGCGTTGCGGCTCGCTGCCTGTGGTGCCGCCTGGCTGTTGCCGCGGCGCGCTGCAGCCCCCGTGCCGTGCTTCGGCGCCGCATCCGTTCCGCGGCCTAGTGGCAACATCCACACAATTGTGCAACATGGAGAGAGTATTCCCGTGGT
This sequence comes from Scirpophaga incertulas, assembly GCA_036419045.1. Taxonomy (NCBI): domain Eukaryota; kingdom Metazoa; phylum Arthropoda; class Insecta; order Lepidoptera; family Crambidae; genus Scirpophaga; species Scirpophaga incertulas. The sequence continues at coordinate 2,014,829 of CM071626.1, read as the reverse complement.
ACGTTACTGTTGCTTGGGCTGCAGCCTTGCTTGGTCTGGTTGGCGCGCGTCCTGCTTGGTGCTGTGCGGCCCCCGCGGCGCGCCAGGCCGCAGCGCCGGCTTGCCGCGTGCTCTTGGCCTAGTCAACACAATTGTGCAACATGGAGAGTATTGCCGCCGTGGTACGTACTGTTGCTTGCTGGCTGCAGCTCGCGCTGTGCTGTGGGCGTGCGCGAGCCTGCTTCCGCTCGTGCGCCCCGCCGGCGCGCCAGGCCTTGGTTCTGCGCGGCCGGCCGGCCGGCGGCTCTTGGCTTGGTCACACAATTGTGCCCATGTGGTAATCAGCCAAGTGGTGTCGTAATACTAGTTCTTGGGTGCAGCTTGCGCGGTGCTGGTTGGCGGCTCTCGTTGCGTCGTCCCTGCTTGGTGCTGGTGCCCGCCGGCGCGCCAGGCCGCAGCGCCGGCTTGCCGCGGCTCTTGGCTCTAGTCAACACAATTGTGCGCAACATGGAGAGTATTCCCGTGGTACGTACTGTTGCTTGGGCTGCAGCTTGCTGGTCTGGTTGGCGGCGTCCTGCTTGGTGCTGGTGCCCGCCGGCGCGCCAGGCCGCAGCGCCGGCTTGCCGCGGCTCTTGGCCTAGTCAACACAATTGTGCAACATGGAGAGTATTCCCGTGGTACGTACTGTTGCTTGGGCTTGCAGCTTGCTGGTCTGGTTGGCGGCGTCCTGCTTGGTGCTGGTGCCCGCCGGCGCGCGCAGCCCGCAGCGCCGGCTTGCCGCGGCTCTTGGCCTAGTCAACACAATTGTGCACCAACATGGAGAGTATTCCGTGGTACGTACTGTTGCTTGGGCTGCAGCTTGCTGTCTGGTTGGCGGCGTCTGCTTGGTGCTGGTGCCCGCCGGCGCGCCAGGCCGCAGCGCCGGCTTGCCGCGGCTCTTGGCCTAGTCAACACAATTGTGCAACATGAGAGTATTCCCGTGGTACGTACTGTTGCTTGGGCTGCAGCTTGCTGGTCTGGTTGGCGGCGTCCTGCTTGGTGCTGGTGCCCGCCGGCGCGCCAGGCCGCAGCGCCGGCTTGCCGCGGCTCTTGGCCTAGTCAACACAATTGTGCAACATGGAGAGTATTCCCGTGGTACGTACTGTTGCTTGGGCTGCAGCTTGCTGGTCTGGTTGGCGGCGTCCTGCTTGGTGCTGGTGCCCGCCGGCGCGCCAGGCCGCAGCGCCGGCTTGCCGCGGCTCTTGGCCTAGTCAACACAATTGTGCAACATGGAGAGTATTCCCGTGGTACGTACTGTTGCTTGGGCTGCAGCTTGCTGGTCTGGTTGGCGGCGTCCTGCTTGGTGCTGGTGCCCGCCGGCGCGCCAGGCCGCAGCGCCGGCTTGCCGCGGCTCTTGCCTAGTCAACACAATTGTGCAACATGGAGAGTATTCCCGTACGTACTGTTGCTTGGGCTGCAGCTTGCTGGTCTGGTTGGCGGCGTCCTGCTTGGTGCTGGTGCCCGCCGGCGCGCCAGGCCGCAGCGCCGGCTTGCCGCGGCTCTTGGCCTAGTCAACACAATTGTGCAACATGAGAGTATTCCCGTGGTACGTACTGTTGCTTGGGCTGCAGCTTGCTGGTCTGGTTGGCGGCGTCCTGCTTGGTGCTGGTGCCCGCCGGCGCGCCAGCCGCAGCGCCGGCTTGCCGCGGCTCTTGGCTAGTCAACACAGTTGGGTAGACGACAATTCTTTAAATTCTATATATAACAAGAGTACTCTTTTAATGAGAAATATTGTAGAACCAACAGCACACCTGCGCGTATTACTTTGAAGATACATCGCCATGTTTGCGGCGCTTTCGCGCTCGCTCAAAAAACGCTCCACACTAAAGACACTGCAATCGTGACGTCATAACTCAGTAAACTCGCCTAATTTGTATGAGCGTATAAACAAATTTTAATATAACTTTGTTATTTGTACGTTTATAGGTATACTTTCTATACAGTGTGTTAGGGATCGGACTTCCGATACTTTACCAACGTGTTGTATGTTGTTTTATCGACAAAAACCTATACAAATAGGGGTCGCATCCCTCACCCCTATGAATGAGAGCTATTTTAAAATTTTATTTCTCGTATTTTAAGGAGTTTATTAAATCTTGCTGTTTTACGATTTTATTTGGTCTACATACACAAAAGTGGCCTTATTTCAAAATTAATAAGCTTCCTTTGACTTAGACGGAAAACTGGGTAAAATTATCTATTTTTTTTTAGTTATTGGGCTCTACCTAAAATTCCGGGCCCTTGACATCATTTTTTTTTGTTTTAATTTATTGGCAATGAGTTGAGCTTGTAAATAAACCTAAAATAAGTACCGCTAAACAGGCAAATAGTTAAGAAACGGGTCTAACAAAACAAGTCGAAATTGACAAAAAAAACCCTCATTTTTGACAAAAAAACAGCATTATCTTTGAAATAAGGCCACTTTTGTGTATGTAGACCAAATAAAATCGTGAAACAGCATGATTTAATAAACTCCTTAAAATACGAGAAATAAAATTTTAAAATGGCTCTCATTCATAGGGTTGAGGGATGCGACCCCATTTGTATAGGTTTTTGTCGATAAAACTTAACATACAACACGTTGGTAAAGTATCGGAAGTCCGATCCCTAACACACTGTATAAAAAAATGTTACATTGAATGTGAGAATGCTAGAAATGTGTTCGTTTCATTAGAATTAAGTAAATAATAATTGCTCATTATTTAGAAATCAAAAAGCAATATAAATTAATAATTAAACTGAAATTTCCATATTGACATACTTTCATTAGATATAAATTGCTCAAATCAGATAATTATAGTATAAAAACGGCCATAATCAGTTGTAGTCGTCTACCCTATTGGCTAATTGACAAAAAGTAACTACTGAACCGATTCCAATGATAGTACATGGCACAGTTAATATGGCAGTTTGGCGAGCGGCGATCGACTCCACATTTTCGATAGTATTGTTCTCCTTGACGAGCTGATCACGAATATACAAGTTTCATAAAAAGTTTACGATAAAAATCGCCGCTAGGGGGCTCTGAAGTTTTGGCTCAAATCTCCTAAGGGCTATCGCACTAATAAATCGCAAGCGAAACGCAACCGAACCGTTCGGCTTAACCAATCCGAACGCCACAATATGACGTCATCTGTTCGATGATGATATTCTAGCTCTCGGATTGGTTGAGTGGAACGATTTGGTTTCGTTTCAGCTACGATTTGTTAGTGCGATTGCCCCCCTGGTTTTCGGCAAAATGAGCTAAAACACGGATAAGACATCTATTTCAACTTTAAAGTTCTTATGTTAAAAAATGTGCATTGAATATTTTTCTACAGAAAATGAGCTACTATAAGGTCTGCGATTTAAAAAAAATAAAGTGAGCCAAACCCACTGTATCGTACGTACGTATCACATAGGTCGTAGTTTTATTTAACGAAATAAAGTGAGTGTGATAATAAAGGCAATTTGGTATGAAAATGGTTGAAAAGTGTGTTAGTGTACAAAATATGAAGATACGTGTCAATAAGTGATGCAACGGAAGTGTATTAGCGGAATCAGAAACGGAATTCAAAAGTAAATTTTAGCAGAAACGGAAGTGTAAATAATATATATATAAAAAAAAACAAATTTACAAATATAATTCTTTATTAAGTATCAAATGTACCAAATCTAGATTAAAAATAGATTTATATTAGAAATGTTGTACGGTTTATACGTACATACCTCACTCAATACGTTGACGCGTCGTGCGTCATCATTGTGGTGTCAAATTATATTATTACTCGTATTATTGTAAGCAGTGCACTTAGCAACACGTACTCGTTAACACGCTTCCATTTGTACTTAACTAACATAATAAAGGTGCTCAAACAACACACTCTTTTGGAATTCTACAAACATCCCCTTGGAACCCAACATTCTTTTTGGTCCTGCGAGCCGGATTTGAACCAGCGACCTATGGTTATAGAAAACAATTTTGCAACTGAACATTTTATTGATATTCAAAATTTAGTAGTGGCAAGTTATATTTTATAAAAAGTAATCCGTCATAAATAAAAGCAGTCGGTTGTAAACTTCCGTTTAAATCTCCGTTATAAAAGTTGCGGAAACAGAAAAGCGCGCGGAACTTCCGCACTTGCGGAAACAGAAATCCGTTGCATCACTAGTGTCCAGTAGGCTGGAAAGAACCTGCGGTCTGTGCAGACGAAGTCGCAGGCACCAGTTAGTACCTCATGAAGATAATAGTTACTAACCTGATTCTGCGATTGGTTCGCGTTGGTCTGCGTAGAAACCGAGGACGCCGGTCTGATAGCGGTGGTCGAAGGCAGAATATTCGACAGGGGACGCGGCCCTTTCGATATCGAATCAGTGGCGCGAGGCTTCGAAACCGTGCTTGTGCTGGAGCACGCGCCTGCATCTAGACGGACAAAATGTTCTTTTACATTACAATGCCGGTATAGTACATTACTGCAGCGGCCAGCAATGGAGGCTTTGATGGACGAACGTGTATATGCGGGCCGAGGCGAAGTCGAGCCACACATTCGTAACTCCATCAATAGCCTAGTTGTGGCCAAGGCTTTTCTCAAATAATGCGCGGAAATTATGTACTATTTCCAACTCAATGACCAACAATGAACAAAATTTTTCACGCGCCAAAGAATTTGTTTGTTTTTTCTTTTTCATTATAAAACAGTTTTGACGTGAATACGTCTTTAAAATTGCTTCCATAGGGACGCAAATCAAAAAATCGAATGATAACAAAATCGGGGGATACAGTTTAGTGTTGTAGATCAAAGAATTTATTACGCCCAGTAAAGACTGTAACACATCGCGCGCGGTGGAGGGGGAGCCCCGCCAATTTGAAGGCCATTTTGCTGCGTACTATTACCCGTTACGAGACGTATTCACGTACAACGAACGGCCGTGTCCATAACACAGCCACACCCCCTTTTTTTTTTCAAGCCAGTTCGATATTTAAATAAAACTAAGTAAGTTGCCTCCTTGGTTTGCAATTTTTCGGAACAACAAATCGTTCCATTTGTAAAATACACGATAGATATGAATTTACATGTATATTTATTTGGCCGCTAAAACACGACAGATATGGATTTTCATACATCTTTTGCCGGCCGCTGTTCGCATGTATTTGACCAGTGCAGCAATTTCGATTTATCTCGAAGAAGGTTATCAAAATAATGCTCAAAATTCCAAGCATGTTTGAGAAAATTGTATTTTTTACAATCTTACTATTGATTCAAACCGGTGATTCAGGTCACGGCACTGCCTACGAATCATGATTCGGGGGGTCCTATCCTGCAAAACACCAATCTGTTTTTCGGTTTCGTCCATGATGGTTGTGTATTTCGAGAATGTGTATTTATTATGTATAATTGTTTGGCATGCTCTGCAAAATGAATGCTTAAATTGTAAACACACATGTAAATTGTATGATAACGACATAATTTATTGTAAATGTTGTTATTACTTTTGATAAAGCTGATAAGTTTCTTGCGCCCATTCTTCATATCAGCTAAAAAATACGTCTTGAATGGGTGGTAGGAAAAAAATGAGACGATTCAAAAGAGCTTTCTATAGTCATATTTAAATAAAGTTAATTTTGAGTTGATTTGATAGAATATAGCTTGTAGTAGATTCGTATTAACTGTGAGAATGACTATGACAATAAAATGAACAAAAAAGAAAAACAAAATGGCGGATTTTATGTCGGCGTCGAATCAAACGTTTGGCTCTGCAGCTGGCAAGAATGGCAAGATGGATTCTAACTAAAAGTGTTGTTACATTTAAATTTACTGTGAGAATGACGCTCAGTGTATCAAAATAAACAATAAAAAGGATAATTTAAAAACGATTGAAATGCAGTCGGATTTTAAATGCAACTGTAATTTTATTAGCTCAGTATATTGTCTCAGATTCAACTTCACAACTAATTTATAAGTGGAATAACTAAACAAATCTTAGTTTTGTTTACTCTCTGGTTCTAAAGCAAGATAGCAAGTTCTTTTAAACTATATGGATCATTCGGACACCTCTCTAACCAAATCTAGATTAGAAATAGATATATTAGGAATCTACTATAGAAAACAATACTGCAACTTTGCAACTGAACATTTTACTAATATTCAATATTTAGTAGTGGCAATTTATATTTTATAAAAAGTAATTTGGCCGCTTTTGCACCTAACAATCTGTACAGCGACTCGCACGTGTAACTCTCAGCCGTCGGTTGTAAACTTCCGTTTAAATCTCCGTTATAAAAGTTGCGGAAACGGATGTTGAATCGCGCGGAATTCCGCACTTGCGAGAACAGGAACAGAGATCCATTCCATCACTACCTATGACGACGACACATGTCAAAATTGGTTTTTCAAATTGTGACAGCATTAATTAAGCCACTTTTACCCCGTTACAAACTAAATAAAATATTTTTCGACAGCCTGACGTCGGAGTACGCGCAATAGTACGCAGCAAGCGTTTGAGCGCCATTGTGTCTATAGCTAGCATTCCTGTTGTTTTGTCAACTGACTATGACTGTCATACTGATTTATTTTGAAGTCAGTTAAATAAGAAAGTATTGGCTAACGGCCGTTTTCAATAACCTATCTATCCTTTGTTTTTGCTACTAAAGATAGTAAAATCTATCCTTATGCCCTAACTTGCGTTTCAATAACCTACTGATGGATAGCGTCGCCTACCGAAGTTACCTATCCATCGTCGGGAGGACGGATAGCTTACTAGAGATAGGGACGATTTCAAAAAAGTTTCAACTTACTCTCCGATAGGCGGAGCTATCTCTAGTGACGACATTTGGCTATCTGTCAATATCGGTGGATTAAAACACAGATAGGCTTCGAAAAAATTAACTATAATAACATTATAACTTAAATTACATAATGGAGAACTACAGTAGTGATGATAGTGATATGGAATTAATGAATATGATAATAGAGTGTGATGAAGACAGTGACAGTGATACCGATTTCGAACCTAATATTTTTCGAATATAAACCACGCGTGAATTATATGACCAAATTAAATGAATACGAATTTTCATACAGATTCAGACTAAATAAAATTGCTGTGAATCAGTTACTTTTATTAATACAACCACATTTGCTGCTTTCGTTGACTGAAAGAAAAGCAGTCTATTATAACCTTGAACGAATTACAAAAGTATCGTAAATCCAGATACAGAACTCATTTTTTCCACTTTTGCTTATATTTTATATCAAAAACATGTAATACACACAAATTGGCGGCAACAAATTATCTGTCAGTAATGTTCGAATGACATCACTTGTCATTTATAAACGTTTCGTTTCGTTTCTATGATTTTTATAAAGAACACCAGCAAATAAAGTGAAAATGACGATCTAAGAATTTTTTTTTCAATTATAGTAACATTGTATGCACTTTTTACAACATAATATATAAATATAAAATATATCAATAAATTGTACATATGTTTTAAACGTACTAAAGCTTTATGGTTAGCAACGAACAAAACGTTCTACAGGGCTTGGATAGACGAGAGGGCATAAAGCTATCCTTAGTTAGACAAAGATAGATAGCTCGTATCTATGATTGTGAAACGCAGACTACAGATAGATAACAGCTTACTGCTAATCGGAGATAGCAATTTATCTTTGATCTTAGATAGGTTATTGAAAACGGCCGTAAGTGTTCTTAGGCGTGTCTACGGTATATATGATATGTAACTTATCTGTTACTTAAATTATGTTTGACCGAACCTGTATATACGTGTAATACAAAGTTTGTACCTATGTCTGTATGTTGGATCGTTAATAGGTTGCGCCTTATGAGTCCACCAACGAATATATTTTCTAACAACCCATACAAGTGACAATTTTATTGTAATTTTAAGCATTGTACATTTACATCTAAATTTTGAAACGTTATAATCTGTAGATGTATTTAATTTGTCAAAACGCATATTTAAATTGGAAATATTAAAAATATTACTTGATGATTCAAGAACTAACATCTAATCATATAATTGTAATTAATATTAATTAGTTAAATGTTATTTATTTATATATTTAACTTAATATGTTTTATTTTTTTTTGTTTTATTTCAAGCATAAAAAAAATGTTTTTTTTTTATTAGTGAATAACGTTGTTGGTTGCAGTATTAGCATGATTGGATGTTGTAAACTAAGGGCCGGTATTTCAATGTTAACTTATCTTATTACTTAAGTTAAGTAGCACATTTAATCTAAGTCTCACTTTTGAGAAACGTAAGTATATTTCAATCAGGATATTCATCACCTTAGCTAATCCGAGATCAATCCCAAGGTTGCAACATAATGAACAAAATGTATTAGTTTACATCAAATTCCGCAAAGACGCTAGCGCTATTTGACGTTTAGATGTCAAATCAAATATGTCAAATAATTGACATTGACAATTTGACTGATTCGTTCGCTTCGCGCTGTTTTGTTTGTGTTTTACAAATTGAAACATTTTAATTAAAATTGAAGTTTTAATAAGTTAATTTAAAATATTTCCTACTGAGAAAATTGAAAGACGAATGTCCTTACCGTTGGAGCAGTATAATGTGAGCATCTACTATCACTAATCGTCTCGTTTATAACTTTGGCATGTAATTTTAATCAATCGTGGTGATATTTTTCATGAATTCTAGCTCTACCTCAAGTTCTAGTAGTGATGACGAGGATATCACTGATTTCATCAATTATTGTACGACGCCGCGCCGTGTGAGACTATATAGAACTAGAATAAATCATTTCCAAAACTGGGATGAGGGCGAATTTTACAACAGATTTCGCCTAACAAAAAGTGCAGCTTATGTTGTTCTGGAGCAAATAAAAGATAATATCAGAAATAAAATTACCACGAGACAACTTTTTCTGAGGAAGCCACACTATAAATCCCAGATTGTCACTTAAGTGGTAGAAATCCGCCACTTAGATTCGGGCTAGTTAAGGTGGACTTTGAGTACCACTTTACTTTAATCCTGTTTTGAAATACACCTAAGTCAAACTTATTTTCAATCCTAGCTCAATTCAAGATAAGTTACTATTGAAATACCGGCCCTAAATCATACTATCAGCCCCGGATCTTCAAATTTTTTTAGGTGGGGCAAAAACTGAAAAATGCCGCCCCTGCCCCTTATATTTATTTTTACGTCCATCATCAATATAATTTCAACTATCAGATGGCCACTAATTGATTGATATTTGGGCATATGCCTTCCGGAAATAATGCATGCATCGCTGTTTTTTCTGCACGAAAAAAGAAAACAGGAACTTTTATAGTTTGAAATAGTAACGTGGCACTTCAAACGCAAAAGTGGAAATATTACAGTTTAAATGAAACTCAGGAGTTGAATTATGTTTGGCGAGCAGAGAAATTAATTTTAAGAAGTTACCTTGACTAGGTTGCGGATATTGCGTGATGAGATCGCTTGGAGTTTCGTGGGACCCACGAAAAGAAAGGCAGATAGATAGATACAAGCCATAACAATAGGCAGGATCTGTCTCCATTTTTATTTCTCTGAGTGAATTACTCTAATAATCTCTAATCTAATTGTCGTGATCTATTGATCAAGACATTGATATCGTATCTAAAACGCAATATTTCGGAGTAATTAATTTTATTAACGTTTTTTCTTAATTCTGTTTTTAAATTCATGTTTGTTGCTTAGATTAATAATTTTTAATTTTGTTTAATAGTTAGTAATTTAGTTTTGGAGCGGTCCATACTTATACATATAGGTACTTTAGGATTAATTTTCTTTTATTATTTTTTACTTTTTAAAGGTAGCTTATGTTTTTTGTGTCGGTTTTTTGAACTATACCTACGCGCCTCGCTCGCGACTAATACCTAATGTTCGTTCAGCACGTCTCACTCCGCGCTCTGGATATCGGTCAAGTTGATATGGCCATGAAATTTCTGCACTTATACTATTATTTATATAATATTTTTGTGGCGACAGTTAAGTAAATGATGAGTTTTCTATTCGTCTGTAAAGTGTGAATTTGGCCGCCCTTTGAACTTGCCGCCCGGGGCATGGGCCCCCGCCTGCCCCCCCTAGATCCGGCGCTGCATACTATATATATTGTAACTGTTTGTTATCTCTCAATAAATAAATAAAGATATGTTTTTTCGTTTATAATAACATTTCAAGTGATTAACCTCTGTCATTTTTCAGTGTGTAGATATTTCTTTAGTTATTTCCGATAACGACGTATCATAAGGTTCAAAAGAGCCATCGGAGCCGTTTAGCTAATCTTGACTATTTTACGAATAAAGATTACATGTGTTATATGAATTTGACACATTTTCAGGTCAAAAATATAAATTGTATCTTTATTATTAGTTACATTTTCATTGAAATATAATAATGAATGTATAATATAATACGTATAGAATAATCTTATTTTTCATTTATCGCTAAAGCAAAACAAACCGCTCAATGTATAAGGTTAATATTTTGTTACAACAACTATACAACATAATAGCGGACATTATTCTAAAAGTTATACAATATAACACAGCTTAAGTTAGCAACAAATAAAATTGCAACCATATTTCATATTGTTCGACTATACATTGTGAGTTTCACAATATTTCATTACGTTTGTCAAGAAAATCGACAACAAAACGCGGCGCATCGCAACAAACATATCGCAAAGCAACAAAGATACAACATAAACACCACAAGATAAAAACATTTACAATAGTAACACTATTGATTAAATATTACAAACAACCAAACGTGCACACTTTTATACATATATCAATAACGTAACCATGTTATGTTCATATATTAATTAAAAAGCGCAATTCAGAAATTCAGTTGAAAATAAAATCACAAAATATCCAATGAACGGATACGATATCCTGATTACAACGTTATTATTAAATTCGGCAATACAGGGCATTGGAAATGTTTTAGCCAATTTCACAGAGTGACGTCGGAGATATCGACAAACATCTGGGATTGTACGTCAAAAATCGAGGCCGATCTATGTGTATGTCGCAGTCGATATTGCGATCGATATTGAAAAAAAAAAACCATCTGTTTGTTTATTGTTAATACAATTATACTTACTATGCTGTACAGCGTTTTGAGGAGAGTGTTGTATGAACATCGACCCCCCTGCATCGGGCTGCGTGCCTCTGATGAATATGGGGTTGGGGGCTAGTAACCCCCCCGCTGGCAGAGGGCCTGGAATGCCCCCGGTCCATACTTGGGGTATAGCGCCCGATAACTGCCAAGGGGCGAACTGCATCGGCTGGCCACCCGCCTGTAGGGTTTTCAAGAGGATCGTAAATATTTCTTTATTCCGTTCCTGTGAAATCCACAGTAACTGGGTCGACGACATTTTTTTAAATTCTATATATAATAAGAGTACTTTTTAACTGAGAATTATTGTAGAACCAACAGTACACCTGCGCCTATTACTGTTGAAGATACATCGACATGTTTGCGGCGTCACGTCATAACTAAGTAGACTCGTCAAATTTGTATGAGCGTATAAACAAATTTTAATATAACTTTGTTATTTGTACGTTTATAGGTATACTTTCTATATAAAAAAAAATGTTACATTTCATGTGAGAATGCTAGAAATGTGTTCGTTTCATTAGAATTACGTAAATAATAATTGCTCATTTTTTAGAAATCTAAAAACAATATAAATTAATAATTAAACTGAAATGTCTTTATTGACATACTTTCATGAGATATAAATTGCTCAAATCAGACAATTATAGTATAAAAACGGCCATAATCAGTTGTAGTCGTCTATCCTACTCCACATAATCCTCCACTGAACGTTGTTACCATGTAACATGACTTGAAAATATAGCTGTTTGCGTACTATACAAAATAAACTTGCCGTTCCAACGTACAGGCTACAAAAAAATAGAGGCTCGTTTGTGGGCAAATGTATACATTTTTATAACAAGATTCCACATAGTGCAGCCGAATTGCCTTTTCATAAGTTCAAGGTACATGTTAAAAAGACGCTAATGAGTAAGGGCTATTACAAAGTCAATGATTATTTAAATGATGCCAATGCTTGGTGTTGATTTGAAGATACATTCTAACATACATACATACACTCACGCCTTTTTCCCACGGGGGTAGGCAGAGATTACGTCCTTCCACTTGCTACGGTCCTTACATATCTCTTTCGCTTCATCTACTTTCATAACATTCCTCATACATGCTCGACGATTGCGGGTACTTCTGACCTGGCCTTTTTTGAGGACACTTTCGATTTGTTCGACATATGTTCGCCTAGGTCTTCCTCGTCCCGTATCTCCACTCACTCCAGCTTCATAAATCATTTTGGTTAGTCTACTTTCATTCATCCGTTCCACATGCCCAAACCACCCAAGCATCCCTTTCTCTATTCTTGTCACGATATCCTCTTTCAAACCACATTTCTTTCTAATCACTTCATTATACAATCTGTCACTCAGTTTTACTCCTGCCATACTCCGCAAAGCTCTCATTTCTACTGCATTTATTCTGCTTTCATGTCGTTTCTCCCATACCCAACTTTCACTTCCGTACATTAATGTTGGGACCAGCACGCCCTCATGCACTGCTAGTCGCGCTTTTTCTGAAAATTTCTGACTACTCAGAAACGTACGCATGGCCCCATTCACCATGTTACCAGCTTTCACTCGCTTCTCTATATCATTATCACACCTTCCATCCCTTGTAAACATACATCCCAAATATACAAACTGTTCTACTTGTTCTACTTTTTCTCCTTCTATCATACATTCTAAAGTGTAAATATTTGCTTTTCCGTATAAATTGTAAACACATATGTACATTGTATGATAACGACATAATTTATTGTAAATGTTGTTATTACTTTTGATAAAGCTGATAAGTTTCTTGCGCCCATTCTTCTAATCAGCTAAAAAATACGTCCTGAATGGGTGGTAGGGGAAAAAAATTTGAACGATTCAAAAGAGCTTTCTATAACGTCATGTTTGAATAAAGTTGATTTTAATTTTGGTACGACCTATTCGACCCTACATCTGGATTAAAGGGAGGGGTTTAATCTCTGTGTTAAAATTATTTATAAATAAAAAATAGTGCATTCCTTAAAAACTATATATTAACTATAGTTTTGATTCTAAACAAAAAATACCTCCTTTGAAATCAGTTTTGTTGTGATTAATGGTGCTCGGAATAGGTAGTTTCATTTTATGTACTTGCGATTTTGTGACATCAATAGTATGGATATGCCTGGCAACTTACTATTTTCAGAGATTGTAAAAATATATTGAACTTTCAAAATAGTATTACATCTTTTAGCATATTGTTGTAACAGGGGCCGAAACAAATTTACGGTCCAAAAAATCTGATTCTGCTGACCAAGATATTTTAAATAACTGACATTATCTGACCATTTCTACAATTTTTTTTTGTAGGTGTAAGGTATAAAAATAATAATTTCTCTAAATTTGGGTACATTTTTTTCCGGTATCATTAGTAGTTTTAAAAATAACAACCCACATTTCGATGCGTTGTTTATTCGAGTTGTCACAGAGCGATAGATGTGAAATAAGACGACTTTCATTTATTAAATCAGATTTATCCAACTCAATGAGCAACGACTTCGCAATTTTTATAAAATCATTAGGGTTCAAAATACGTAGAGTTTTTGCTAATGAGTTGTCTATAGATGTTTTAGAAAAGAGGTGTTTACAGTCAGCTGCATAATGTTTCCTCACTCTTGTCAGAAAAGACAATCGTTAATTTTCTTCAAGATGCTGAATCAATGATTCATAAAAAAAAATTAAAAACTAGTTCGTCAAAAAATCTGACAAAACTGACCATTTTCCAAAAAACTAACTTTAACTGACCAATGCCCCAAAATCTTTGTCTGATTTATCTGACTAGTTTCGGACCTGTTATAATAACAAGTTGTAAACATAAAATTTTACAATAAAAGCGTAAAGGAACGAATAGCAAATAAAAACAGAAAATTTACACTTACATTGACTTTCTTTCTGCAAGTACATAAAATTAAACTACCTGTTCCGAGCACTAGCGATTAATGACAACATTACTACGTCGTTGAAAGAAAACTCATTTTGTTTTTAAGATATTATTACATCGCTCATCCAAAAGAATATTGACATAATTACGTTTTTGCGATTTTTCAGGAGAGCGTTTTAAAAGTTTGACATCGAAAATATTGTGTATTTCCAATCATTCTATCGATATATTTTAATAGTTATGTTGTATTACTTTATTAACAATAATATTACATAAAAAGTTTGCGACAAACCTCAAGATAATTATTAAAAAATACCAAATGAAACAAACCGGACGTACATTTATGACATTTTGTAATTTAAATATTACAATTATGACATTATACCAGGTTTGGATATGGGAATAAATCATGAATTTAAACTACATAATTCTTAATTTGTTTTGTTTTTATAATACATTTTATGAACTTGAAACGTAAACTTTTTCAAAAGCTTAACAATTTTTTTTTATGGAAATCTTAACATAAGAAAACAAAAATAAACTGTTATTAAACAATTCTAAGTAAATAATAAACGACAGTGACTCTCTCTGTCGGAAACTAATGGAACAAAAATTCTGTCGTTTTTACCACAGATAAAACGTGCAAAACACGAAGTTATGGTATCAAAAACTCATTTTCGACTTTTTGGTAATTATGTCAATATTCTTTTGGATGAGCGACATGTCTTAGCACATACAGCCAAATTATATGTACAATAATAATAATATTGTTACAACAGATTTGTTATAAATTGGTTATCTTTAAATAAACCAATAAGAGCATCATGCCATATAATCTTGGCAAATCTAGCTCGAGTCAGGAATTTATAGTAATATTGTAAAACGAACAAAGAATTTAATTTATATTCGTGTTACGTAAATAATTAATCGATAATCTGTTTAGACGCCAATTTGAGACGATTATTAATATTTTACTGTAAGATACATTTTCTTTTTTATCTTTCAAATATTTTGTCTAACACTTTATAGCAATTTCAATTTACATCGAGCCATCGAATGATTATTTTTTTTTATGGACGTTGTATGTAAGGTCGGCCAAGAAAGTGGTCTACCAGTTTTGACAAAATTTCATATGTGAGTAAAATAGCTATAAGGTTGAACTCCTGTACTTATTACCTTTTTAAGAGTATGCAGAGTGATGACATTTAAACCTAAAATAATCTGACAGCTATTAATCTGTCAATTTTGTCAGAATATTTTTGCACGGGAAAATCAACTCTGTTACTTTATAGCGCGCGAATGATTTTCAACCATAGGGTAGACCACTTTCTTGGCCGACCGTACGTTCCTATCCAAATATTAACTTGTATGCAAGCTATTAAAATTATGACTAGACCTCGTAGCAAAAGTAACGAAACAAGATATGATAAGAAGTTTATCGTACGATATAACGGTCATCTTGAGACTGTTTAGTACTACTATATCACGTTGCGGCTAACCATTTGCTGACGCTATTTTGGTCACTATATATTTGCATGATATGCGTTTTCAAATATTTTACTAGAAGAGGTGTGGCCTCACCAGCAGCGGACTGATCATTTGCACTTGCACGCATGCAAATTCACGTTTAAGCCAGTACTGCTTTTTGTACATATTTTAAAATGTTACCATCGAAACAAGATATGGTAAAGCGTTTATCGTGTGATATAACTGCCATATTGAATTTATCCTTTGTATTTATCAGTTAAAGTGATAATCGTCCTAGCATATATATAGCGTTTCGGTTGTCACGTTATGGGGACAGGACTATTCTATTTTTATTTGAGGGTTATGTTATTTATAAGGTACTAGCGACCCGCCCCGGCTTCGCACGGATGCAGTGAAAAAATGGTTATGGTGGGTTATCCCTAAGAGATAGACATATACCATCGCGGACTTTTTTGTGGATTTTTGTAAGTTGTACAATACTGTAGTACATTATTTTGGTCTATCTCGTAGGGTTCAGCCAGCGTTTGCAATATAAGCGCAAAAAAACGTGCTTATTTACGACATCACATTAGAAACCTTTAAATTTATCAGTGTTTCTCTACTATATTATGCATTTATTATACATACAAACCTTCCTTAAGAATCACTCTATCTATTAAAAAAAACCGCGTCAAAATCCGTTGCGTAGTTTTAAAGATCTAAGATCTAAGCATACATACGGACATACAGCGAAAGCGACTTTGTTTTATACTATGTATTGATATAAATAGTTCTATCATTATCCATTCATATCTTTCTTATTTTGGGATAAAAAATGGGCATTGTTCTTAGAAGTAAAAGATTGTTATGCCACTGAACGGTGTCATCAAATGACTGTATATTTATTTGTTTCCGGGATATAAAAAATCTGATATTACAAATGAACGCAAATGGTCAATGAGATAAATTTTATATTATAAAAAGGTTTTATTTTATAAAAAGGTTTCAAAAAATTACCCCATAAACATAATAGGTTTTAAATTGTGACAGTAGCGCCATATTGAAAGTGGAATCGGAATAAACTATTTATTTGCAATCTTGACACTTCTTTTAACAGTTCGATTGACATAGTCAATGGAACTGGATTAAAATTGTTCTGGAAATATATTGGATTTGGTTTCACGAGTAAATCCCCAGAACCTGTTTAAAGCTCGTTGTACACTAACGCTGCTTAACAATAATATTCTTTCTTTCTAACTTTAAAATTAACTACTTATATAATGTTTAATAATACATATTATGTAGTATTAATGTACTATATAATATTTCGTTATGGCGTCGATCTGTGGCTTGAGAGTATGTAGTTCTCTCTCTTACCAAAATATATTTCAAAAGAATACGTTGCAATTTCCGAATGAAACATATATATTGATTTTTATTTATTTGGAGACCTCTGTAGCCGACTGGTTAGTACAACCGGTTTTTAGGTGTTACCATCTCTGAGTGCCCGGGTTCGAATCCCGGTGGGGGCAGATGTTATCTTAGTCATGGTTGTAAATATATATTTCTATCAAAAATATGTATATATGTGTATTGTATGTATGTCTATCCGTTACCTTAGATTGGCTAGGTTAATTGCTATAAGTGTAAGGAATATTTATTTTTTATTTATTTCATGTTCCACAAACAGCATATTTTTATATGTGTTTCTAAACATACATACGATTGTAATCGTATTAGGTATGATTGTATATTATACTATATTGTATTTTTATATTATATTATTATAATTATTGACATTGAAAAGAGGAGATAAAAAATAGACCTTCAGAGTTTCTTGCCTGTTCTTCTCGAGAAGGCTCTCCCAATTTCCGAACAGGTGTCGAGTCAATATTTTTTTTTCCTTATTCGTACGTACGGACAAGGTTTTTGTTTTTTTTAAACTTTTTTTTTTGTTTATTTGTTGACGTTAATAAGTGCCTGTAAAGGTCTATGTTGAATAAAGATTATCTTGATTTTGAGCAATTACAACACAGTTCTATTCCGAACTTATAAATTAAATGGACACATTGAGAATCTAATGTACATGCATACAAAAATACAGACACTGCATTTACATTCGCATAGCATACAATATTGACCTACTCATTAAATTATACATAATTTCCAATGATTGATCGCTATTCGTAAAATGAAGAGCGCGCGTTCGCACTAGATATTGTAATCACAAAAAAGCGGTGCATAAAAAAAGGAAATAGTCCAATGTAATACCTAATTATTTGCAGATACTATTCGCTTCCAGCAATATAATCTTAAAAAAAAAAACATTTAAAATAAAATTCGCACAAACTGCATACCTCAGCAGGCGCTGTGCACATAACACATAAAAAGATATATAAAATTTGCAACAATGTACTTATGGTATAATTTAAATATTAATAAAAATGAACCTGTGAAACAAACTATGAATTCTTGAATTACTATGTGGAATATATAGCCATATATAGTTTGCATACAACAATTATTAATTAAACAGTTTTTTATTGCAGTCACTTTCGTAATAGATAGATAAGATGGCGGATCTTCAGTGGACAGCGCACGTAGACTTATTGAATTAGCTAGTAAATAAATAGACCTTTTCTTCTTTCAAGTAGTTTCACAAACCATAACTCTACATCGTCTCTTACAGAGAGACTATTATCGTCTATAAATATAATTCTCGCCAAAACTCGAGAAAAGCTCGACCTATTTGGCTAATTTTGGCCTTGAAATATTTACGAAAGTCCAGAGAAGGTTTATTTATTCAAAATTTAAGTTGAATAAATATGAAAGGCTCGGAATTGAATAAAAAATTGGTTGTCTGTAGAACTCCGTCTACTGCCGATATTTGAACGTGACAACGTCTATTACATGGTATTTTTTTCTGGGTGCAATGAAATTATTTAAAATAAAGTAATGTATAACATTTATATTTTTATTACGTTGCCGTGTGGCGTCAGATCGGCCGTTACGCCGTTTCCGAGTATGCCTTCGGGCGCTCTAGGGGTGGGGGTAAAGTAGGCGTGGACTCCGTGTGGCGTCAGATTCGGCCGTTACGGTGTTTTCGAGAATGACTCCACGCCGTACCAATTTAATAGACGTTGTCACGTCAATAAAGTAATGTATAACATTTATATTTTTATTACGTTGCCGTGTGGCGTCAGATCGGCCGTTACGCCGTTTCCGAGTATGCCATCGGGCGCTCTAGGGGTGGGGGTAAAGTAGGCGTGGACTCCGTGTGGCGTCAGATTTGGCCGTTACGGTGTTTTCGAGAATGACTCCACGCCGTACCAATTTAATAGACGTTGTCACGTCAATAAAGTAATGTATAACATTTATATTTTTATTACTTTGCCGTGTGGCGTCAGATCGGCCGTTACGCCGTTTCCGAGTATGCCATCGGGCGCTCTAGGGGTGGGGGTAAAGTAGGCGTGGACTCCGTGTGGCGTCAGATTTGGCCGTTACGGTGTTTTCGAGAATGACTCCACGCCGTACCAATTTAATAGACGTTGTCACGTCAATAAAGTAATGTATAACATTTATATTTTTATTACGTTGCCGTGTGGCGTCAGATCGGCCGTTACGCCGTTTCCGAGTATGCCTTCGGGCGCTCTAGGGGTGGGGGTAAAGTAGGCGTGGACTCCGTGTGGCGTCAGATTCGGCCGTTACGGTGTTTTCGAGAATGACTCCACGCCGTACCAATTTAATAGACATTGTCACGTCAAAAACAACAATGTTGATCAAAATAACTGGTTCGCTTGAAGTAAACGTTTAAAAATCTGATATAACGCGGCGAAGCCGAGGGCCGAAATAATATAAGTATACAAATAGATATTTTTAATTAATTATGGACATGAATAATTTGAAACAGAAACTTTACAAATATCAAAACTAAATCTTTCAAAAGTACGTCAACTTTGAAATCATTCATTAATGCGATTAGTCTAAAATTACAAAAAAATTAAGGCAGACAGTTATTTTTGTATTTATAACTAGCGGACCCGACAGAGTGCGTCCTGTTTCACAAAAAGATTTGTAAAGTGGCATTTTTTTATTCCTACTTATGTTATAGATATTTGTCGAACATTATTTTGTCCTATCATTAATACTCTTCGCAGCGTATGCGATGAAAGACATTTTATGGCTAATTTCTTTACACCTTCGGTTGGTTTTAATAAGAATTTCTAAAGATTTCTATAGTAATCTAGTACTAAATATAGCCTATGTTACTCAGTGATTTCTAGTGAAAAAAGAATAGATATAGATATTTCTAATGAAAAAAGAATTGTTAAAATCAGTCCAGTACTTTTTGAGTTTATTCGTTACATACAAATTTTCTCTTTATAATATTAGTTTTAGATAGGTTCTACTATAAGGTCATGTGAAATGTCTTATAATATCCAAGGAAATATTTTATCGCTTAGGCAGTAGAACAGAAGATGAACATCCTTGGAAGCATAAGTCACTCAAAACTCACATAAACCTAAACACTGATCTTAAATATAAAATTCTCGTGGCACAATGTTCGTTCCCGTACTCCTCCGAAACGGCTTGACCGATTCTCATGAAATTTCGTGAGCATATTGAGTGGGTCTGAGAATCAGCCAACATCTATTTTTCATACCCCTCAGCGGTGACGTTTGTCCACCCTTAACATTTTTTCTAGCAATTACTTAAAAATTATTTATATGGCAAAACAACGTTCGCCGGGTCAGTTAGTATAATATATAGATCTAATAACTATCCAACATTTTGACATTCAAATGACACGCGTCATAAAAAGTACTGTTAAATCGTGTTGTCGTTGTATGATCAGCTAACCGCTCGCCTGTACCTGCTGTGAGTTGAAATATCAGCGCCTTTTTACTTATTTTACAACACTTGATATGATGTGTGTATCATCATCCGCTGTAGGTGAGACCACACTTCTTATATGAGGTGTGGTCTCACCTACAGCGGATTGATATTTTGCACTTGCAAAGTTACACTTAAGCAGGGACTGTTTGTTCTGTCTGACTGTCTGTCATGTGAATCACCACAAGTGTCTTCGTAACTCATATCTTTATCATATGATGTTGCGATGGTCACGATGGAAGGGTGTGGTCTCACCTGCAGCGGGCTGATGATCTGAGCCTGCGGTTGAACCTGCTGCGACACTTGAACGCATTGCGCTTGAACCGGTACCGCAGTTTGGGTGCTGCTCGACGCCGCCGATTTTGTACTGGCCGCCTTGCTGGCACTCATCACCTTAAAAACACGCGTAAATAGTATACACTTAGAAACTTAATTTCGACATTTTATATGAAAACTAGCGGCCCGCCCCGGCTTCGCACGGGTGGCATGTTAATATGAAACGCGCTATTTATATATATACCTACCATCGCCGCAATCATAATTTTTCGATTTAGCGTAAGTTTGCACGTTTGATATCTTCTAAAGTACTGATCGAAATTACATGATTTAAAAGACAAATTTGATCTAGGTTTAATGTCCAAGCTTACTAACATGTTATTTGGATAAGAAATAATGTTATACATACTTAAAATGGCTTCGTAAATAAGCCATTATTTCTAGTAAAAAGCGGTTATTGTGGGTTATTCTTGAGAGATAGACATATACCATCGCGGCCTTTTTCGTGGACTTTTGTAAGTTGTACAATACTGTAGTACATCATTTTGACAAATCTCGTAGGGTTTGGCCAGCGTTTGCAATATAAGCGCAAAAAAGTGAGTTGATTTACGACATCACATTAGAAATCTCAAAAATTGACAGTGTTCCACTACTAAATTGTGCATGTTTAATACATATAAACCTCCCTCTTGAATATACCTATTTAATAAAGAAAACCGCATTAAAATCCGATGCGTAGTTTTAAAGATTTAAGCATACATAGCTACATACATACATACAGACACCGGGAAGCGACTTTGTTTTATACTATGTAATGGATATTATAACGAAAACTAACTCACCCTTTCACCTGACTTCTGCTGCTGTCCTAT
Organism: Scirpophaga incertulas; assembly: GCA_036419045.1. Taxonomy (NCBI): domain Eukaryota; kingdom Metazoa; phylum Arthropoda; class Insecta; order Lepidoptera; family Crambidae; genus Scirpophaga; species Scirpophaga incertulas. The sequence goes on along the minus strand of CM071626.1, from coordinate 1,993,283 downwards.
GCCGGAGACAGTCGACTGCGAGTGTGCTGGCAGTATGCTTGGCTGTGAGTTTATCACACCCAAAGGACTGAACACGAACGTTTGGTTCTGCGTGGTCGGGATGGCCGGGATAGTCGTGAATCCGGGGAAAGGCGCTGTGGTCACAATAAAAATAGAAATGAAATATGCGAACATGTCCGAGCATCCCTTTAGAAACGGCACCAGTCTTAGACGGCCCTACATTTTGGCAACTCTATCTCGAATTTGACGTAGCGTCATGTACCTACGCCAATCCATCAACTGTCGATAAATGTCTATACATGTTATCGACAAATCGACAATCGATATTTTCATAATTGCACTGTACATCGTGAAATTGCTTTACCACCCTTAATGTGAATGTCGTTTGCATATCATGAGACATCAATTTTTTTTTGCTTTCAAGATCCAATGACAATATAAAAGTGACAAAAGCGCGATAAATTAAATCAATTAACATATTAATGACTATTAACAATGAGTCTACGTGAAAATGAATTTGAATAAATATTTTTTGGCAAAAGTTGTAAAGCAATTATATTGATGTTTTGAACAAACTTTTCTTAAAATTGAATACTTTAAAAACACTACTTGTAAATTACATGTCTTATGCCCGGTTTCTGAGTACATTTTGTCAATGGTTTATCTGTTCAATAACGCTATCAGTTCGATAACTCCCAACAATTCGTTTCTGAACACCGTAGAATTAGATAAACTCCGTTTAAACTTAGCTTAACCTAACTGACCATTTAGTGCCGTTTATCGGTCCCATAACTTTATTTGACGTTTATGTCTCTGTGGTTTATGTATGGCAAACAAAAATCTTAAGGCTATTAACGTGGTAATTTTATGTGAAATTAAATAGTGACAGCTACATTTTAAAATTATTATATTTAAAAAAGACAATGAGATCTACAATATTAAATACGAGTAGTTCTTCAAAGTCGGATACAGAAGTACTGGAGTTCATTTCTGGAATATCTATACCCAGAAACTTACGAGAAAGAAGAAATTCATTTGAAATGTTAAAATAAAGTACCGCGACACTACAAAGTAAAACAATTAAACACAAACGAATTCAAAATCCGGCGAAAGCATGCCATTTTTTTTTCATCTATAATCTTTTTATTTTATCGATTTATAATCCATACAGGCAATACTATCGAAATGTTAAAAATTATTTCATAAAATAGTGTTTTAATACTTAATATCGATAAAAAATGTTATAAATGTTTAAATTGTAATTATGGATGAATTTTTTTATTTCATATTTTGTGAACAGACCCATCTAGTGACATAATTTAGAACTACTTAACTGTTTCACAGCTGTTGAAAGCACGGCCCCGCATTCAGAAACTCACTGACAGTTATGAGACGTTTATCTTTTCGATAACTTTGTTGAATCATTAGTTATTGAGAGCTTAGCTGAGGTATTCAGAAACTGGGCATTAGTATTTTTGAACTTTTTTTTACTCTTAATTAATTGAACAAGTTGCCTGTTTTGTTTTATGTAAATACTTATTTGAATTTTAAGTAAGATTATACATATATATATTAGGTACATGCAACGTATAGAAGTACATGCAAGTGATTGTACGCTAGGATGAAATAAAGAAATATAAATAATAATAAATAAGTCTTTGTAGATTATCTTATCACGACTAGAGTACCAAAATAAAGTTGCGTTAATTCAATGTGAAGAATATGGTGTAAATAAATAAAAAGCAAGTTTTATAAATGTAACATACATATAACAGTTACAAAATAACATATTCTTTTATATACAGTTGTGCCATTTCTCCGGGTGAAAGTGATTGAGCAATTGACAACATTTCATTAATTAAATAATAAAAAATCAATGAGTCCTAATTTTTCCTATTTTCACGTAGAAAATATTTTATTTGACTTATTACACAGTATTTTCAATAAATAACTTACGATAGGCCGAATCTATTACCGAATTCCTAGTGGAAAAAAAACCTAATTTATATGACTATGTGGGCGGTCCGAAATTAGCTGTTTACATGTGTATGCATTTCTGACAGTTCTGAAGAGAGTACTTCTTTATTTATTGCAATTGTTTTAATTGATAGAAACAAATACACGAGAATTCAGACATCAAATTTTGTATCATATCATGGTCATATCATAACAAATATCAAACTAATGTTAAAGGAGTTCAATCGCGCGTTCACATTGGCGACAACCGAGACGATAATTAATTATCCTGATATTATTACTGTCAGCACAATAGCGATTTGGAACTGTCAAAATGTTAATAATTGAATTTTAATTTGTAAACTGTGTAAACAATATCAAAGGAGTTAACAAATATATTTGTTATGATGTTTAGATTCTGCCATATTGTTAAAAGTACCACGAAAAAGATTGAAAACTGATTGGGGAATAATTTGTAATTGAAAATCATTTTTATAATATCAAACTTTATCAATGACATTTGACGTTTTGATGTTAAAGTAATTAACGGTGATTACTGCAGAAACCTCATCACTGTGAGCGGTATAGTGAAGCAATCAATGAAAATGATTACTGTAACCGCCATTCGGAACGCGCCGCATTTCAGAATATGTAAATTTATATATAATTATTTGTTTCTTTAGTTATAAAGACAATAATTAATGAAGCAACGCTACGAAATGTTGTCAATAATGCCCATAAAGCCATCTACGAACAAAAACAGTGAGTTTGATTGAAAAGTGATTAAAAACACCGACATTTTTATGACACTTACGAACTGATGATAAGAAAATAACCGGCAAAACGTATTGTGAACTTGAGACAAAAACTTAATGAGAGCTTGAACAGTACATAACAGAATCTCTGTTAAAGAATATATTATTACTTGTTTTTGAGAAGGATCCAAAGATATTTCAAGGGACCTACGCTGAAGCCGCAAATGGCTTTACCGAGAGTGTATTTGTGGAAGGCGCCGAACGGAAGGTTCAACGCCTTGGCTGCTCGCTTCCGGGGTTGTTCGGGTCGGGCCAAAAAGAGTCGACGCAAGTTGAGCGCGTCTCAAAACTCGGGTTCTCAAGATTGAGTGCAGTGGGGGGTGAAAAACGACGCGGTACGTGTCGGTACCGATGTTTGACGGTCAATGACGACACAAAGCGGTCAATGACGACGACACAATTCACAGATAATTTATGTAGACGACGTGGTGAGTCTTCAGCCCCCAACAGGCATGTAGCAAGTGGAAGTTATATTATCATATAATATTGGTAGAAGGGATTAGCTTGAAAACGTATCTTGATGTAATGATAATGGACCAGAAACCTTAGAAACTACCGCTTTGTGTAGCAATTTAAAGTAATATAAGTACTTTTATGAAGTACGTTCCAAAACTTCTGCGCACATATCAATAACCAGTAAGCTAATGTAATGATTAGAGATCGGATAATCGGATGCATATTTACCTAAAGTTAGTTTAAGGACAAAGTATGGAAACGGCTTTTTATTATTTTGTTAAATAAAAATCCCGGGATTGCGGAATTGGATAGCTGGATGTTTATTTATTTACCTAATTTAGTTTTTGACAAAGTATGGAACTGTCTTTTTATTTTATTTCCATAAATAAAAATCTCGGAATTCCGGTACTGTAGAACATTTTGGTAATGCAAAACTAGTCGGTAATATGAGCTTATAATATCCTATTTAAAATGGGGCGTAAATATTACCTCGGTTACTACAGTAGTCTGTACTTGCTCACAACTGCCGTCTCACTCACACTCATTAAATCGGAAGTTAACTCAGAGTGAGATACTAGACCATACTTACGCCCGGGCACCATTTCTGTTTTTTTATTCAATTATTTAATTGATTATTGTTTTAGTCAAACTAGCTCACTACTTTCGTATAACACTCTTCATGTAATAAATCGTACATTCATAAATCGCACGGGGAACTGAAACTAAACTTCATGTAAATACGTATGCCTAGTTGTATAAATGAACCCAGAGTCTCGGCCTTTTGAAAATAAATACCACGTGCTAATTTAGTAATTTTCAGACAATATCCACTACGTTAAATTTGCAGTCCCGTATTTTCCCGGGATTTTTATTTAACAAAATGTATTTTAAAAAGCCGCTTCCATAATTTGTGAGCCAAAAATTAACTTTAAGTAAATATGCATCCGATTATCCGATCTCTAGTAATGACACAATTAGAGAAAAAAATAATTAAACAAAAATATTTCACTAAGTGAGAGCTATTAAACTACAAATTCTAAGCAATAATTTTCGAAACTGGTATTTTTCGTTTAAATATAATTATTTCCTCGTTTCCGTACAAATCACATTGTACGATCACAATATAAAGTAAAATTTAATAAATTCTTTTGATCTTATATGTACTATAAGAGTCAAGTAAGATGGACGAAAGAAATTTATAGTTAAATAAATTACTACACAGAAAGCGAATGTTATGGCTGCTTTAGCCAAAAATTTATTTTTCTTAAAGTAAAAGAAAGCCATGACAATTTTTTTTACAATCTATAACCGGATAGTAATGATAAGATTAGCTCCGTTTATTACGAATTGTAATTAATATACGACAGATATAACGACTCGTTTTCTATTGCCGTTTAACTGTTGGCTTTCTTTCATTTTCTCCGGCCTTGTTTGAGGCAGTGCAGCAATGTAAGAGTTTCGATGTCACTGTGTTGAATGTTATGGGATGGTCACGCATTAAGAAGAGGGAACGACCATGTTACTGGGAATGTTATGGACATCAAAGTGTATGGCTAGTGTTGCCCAAATGCAAGAACAAGACGAGACTTAGCCAGTCTTGGTCTTGGTCTTGGTCTTGCAGCAAGAGTCTTGCAAGTCTTGCAATTACCTATTAGTCTATTACTATTTATTAAAGTTTACTTTAAATCTTAGAAAAACGTATTAGAATTGGAACATTGTAAGCTTGAATTAACATAGCCATAGTAAAGATCAAGCAGATTAATAAATAACTGAAGATTTGATAAGAAATTCGAAAAATCAACTGACCTATATGTCGTTTTCCATGGAAGTAACTGTTTCTTAATAAACATTTATGATTTATAAGCTTACATTTGCTAAAACATGTAAAAAAAACAAATTAATTACAATAACTTGTCTGTATTTTAAAGAACAATACTTATCTGTCTAGAAAGAGATTGAACCCTCAACTTATAAGAAATTTAATAAAAGAGTTTTACGATTTATCATTTATTTGAATAAAAAATAAAATACAACACAAATCAACGCATTATCAAAGTGTCGATGGTTAAAACATAACTATGCATGCACTCAGTTTGATTTTAATAGATATTTTTTTATTCGCTATGTTTATGGTATTAGTCGTAATGCGCATAGGTCCAGTTTTTCATATTCTTTGATACAGTTTTTTGCGTCTCATAGAATTCCTAAGCGTACCTACCTATACACCGAACTGTTACACCTAACTACTCAGTGAAATAGCGCTAAGTCCTAGCTGCAAGACGCAAGAGTCTTGCAGGCTATGTCTTGTTCTTGCTCAAGTCTTGCACGGTCAGTCTTGGTCTTGGTCTTGCTAAAAATACGCGGTCTTGTTCTTGGTCTTGGTCTTGCAAAAACGCAAGAACAAGACCAAGACTGCAAGACCAAGACTGAATTTGGGCAACACTATGTATGGCTGTGTGGGGAGAGGAAGACCGAAGAAACCATAGATGGACTGTGTGAATGTTGATATGCTGAAGAAGGGAGTGAGTGTCGAAATGACGAGTGACAGAGGAGAGTGGAAGAGAAGACAAGAGATAGAAGAAGTTTTTGTTATATTTTGTTTAGTATGTCTGTATTAATTTACAACAGACATTTTGTTACAGACTACTTCACAGCTCATTATCAGTTTGTTCGTATACTCGAATATAATGTAGACTCAGCGGCTAACTCAGTCACAGAGGAGAAGAACCAAAAACGTTACTGTCTCAGTATCAGATGACTCCCGTCTATACGCCAACCAAATGTTAATGCACAACAAAATCATTGCAAAATGAACATTATAATATTCCGAAAACTCAAATAAAACACATTCACGATGACTCAATTCAAATACGTTTGGAAACATACAAAATCATTGTTTAAATTGTTATACACCTTGATCCGGGTAGGCGGAAAGACCTGTAAAATTCACTATAAAACTAAATAGTGTAGAAGTTCTTACAATTAACAAAGTGGCTTAGTTCTATTGCTTGTGTGAAAGTGTGTTTATCATTATTTTTTCCAAAAAGGCACAGCATCCAAATGTTTTATGCCGCTGTACAATATTATAGCATTTTATACAGCGTGCAATACAAAAATATAGTATAATAATAGAATAATAATAGTTACTAAAAGTCGATAAAAGTTATTTATTTAGTAGAATTTAAAGAAAAACTTTGTTATATTCGAGTGCCTATGTTTTGTAACATATAAATGCTATTTATGCCGCTGTACAATATTACAGCATTTTATACAGCGTGAAATACAAAAATATAGTATAATAATAGAATAATAATAGTTACTAAAAGTCGATAAAAGTTATTTATTTAGTAGAATTTATAGAGAAACTTTGTTATATTCGAGTGCCTATGTTTTGTAACATATAAATGCTATTTATGCCGCTGTACAATATTACAGTATTGTATACAGCGTGCAATACAAAAATATAGTATAATAATAGAATGATAATAGTTACTGAAAGTCGATAAAAGTTATATATTTAGTAGAATTTAAAGAAAAACTTTGTTATATTCGAGTGCCTATGTTTTGTAACATACAAATGCTATTTATTCCGCTGTACAATATTACAGCATTGCATACAGCGTGCAATACAAAAATATAGTATAATAATATAATGATAATAGTTACTAAAAGTCGATAAAAGTTATTTAGTATAATTTGTTATATACGAGTTTTTGTATTGTTTTGTATGTCACTTATATATCATCCGCATGATATGATTCTTTTGGACAAGTAAAAGAGGACAAAAATAGACCCAACATTATCTTGCCTGTTTTCCAATTTCCAAACAGGTGTAGTCATATGTATTCATGTACACGGATATTTACGGATATCACGTTTTTTGGATTGTCTTTTCCTTAAATTTGGTTTAACGCTAATAAGTGCCCGTAAAGACAGTGTGGGCGGAATTAGCAAGAAACTTATTAAGGTGTACTATAAACTAATGGACTAAACACCAAACAGTTACATTGTTAAAAAGGCAAATATTTTAGCTAGAGAGAAGGTAATAATAATTTTTGCATGAAGATATTGACACAGCTCTTATGTGGTTTGTAATAGAGCTAGTTTTTGTAGTGCAAATGTAAAGCATGACATGCTGTATAGTATAGTAAATGCGGTCCAATACCAGGTAACTATATTATTAAGATATCGTATCATAGCTAGCATTCTTGTCAGTCATTCAATTTTATAATTAAGTGGTAACTGATATAAATGAAAAGACAATAATATTTTAATCTATTCAAATACTTTAAAAAAATAAGTATTTATATAAAAAAATATTATTGTATGCATTCGTAATATATCTCAATTTGAAAGGAAATATTATATATAAATATTTTTTTCTAAAACAGGTCTACACTAATATTATAAAAAGGGGAAAAAAAATGGAAAGAATATATTAAATTGGTTTGATATTTCTATACGAAAAGATATTAACACCTGGTAAAACTCATCCAATATCCGGAGATCACCCCGAACATCTATCCACCTAGGGTTTTTACCACGAGAGAATATCACCATCCAATAAGAAAGTCCGACGCAAATAAATAAATAAACGTAGCCATGTCCAACAATCTTCCAGGCATTCATTCTTTCTCCATTCCCTTGGTTATGTTACCACCACAATATGTAAGCCAATTCATTCATCTCTCTTATGCTGCCAACTATTATAGTAGTATAAATTATCTTAATTGGTAGTTAGTAAGAATCACATAAAAATCAGTAGTTAGATTTGAAAAATTTTAAGTTTTATTATATGTTTTATGATAACATATACAGGATGGAAAGTTTCAATCGGAATCGGAATTGAGTTGCCCTCATAAAATTCCACCATTAGGTACTACTTCGTTTCCCTTTAAACCACACTAACAATTAAAAGAAAATCGAATTTGATTATGACTAGCAACAAAAGAAAGTACGCATTATAAAAAGAAAAGATAGTTCGAAATTTAAAGCTTATTTGAATTTGAACTAGGTAGGTAACAATGTTTTTTTTCAGAAAACTATCGAGTTTACTTAAATTCCAAGTGAAATAAAATTAATTGACTGCATTTGTATGAGAAGTTTTTTTTTGATTTGTGACTTTTCTAGTACTGAAATCTCAGTTGGTCCAGAACTTTTTGATCAGCATACGAAACAGAATCGATTAGCATCAATAATTTTTTTGTGACAAATGCTAATTTTTTTGAAAAATTATGGACAGTGTCCTAAGACCGATTTCTTGTAGCTAAGCAACGATTAACGTACCTCCCTTGGCTACCCCATTGAAACTTTTCACTCGGTATATTAATTCAATAATAAATATGAAAGTGATCTTGGTTTGTGGACATCGAGTAAAACTTACCAGCTTGCCCTTGGAGAACCTGTTTGCCTTGCGCAGTCAGCATGTGAGGTGCGAGCTGGCTTCCCTGGAACGGCTTCCCGGCCGTTATGACCTGAGGAACGAGTGTTAGATACAATTGGACTTACTTTGACTTGACTTTGAAAATGACAAGAAATATTTAAATTATTACATTGAGACTAGCGCCTGTGGACCTAACGAAGCGGTGGTGTATAAACTACTGACGTGAGGGAGGAAGCCGAAACGCCTGATCCTAACTTGGATGCTAATTTAGCAAGCAATACAATGTAAGCCCCCTGCAAAAACAATGTGAGAGTTTGTTCGCTATTGGCGGATCGAGTTGCACAATGTACTATTTATAACGAATATACAACGGTTTCCGTTCACCAATTTAAACAAACGTGCAAATTGTTAGAAAATCTGAATGTAAACAGTGTGCGAAATTCGAGGAATGGTTTGGTTAAAATAAAATTTACATTTAAACGTTTCACCGCCTCTGTGGGTGATCCTGATAGCAACCTTTTTTAGAATGATTTGTATTTTTTACCTTTTTTGCATTGTTTATAGTTTTGTGATTCTTGAAAGACATTGTCAGTCGCGTTTTTTACAGTTTTGTATTAATGTTTGGTTTTCTTTATTTTTTTATCTACTATCATGCGATTAATCCTCTATAAAAGAACCTATAACAATTAGCTTATTGCCAACATTAAAACACTCAATGATATTATGATCATTGTATCATCCAAACGCGTGATATTATGAATTACAAAAAAGAACATTCTCATGCAATGACATATCCAACAAAAACCACGAGTCAAATCAAATTTTAAGTTCTATAGAAAATAAAAATAATGAAGTGGTGAATATAAATATGCCAAGAACATCAGGATCTGCCAACGTTCAACAAGGTGCAAATGTTCAAGTGCATTTCACTAATTGTACGATCCAAAAAGTAAAAAATTATTACAATAAATAATTCTTTTATTTTGTTTATTTTACATGCTTCGCAATTAGACTTTTCTTGAATTTACATAGTTCTTACAACACCCTATGGTATGAGAATCTTTTATAGAGGATTCACATGATGATTGTAGATAAAGTCTTGTATGCAACTGTTATAATTAGGTATTAAAACACTCATGTGACACTTTTATCACATTCGTGTTTTAATACCCCTGATTATACAACAGTTGCATAAATAACTATTATTATTATAATCTTATTAACCTTTAATAGAACGTGTTTTCTTTATAAACCAGCCTCATTTGCTTTCACTTACTCTTACAGTGGGGATGTCGCGGCGACAGCCAGACTTCTTACTTGGACATGACGTATTTTTGACAACCATTTATTTAAAAAAAAATGGACTTGACAGAGAGCATAAAGGGGACGACGACCAACATCGCATATTACCGAATTTTTGGGCATACCCTTCTCCAAATGTAATAAAATTGTTCAAAATCTATTTTAGGTGGTCAATGCAATATATATTTTATTGAAAGCAGCCATATTGTATTATAGAATATAAAACGAAATTTTACAAGCTTTTATATTAGCTTCACTTGTAACTATGTAAGAAAATCTTGGAATCTTAATTTGACCCACTTCCCGGTCTCCGATTGAGATTGTGTAACATAGCGTCATTACCAAGATGGCGGATCAATTATTTTTAATGCACCCCTACAATATGGGTATCAAATGAAAGGGCTTGCAAAAAACACCTCGATAAATAATGTGACGTCACTCTTTATCCAATATGGCGGACTTTCCCAAGATGGCGGACCAATTATTTATACAATATGGGTATCAAATGAAAGGGTTTGCTAAGCTTGGTTGTTTAGTAAATTCGGTAAAATCGACAGATGCCACAGGATGCGCAATAAAGGCTTCGCTCAAAAACTACTGCACAGATAATCATGCGGTTTTCATCAATAGATAGAGTGATTCTTGAGCAAGGTTTTGCGGTATTTTTTATCTCTGAAAAACGGATAGTCCCACGGGAAGCGCGATAAAACCGTCGCGCCACAAAGCGACTTCCGTGCATATGTAGCCGTGGGCGAAATCCACGCGGGCGAAGCCGCGGGCCGAAAGCTAGTACTATATATATTATTTCTCAATAAATAAATAAATTTCAAATCTTTTGCTGTTTAAATCAACATACCTGTATCTGTTGCGAGTTGATCCCCGGGTGCAGCGCGATGTTGCCCGGCATGAGGAGAGGGCCCTGGGCGTTGTACAGCTGCTGGAGGTATCCGCTGTTCTGGAGCGGCTGCTGTATCACTTGCACGCGCCCGTGGCCCCACTCCGCGCTGCGAGCATTTCATAATAATCATAATAGGCAAGTGACGACCCCACCGCCCGCTGGTGGGGCATTTAATGCCTCTCGATTGCCATAAATGCCCCATCAGTGCAGTCAGTCCCCCTCAGGGCAGCTTGTGGCGAGCTGTCGGTGAGTTGCGTCACCGAGGGTGCCTCAGCGGCCGGCCTCTGTCTTCCCTTAACCAGTCGGACAGAGTGGAGTCGCAAGAGCAGATGCTTTGACTCTCTTCGCACCAATATTGGTCTGCTTTTTTGGGGGACCCACTTAGTGAGCGGCGAGTCACCACTTGCCATATTTAAAATCAATTCGGAGGCTTTGAGAAGGCAGGTGACCGGAGTCTCTTCCATAGTCCGGTTCTCATTACCACCAAAATCGAAATGCAATAGTCCACAAACTTTTTGACCACTAATGACAATAGTTTCTGTGCATCTAACTGGGTGTAGTCTTTGGCTGCATTTTTCATGATGCAGATAGAGATTAGACCCAGTTGGTACACTCCACGCATACTCTCATTAAATTTTGCTTAAATGACCTCTACGCGTTGGATCTGTATGCCCGCACACGCCTTTTAAAAGACCGTGTTTTATAAAACCACGTGACATAAGCGACAGTAATAATAACAATGTATTTATTCAAGCCCCAAAAATAGATTACAATACTGATGTAAGTTACATTAAAATGTAAATGGCTTATAATATAATACAGTGGTTTTCATTCTATTTATTCATGGATGTGCCGTATGAAGTTCTTTTAACATTTTAGGTCTTAAAGTATAAGTATAAAAGTATAGTATATACTTATATATTTTATACTTATATAGTATATACTTATATCTTACCGTAGGTTTGCGTCTGTAACCACGGCGCCAACAGTGCCATTGTCAATTAATTATTTATTCGCAAGCTTGTTAACTCACAGTGGATACCAAAACACCAACGAACATATCTGAGCTGTTTCATAAAATTGGCATTATTCATTATAATTAGTGATGTGCCGTATCGTCAAAAATCTAGATCCGCGGATAACAGTTCTGAATACGGATATTTGGTGACAAGATCCGCATATACGGATACGGATCTTAACTTTCATACACAATCGGTGTCGGTGCGCGCGATCTTGAGTTAATATGACACTGGGCAGCATAGATTCTCTAGGAGGTAGACTCTGTACCAGGGTCGTCTGCATGGGTACCTCCGTCTTACCTATTTCCGCCGCCAAACAGCAGGGTTCGCTTTGCTGTGTTCCGGCGTGAAGGGTAAGATAGGCAGTGAAATTACTGAGTACTGTGACTTTACATCTTATGTCACAAGTTGGCAACGTGCACTGTGGTTCTTATGAGGTTTGCAGATTTGCTGCGAATCTCGTGGGAACCACATGTACTATAGGCGACTGTTACCACTTACCATCAGGTGGGCAGCCTGCTTGTTTGTCAACTTTAGCAATCAATAAAAAAAAAAAGATAACGCTTGTGTTTGGTGTTGGTACATGATTTTAAAAAATGTCTACAAAGAAGTTTGCTAGTGTAATATGGAATTATTTTGTGATAATAAATGATGAATGTGCAAAGTGTAAAACTTGTGATGGAAAGTATTCTCGTAAGAGTAAAGGCTCAACTTCCTTAAAAAATCATTTACAAAGAAAAGAACCTCAAGAATACGAATTATTCTTTAAAGAAGACTCTGCTAAATAGATCCGCAAAAGATCCGCCAATAACTAACGGATACGGACATAGATACGAATCTCTATTCTGCCTCGGATATCCGCGGATACAGATACGGACATCCGGTACATCACTAATTATAATTTATAACAAAGAAACAAGTACTCCGTCTTCGTCATAAATTAATACCTACTCCGATTTTAACCAACTGTGGAGTGCGGTCCAAATTAACCGAACTCTTCTTACTATCAACAGTAAAAACGCAACGATCGGAAATGTTTACGACGGTGTGTGCAGTGGTGTGCTGTTGTGTCAAATTGGACTACGATATTCATATATGCCTGTATTTTTCAAATCTTGTGGGATTAAAAAGGTCTTGTCTTAACTTAAATGGTTTTCAACTTAGTAATTTTTGATACGTAAATTGTATTTATCACTATCACATTCACAATATCACATAAAAGTCGTAATTTCTATCTGTGGAAAAAGATTTATATCTGAATTTTAAATTATTAGTCAGTCCCTCCCTTGGCGTTGGCTCGACAAGACCTAGGTCGAGCCGGCCCATACGTATACGTTTATATTTTTCATATTAATAATGAAAAAGCAATGACTAAATCATTCTTAAACATTTATTTCTTGAAATCGTATAGTTAAGTTAGGTGAGTGAAATTTCAATGTCAAAATTTAGGTTTGACTTTTGCCCTCACACTGCACAAACTATTTCGTGTGCATCGACAGCTCGGTTTGATGACGTCACTCATGAGATCACACTTTTTCAGTTGCACGATATGTGCTACTAGCGCATATCGGATCAAATCGATTTGCAACCATTGTCATAAAATGACATTATTAATGATACCACTTAACGAAAAAGGGAAAGAAAAGTTGAATTATTTGTTCAATCGCGAGCATTCGTAAATGCAAAACATTCAATCAGTAACATAATTACAATAACAAGTTATTTAATGAAGAATCATAAATAAAACCCAGTTACAGAAAAAATACCTCCGAAATTATATCTTTTTTAATAATATTAATGAAAATGTCGATGACACAATCATTCAATTTAATCGGTGAAATTATCACACACTTCGCTCTTCGATTGACAACATAACAAAAACTAATAAAATGCGCCGTCAACTGTCACTTTAGTCCATCTTAATTGGGTGTTCTTAGCATATTAAAATCAGAATTTTGTATATGTTTTGTGCGATTCGCTGATAAAAAAGCAGACCGCTCACAAAATGGATACAGTCTCTATTAGTACACATGGTACGTGTGCGTAACAATGCAAATACTGTATACAATTTTGTGGCAGAAATAGGACAGACGGAGGTACTAAGTAGACGATCTTGGTAAGGTATTCTTTAAATAATAAAAGGTCGGCAAACAATACTTGCGCTAGTTGATGAATGCGCTAGACGACTGAATGAATGAACGAAATTTATTAATTGTGTTTCATATAAAGTAAGCAAAAGAGAAAAGAAGCATTCGGACCTCATTTTAAACAACCAAAGTTTCTCTGTTTCACATCCACGAAGTACAGTATACAGAAAATTTTAATTACTTGACATTACAATCTTGGCAAATAACGAAGTTCATCGATGCATTCGAGTGAACTGCGAGAGACGGTAATTACATAGTTATTGGGTATATTTTTCCTTAACAATATCATACGCGTGTTGACAACTCACCTGTTGATAAAAATTGGCCGACGCGTGCCACTCGAGTAGAAAACATTGACGCCGCGTTGATGACAATATTGCATTGCCATTTTTCTAAGATAAACCTTAAAACACTCTGCACGTATTTAGATAGAACGCACAAGTCAATCTATCAGGCCGTTGCGACTCGAAGTGAAGACAAGCACCGATTTATTTTGATATATAAAAACGGTTAAGATAACGTAATTGTAATTATTATCCTACAATGTAACATAATGAATGAGATGATTGAACGCTAAATTGTTACCGCTTCGCGATATACGTAGCTAATTGAAACTGGATTTTAATGTTGTAAGAGCAAATTTACACATTCCGATTAAAAATCAATTCGGATGACGATTCGGACCGACATCGCGTACGTTGGTCAGATATCAGTTAATCGTAACGTTTGAAAATTTTTGGATTTTGACGAAGCCAAAAAGTTTACAAGCATAGTACGCTTCGTGTCACGATTGAGTACTGAGCCTGTAGAACAGGACGACAAATCATAAAAATAGGTCAACAATATAATAGTTGTCGCGAATTACACACGTAACTGAACGGAATAGGACGGCTATAGTTTATGGTGCGGATTAACGCAATATATTTAATATCCTTGACAGATATCCTCGGAAGTAAGAGAACATTAAGAATTGCAAAAACAGAGAGCTCCATAAACTTAAGTAGAAAGAAAGAAGAATATTTATTGACGACACATATTAAATATATTTTTTTAAAAGAACACATGGTGTTGTGTCGTCAACTAGGCCCCAACCTCAGCACATGTTACAGCGACGTAGACTGCCACGGCAACGCTGATATTCTGGTGGAGCCCAATTGGCGAGCAACGGCGGACAAACAAACAAGAGAATATCCAATAAAAATTTATCAAACGCGACCAAGCGTGCACGCGATCACCAACAGGAATTTTCGGACCGCATGTCGAACATTAAGTGTGGTAAATTTAATTTTATTCGGAATAATATCAATTAAATATAAAATTGTATCAGTTGCTAAACTACGAAATTGCTATTTTGTGTGGAGTATTTAAAAAAAGTTGGCTTAACCAAGACAGCTAACATTACAAAATATTTACACACGCGTCAATAGATATAGTTAAGTTACAACATAGTTTTGATGAATAGTTAATTAGTTGTCATAAAGTTTTGTCAATAATGTACAAAATTGTCACGTAAAACAACGGTAGGAGTACAATATCATAACACAGATTTTTGGAGTTTGAAATACAAGCGAAAAACCTGCAATTTCACAGCTAAGGCCCAATTATTTTGGGTATCGAACTCTCGACTATATTTTGTTCCGCTAGACGACTCGGCACGCGGGAGGAAGGAGACAATTTATTACTGCAAAAGTACAAACTCCGAGGAGGACGAGCGAACGTCCGCCTCGATCGCTCGCGTAGCCTCGATTGAAATCGCAAGTAATATCATTAACTCTGCTAAAGGAAAACATCCTTCTTATATGCATTAGCAATTTACTCAATCAGTAGTGAGTGCAGGATTCAATTGGTGAACGAATACACAGAATTGACCATGAATGCAAGTTAGCGGGAGTGACAGTCGCCGGGAGTTAGCCGGGACCTTTGGGGGAAACGAACTGAGAAGGAAATTGAACTGGCCTCGAGTGTCGGCTGATGTATTTGGTGTACCGTTGTGCAATTGGACCGCAATTACCAATCACTGGCAATTTAGATCTGCATATTAACAACAAGACAATTAAAAAAAGTATCCTTGATTTATTGATGCTATGGGAGGACCTGGCGACACAGGTACCGTCGCGATGTTCCGAATTCCCGCAATAATTACTATCCTAACTCGTTTGACTGTGATTGATAGACGATCTATTTACGACTAGACTATATATTAAATCCGAATTGCAAAGACAATGATGTTGTGAAGCCTCGTGTAAAATTGTACTTATATTGTATTGTATTGACTTGTACCAACGAAAACTATGTGTGTATGTTCATAGATATATTAGAATGCAATTAAGTACGGAAAATAAATCGGAGACCAATCATATTAAAATATTAAGATCAATTGAGAAACAAATCTGATATTATAATATATTTATTGTTTCTCTCTTACAAAGATTTTTTTCTTTTTATATTAAGGATTCCCGAATTAGGCTTAGAAGAGATTAGGCTTGGAAGAAGACTGTCATAACTCAAAATACGCAAACTTTCAGAGGAAGTATGTGTTTACATACTTTACTGTGTAAAATGTACTCAAATCTAGATCTCATTAAACAATTAGAAACCATATTCTTTACAGGTGGCTTTATTATTATATAGACATTTATTAGTATAATAGTAAATGAAGTTATTTCATTGCGAAAACATAACTAGTGCTCGGAATAGGTAGGTTAATTTTATGTATGGATATGTCTGGGAACTTACAATTTTTTAGAGATTGTAAAAATATTATATTGAACTTTCAAAATAGTATTTCATTTTTTGGCTTATTGTTGTAATAATAAGTTGTAAACATAAAATTTTACCATAAAAGCGTAAAGAAACGAATCCTTAATCGGAAAGTGAGTTTGTTTGTTTGTTCCGCTTTCACGCCGTAACTACTGAACCGTTGCTTTGAAATTTTGCAGACGTAAAGATAAAAGTTCGTATTAAATAATAGGCTACTTTTTATCCCGGAAAAATCGTCAGATCCCACGGGATGCGCAATAAAGGCTTCGCTCAAAAACTACTGCACAGATTTTCATGCGGTTTTCATCAATATATAGAGTGATTCTTGAGCAAGGTTTTGCGGTATTTTTTATCTCGGAAAAACGGATAGTCCCACGGGAAGCGCGATAAAACCTTCGCGCCATAAACCGACTTCCGCGCATATGTAGTCGTGGGCAAAAGCTATGACCCTTAACTCTCTATAGACCCGATCCCGAAATCCACGCGGGCGAAGCCGCGGGCAGAAAGCTAGTAGCAAATAAAAACAGAAAATTTTAGTTTCATCTTCTTTCTGCAACTACATAAAATTAAACTACCTATTCCGAGCACTAAACATAACAATGCATTTTTTTGAGTTATGACATTCTTCTCCTAAGGCGACGAAACGTGAATCAGTAAATTGATATAAATACATACCCAAGCTGTTGCGGGTGCTGCGAATTAGGTGGCATGCTTTGGAGTGGAGGCATCGGGGTAATGCCACTGCTACCTTGCTGCTGTATTCCCGCCACTGTCGGCTGCTGCTGTTGAACCTAAAATGGCACAAACACCATACTGAATACATGTAACTGCACTCCTCGAGTTTTCAAAACCAACTAAAATTAACCGCCACTCTGGGGACGAGTTGCGACCGTTTTAGAGCAAGGTTAAAATAATTTGTAAACAGAAACGGAACCATTGCAGTGCACTATCACATATTGTTAAAAGGCTACAATTTCTCCAAGTGTTACTAAAATGAAACGAAACATATACCCGAACGGTCCTAGGTCGCACAAAAGCCGTAGGTCGTTCCATCGGAGCGCGTCACCGCCTGATCAGAGAATGCAGTTCGCACGAGCATACACTTCTACACTGCAAAAGGTCCGCGCCGAGATTGACTGATCGCGCCGTACGATAGACCGAAATTCAATATGGACGTCTGTTCATTATAAAAAAGTGATAACAGTTCACAGAGTTCACTGTCACGGGCAGTAGGTGTAGTATCATATAAAAAGACACTAATCAGTCAAATTGATCGTATTGAAACATATTAACAACTTGTATAATAGTCATTGCAATTTATTCATATGTTTGCGTATAGCTTTGAGAGCGGCAGTGTTACCAACGTTTTCATAGAGTAGCGCTCTAGAAAAAATATATGAAGATCATTTTGAATTTAGAACAGTTATTTGGGTGTCAGCAAACTGCATTTTGAGGTTTATTGACAATTTAGAATATGGAACTATATAATGAATACAAAGAAACCTAATAAATGTTGAAGTGGTGATTTTTAAGGCTAGTAATATATTGCTTTTAAGCTCAAGATAGCGTTAGGATCGCGTGATTTTGATACTGCGACAATATTTTTTAATCATTTATCATTCCAGTATACAGGGTGGAAAGTTTCAATGGGGCAGCCAAGGGAGGTACCTTAATTGTTGCAGCTACAAGAAATTGGGCTTAGGAGAGTATTTTTAATAATACAGCACTTGCTTGGATTCAGCGAAAAATAAGAGAAAATCCAGTTTTTTTGAAAACAGGGCTGTGGATGGACGGGTCCCAATTTACGAGAGACGGCATCACTAACTGCTGTAATCTGCATAAGTGGTGCCCCAAGGGAGAAAACCCCAAGTTGAAGAGAGCTTCGTCATTTCAGGTCAAATTTACAATAAATGACTGGTGTTATGGACGACACACTGATTAGCCCGATAATCTTGCCACGAACTTTAAATGCTGAAAGTTTTCTCGAGCTTTTAAGCGAAGATCTGCCGCCATTGCTTGAAGATGTGCCATTGGATAAAGCGAAGAATGATTCTCCAAATGGACGGTTGTCTTGCTCATTACGCTAGAACTGTACGCAACTTTTTAAATGAGCATTATCCTAACCGATGGAATGGACGGACTGGTCCCGTGGGAAGGCCTGCACGTTCCCCCGACATGACGCCAATAGACTACTTTTTATGGAGAACAATGAAACAGACTGTGTACGCGACGTCGGTCGATACGGAAGATGAACTCCGTGCCAGGATTTTGAGCTGCGCTCAATAAATAAAAGAGAAACCGGATATGATAAGGAGGGCAACACAGCAAGTTTTGATCCAGGCAGAGATGTGTTTGCATCGAGGGGGTTTTGAGTTTGATTTATTAGGAATAAGTTAGAAACTACCTACCTAAGATTAAATAAATAATTTTACCGATTATCTGTTTGTTTGACTTCCTTGTTACTAGGATTAATTTCCCCTCAAGTTAATTATTGTGTGTATGTTTGACAGCTTGTAGAATTAGTTGTATGAAGGTTAGAGGTACGAAATTTTTAGTTTTATAAAAGTAATAAATAAATTGAAGAAGTGAAATCAGTCATAAAATTTATCATATGATAGGACTTTATTTCGAGAAATTTTGATTTTATTAAAAAAAACTTGAAACAATACCCGTTTTATCGCAAATAATCTTCTATTTTTCGTAGATATTGATGTTTTTTGTCCAACACTACTACCAAATTATCTCCGCCAGTTTTTAAGGATCACATTAGTCTTTGTTTTGGCTTGCTACCTTATACAGGACTAAAGTTATAAGAATTTCTTTGCATGGGGTACCCAATTGCGATTTTGAAAATAAAAAAAAAATCATAACTCCTAAATATTTTTTTTTTTACTTTTTTTAAATATTTTATCTGTCGATAAAAATAAGTCTAGTTTCACCCATTTTCATATGTCCACTTCGTCAAAAATCACACTGTATATATGTGCCTTTCATCTAAGCTGTAGGGTCATTATAGCCCTGCATCGGCAGGGGAGCGGAGGCTGGGGTTCCCGGGGGCTCCCTACATGCCTGAGGAAGGCCATCACTGAGTAGTTTAGTGGGTAGGCCTTCCCCTTCTGGGGAGGAGAGCCCCACATAACCGCCGGCTCTCCGCAGCCAGGGTATGCAATTTAATGAAATGAAAAAAAATGTTCATTATGGTTAAGACTCAGGCGGAGTTAAGTCGGTAGGCCATTCCGTTGGAGTCGCCTCGAGCGGTTTGGAGTCAGTCTCTCCTCTACAGAGAGGAAAAAACATTACGACATCTGGAGACCTTGGACAGCTTGTTACAGCTTTCTACATTGTCAATTAAAAATAATGCGATATGTACTTATGTAATTTTTATATACATTTATTCAAATACTAATGATTTATGTAATTAGTGACCGAGACAATGCTTGTCTTCTTAAAATTACAAACTTATTTGTAAACGTACTGAGTGTTACAAACATTAAAGTTAATGTCTTTTGTAACGATGTTTACACAAATAAATAGCATAATTATGTATATTATAGAATTTTCGAGTGAGAAAATAATTGACCTCCTTGCCTGAATAATTCCAAATTGATTGTTGATATTTTGATGTTGAGGCGTTCGTATAGATTCTCTGTGTATAACACAGATAAGCAATTTAAATAAAAATAATAACAGAAACTTTATAAAAATAATAACAGTAAATATATAAAATTACATTAAGTTAACTAACAGATAATATATATACTACATAATAAAAAAATAACAACCAGTTATGCTATTACACATTTCATTGTTATTGCAAACTAACTTCACTATATATATTTATTTTAGAAAGAGGCATTTAATATTCGCATACTTGATTTTGTAAATTTATAGTAATACTAGCTTTCGCCCGCGTGAATTTAGTTTTTGTCAATCCTTTTCACTTATGTCTAAGGTACCAGGATTCATGGTCTTATCTTCAATTCAACCCTTATTTCACCCCCACACTGGTAAAAATTTCAAAAAATAAAAATATTTTCATTTTCATTACAAAGTTTCATGGTTTTACATTTTAAAATTAAGAAATCCCATGCAAACTTTCAACCTTTATTTCAACCCCTTCATCACTATTTTTCGAAATAAGCCTATGTTCTGTCTCAGGGTCTAAAGATTATCTGTACCAAATTTCATCAAAATCGGTTGCGAGCTTTAAGCGGGAAAGCGTAGACAGACAGACAGACAGATTTACTTTCGCATTTATAATATTACATACATACATACATACATACACTCACGCCTTTTTCCCACGGGGGTAGGCAGAGATTACGTCCTTCCACTTGCTACGGTCCTTACATATCTCTTTCGCTTCATCTACTTTCATTACATTCCTCATACATGCTCGACGATTGCGGGTACTTCTGACCTGGCCTCTTTTGAGGACACTTTCGATTTGTTCGAAATATGTTCGCCTAGGTCTTCCTCGTCCCGTATCCCCACTCACTCCAGCTTCATAAATCCTTTTGGTCAGTCTACTTTCATCCATCCGTTCCACATGCCCAAACCACCCAAGCAACCCTTTCTCTATTCTTGTCACGATATCCTCTTTCAAACCACATTTCTTTCTAATCACTTCATTATACAATCTGTCACTCAGTTTTACTATAATATTAGATGGGATAATTTAAATAAATCCTATATAATTTGTGTTTAATATTAAAGAGGCCTTCGATATCTACATAAACACCGACTCGAGTTGTAAATGCAAATATTTTACTATCATGATATTATTATGGAGTGCTGTAAAGATTTAAATCACATTAGACAAATATATGTATCTATTAAGCTATTTAATTGATTCACTATATAATAACCATACGCTCAAACGAATCCCTCTCCCTGTCTAATAACCGTGTCGCCCCCCATACCACACATCTGCAGTACTGGAACTACTGGGACGGTTCTCACCCCCCATGAACCCCGTTCAATTTGCATAGCTAAGGGCCTGGCATTATCAGGCAAGGCGCAGAACCTTCAAATTTGATGCCTTCCACAAACACACTCAAGCTAGAGCTTAATACAGCTCCCTTATACAAGCTTAATATAATTCCGACATAAATACAATAATATTTCTAAAAGTGCAACAAAATTATGTTTTTGGAGGGAATATATATTTTTAATGAAGTTATATTTACCAAGCAATTACAATAACAGAACTACACAATACAGCGCATTGTACAAATTACAAAAGCGATTATTTGAACGCGTCTGGGTTGTTTTGGATGATCTTTAGAATTTTCGGAATTCTGGAATTTCAAATGTCTTTAGTTCTCTATCGGACAAACAAAGACAAGAGGATCATAGACGCACGAGCGACTAAATGACAATACGTTTTATTTTTTTTTTACTGCATTATTTAATATTCGAATAGCAAAGCAAATCCAGCAAACAGGTGATCATTTAAATCTGTTTAGAAATTCGTTTATTTCTTCTTAATGTGACAGACTGGGTTACAGTCGCCTATGCTGAATGAATGAATGATCCGGCCGATTTCGGCCATGGCGACCACTTGTGACTCCTATGTGCGGCGCTCATGCGCCCGAATATGGCTTATGTAGCCAATCTTTTTGGCAAACTCCCGCGAACATTGAGCACACGTAAGCCTACCGTTCACATAATTGTAGTGAATGTTCGCCTCGCCTCCTATGCTATCTACATGTGGTAGCTGTGAGGTTTTCACTATATCTGCAACCCCACAAAAACTACAGTGTACGCCAACTTGTGACATAAAATTTAAAGTTACCTACTGTTTTCGCTGCCTAATGGAGCGCAGCAATGCGACCACTGCTATTTCGCCGCAGAAATAGATGAGAAGGTGGTACTCAAGCAGACCTTGGTACAGAGTCTTGAGTTGTAAGTGTTCTGACTAATTCGACTTAGTTTTAGGAATATAAGTGCACATTCACCAGCACATCAAGATCAATAGTTGAACTGAGAAAACAACCTTTATTACGTAGACAATAGAGGCGATCACAAGATCAACATGTAATATGTGTGTACCTCTCTCTATGTGCGTCTATTGGCGCATTTAAAAACAAATTTCGAAGCAATGTTTAGATTGTGCCGTTTGGAATGAATATAAACAGAAAAACACACATTTTTTTCTGTATTTTGATTTATAATAAAATTTTGATACACTGTTTTATTAATCTGTACATATAAAAGGCGACCGTTTCTGACTGACTGTACTATTTACAGTTCAAACCGCTGAACAGTTTAAATGCACAAATGCTGAAATTTGACACGCGTATTTATATGTAGGCATTGCTCTTAATGAGAAAAACGGAAATAAAGCCAAAATGGAGCATTAAGATAGCGAAGTTAATACTTCAACTAAATAAGCAAATACATACCTGTTAAAAGGCTTCAAAAGCAACCCTTTAGGGGTAAACATTAATTAATTTACTTAAAAACATATCTAAAACGAGCGAAACCAGAGAAAAGCTAGTATTAAATAGCAAACCACTCGGTAAGATGACCATACCTTTAACAAAACAAATATTTCGCGGAATGAGGGTAGTTGTGCGAAGCTATTGCCGTGTTCCTAAGCTAAGCTGAGCCGCAGTAGTGATTCACTGACCTGATGTTGAGCCATGGAGCTCGGTATAGAGGAGACGACGGTGACTGTCTGATGCTGAGGGGGCTCGTGTTGGGACATACTCATCTGCTGCTGCACTACTTGTGACTGGCCATCGACAATCTGCTGTAATAAGTCGCATACGCATTAGAACCTTAGCACGTATTTTGAAATCCCATATTTCCACTACATCGTTAATCGTCATTCCGTTACTAAAAAGGTTGCTTCGTGAAATTCGCTAAAGCGTTATATTTGATGAATTTTAATTGAACTTACATGATAATACATTTCACTATTCTTCATCTCCATACCGCGTGAAATTTAAGAACTGATTCCGCTTTGTATGTACTTTGTTAGTATTATATACACAGATTATACAGAACGTACGGGACGGAAAGAGATAGTGACACACTAGTAAAACATAGCTTCGGAGCAACCAACGTCTTAACTCCGCTGCTGTGCGACTGAAGAAATGACGGTATAGCGTTGAGAGGTAGCTTCGACGCACAATTGCGAAATCTACCTCTTAGTGATATAAGACTAGTGATTATAGGAACGTGAAGTGCTCTAGAAGTCATTGAGTCATGTTATATCCTCGAATACGCGATTTTCAATTCATTTCTAAAATCAAATGATATGATAAACTGATAAATAATAAAAAAAAATGAGCAATTATCCGCACTAATATTATAACCGCAAAAATTTGTAAGTTTGGACGTTTGTTACTGTATCGCGTGAAAACGTAAAAACTACTGAATCGATTCGTAATTTAGACTTGCAACGAATATTCGGTTACTATTAGGTATTCGACCTATTCGGCTGCTTTTATTATATTCGGCCGAATACCGAATACTTAAATAATATATTTTGTAATATCAGAGAAATCTATACTAATATTATAAAGAAGTAAAGTTTGTGTGTTTGTAAATTGTAAGGGGTAATCTTGGGGTCTACTGAACCGATTTTAAATTTTTTTTCACCAATAGAAAGACACAATGTTGCTGAGTGTCATAGGTTATATTAAAATCCGAAAAATAAAAAGGCTTTTACGTGGTAGTCCGTTTTGCAAAGTAAATGGGTGAAAAAACAGGTAGCGTACGGAGCGCGATGGCTTCGGGTTTAATTCGGTTCGCGTTCGTGCTCGCTTCGGGGATATTAGTATTATGCCCAACGAAGTGGGCACGGGTTAGCTAGTAACTGATAAAATGAAAATTTAAAATCGATTGATCACGTATATATTCATATTTTCATTTAAGTAGTCATTGGTACGAGTACATATAGCACAGACATCTAATCATCTACTGAATTGTAAAAATGGAGGATTCTATGTATTTTTATTATTGATTATTGTGGTAAACAACATTTAAAAGGGTAAGGGTCTCATTTGTTTTATAGTCATTTATTAAGTAGTCATTGGTACATAAAACAGGTACATTATTTAATCATTTTCTGTATTACAAAAGTTAAGAATTTTTCTATGCATTTGAATTATTCAGAAATACGAGTATAATCTGTCTCTGAAAGCAATCAGCGGGCGCGCGGGCGATGAGTACATTAGAACAAAGCAAAGGAGCGCGAAAGTATTTTTATGTTATTTCTATCTAATCTAATATATATAAATCTCATGTCACAATGTTTGTGCTCAATGAACTCCTAAACTACTTAACCGATTATAATAAAATTCGCACACCATGTGCAGTTCGATCCAACTTGAGAGATAGGATCATCATCATCATCATCATCATCGATTTTAAAAATTCTTTCACCAATAGAAACCCACATTATTGTTGAGTGTCATCATCATCATCATCATCATCATCATCATCATCATCATCATCATCAGCGGATGGCGCGCGATGGCTTCGGGTTTAATTCAGTTCGCTTTCGTGCTCGCTTCGGGGATTATTAATATTATGCCCAACGAAGTGGGCGCGGGTCAGCTAGTCTATCTATCTATCTAATATATATAAATCTCATGTCACAATGTTTGTGCTCAATGAACTCCTAAACTACTTAACCGATTATAATAAAATTCGCACACCATGTGCAGTTCGATCCAACTTGAGAGATAGGATAGTTTAAATCTCAAATTATCATCATCATCATCATCATCAATTTTAAAAATTCTTTCACCAATAGAAAGCCACATTATTGCGGAGTGTCATCATCATCATCATCATCATCATCATCATCATCATCAGCGGACGGCGCGCGATGGCTTCGGGTTTAATTCAGTTCGCTTTCGTGCTCGCTTCGGGGATTATTAATATTATGCCCAACGAAGTGGGCGCGGGTCAGCTAGTATTATTATAATTATTAACATTGAAAAGAGGAGATAAAAAATAGACCTTCAGAGTTTCTTGCCTGTTCTTCTCGAGAAGGCTCTCCCAATTTCCGAACAGGTGTCGAGTCAATATATTTTTTCTTTTTTTTTTCCTTATTCGTACGTACGGACAAGGTTATTGTTTTTTTTTTTATTTAAGCTTATTTTTTTGTTTTGTTTGTTGACGTCAATAAGTGCCTGTAAAGGTCTATGTTGAATAAATATTATTTTGATTTTGATTTTGAAACAATCACGTCTGTACAAGTTGTTGGCGCTAAAATCCAGCCTTTTCCCTAATATTCAGCTATTCGGTCAGGGGCCTCGCCGAATATTCGGTATTCGGTATACTGCCGAATATACTATTTGTTGCAAGTCTAATTTTAATGCAACTTTGCAATAATATTAGCAATTACAACATTTATTAAGTAAAAAAAATTCTAAGTATTTTATAATCTGAAAACAGAAGTGACTAAGTTTTTTTTATTTCTTTTTGCGTAAAGCAATTTTATTTAAACTTGTTACTGTGAGGCACTTATTTCGTGTTGAATACAAATTGCATGATCCAAATCAGTGTCCAAGTGCAGTTTTGATCAAGAAATGGGAGTAAAGAAGTTTGAACAGACTGGATCGATACTAAATGTGAAGCAAACGGGCAGACCACGTGTTTCAAGAAGCGAAGAGAATGTGCAGAGAGTTTCAACTTCAGTTCGACTTGAACCTGAGTTACCGACTCGCAAACGTTCAGCTGAATTAGGAATATCGCGTACAACTTTACGCCGTATAATGAAGTTAGATTTGAAATTGCACCCATATAAGATACAATTAGTGCAAGAATTGAAACCTAACGATTTAAATTTACGAAAAAATCCTAAAGCTAAACATCAAAGGCCATTGCATTCACCTAAGGTAAATGTATGGGCAGCCATTTCAGCCAAAGGAATAATTGGACCCTACTTTTTTGAGGATTCCCAAGGCCGTACGGGCACTGTCGTCTCTACTGTGTATGTGAAAATGTTACGGGAGTTTTTGACCCCACAACTGCAAGAATTTGCTGGATATGATCGGAACACATGGTTTCAGCAGGATGGAGCCACTTGCCACACTTCTAACGAAGCCTTGCCAGTCGTTAAAGAGATGTTCCCGGAAAAACTCATTTCTCGCAGGGGCAATATTCCCTGGCCACCTAGGAGTCCTGATTTGACGCCAGCCGATTTCTTTTTATGGGGATATCTTAAACATCGTGTTTTCACTCATAAACCAACTTCACTGGTAGAGTTGAAGGCTAGGATCAGAGAAGAGATATCAGCGATTTCTCGTTCTTTATGCAAACGAGTAATCGAAAATTTTCGATCTCGTTTAGAGGAGTGCCGAAATCGTGCGGGAGGTCATTTAAATGATGTTATTTTTAAAAAATAAATTCCTGTATATTAGCTATTTGAATAATAAATAAGTTTTTTAATACCTCTTGTAGTATTTTTTTATGTATTTTCAAAATATTAACCAATTCATGGCCCACCCGGTACAAAAGGTGATGGTCAAAATTTGAAGGTGGGCCTGAGTAATGTGCAGCGACGAAACTTTACCAGAGAAGAGTATAAATTATTGTACATCATCTGAATAAAGATTACATTTTAAATATCTCCCGTTTTTTTGTAATTAATAATTGAAATTATTTAATACTAGCAAGTTGATGGAATCTTATTTTTTTTAGTTTTTTTTTCTCTTTATTAATTTGCGCAAGACATGCTGTCAAAGTCGCATTGACAGCGGACGAGTGTCATCATTGGTCACAGACTATGTACATTCAGGGTGGTCAGTAACACAACATGTCTAGAACTTCATGAATTTATAATTACTAAATTACATTTCTTTTGTTAACTATATAACCATTTTTCAATAAGATTTAAATAAATTGTCATTTTATATACTTAATTAAAACATTTTAACCACGTTTTGGGATGTGTTTACTTGAATATCTAGGTACTTTCAAACATCATTTACGAAAAAAAGGGGGATCTAAAAAATATATAATAAATTGTAAATCAATGAACATAAAATTACCTATCGATTGATTTATCTTACATCTTATAACTTAACTTCTTTTTTATATGTAGCAACAAAAAACTGCCACTTTACAAATCTTTTTGACAGGACGAAGCCTGTTGGGTCGTCACATTGCAGTATATTTTAATACATAAATATGGCATATACCTATATATGGCTTTCTACAATTACATTTTTAGTTATTACCAATCAATCATGTACACTATACACTATACCTGTCGGATACAACAAAAATAGGAGAGAAAATGACTTAAAAAAATATCTCAAACCAATTAACTGCATATCCATTCTTTGTCATACTCGTTCCATAAAATGTTCTTCGAGTATTCAACATTATATATATATAATTATATATAACTAGCGACCCGCCCCGGCTTCGCACGGGTGCAGTGAAAAAATGGTTATGGTGGGTTATCCCTAAGAGATAGACATATACCATCGCGGACTTTTTTGTGGATTTTTGTAAGTTGTACAATACTGTAGTACATTATTTTGGTCTATCTCGTAGGGTTCAGCCAGCGTTTGCAATATAAGCGCAAAAAAACGTGCTTATTTACGACATCACATTAGAAACCTTTAAATTTATCAGTGTTTCTCTACTATATTATGCATTTATTATACATACAAACCTTCCTTAAGAATCACTCTATCTATTAAAAAAAATCGCGTCAAAATCCGTTGCGTAGTTTTAAAGATCTAAGCATACATACGGACATACAGCGAAAGCGACTTTGTTTTATACTATGTATTGATTGATAGATATATATGGGAAGGTACTGAGCGATCCAACACCACACTCTAAAAAATTAAAGCTAACTACGATCGATTTTCTCTTTGTTGACTTTTAATGAATCAATAATAACGGAATTAAACAAACACGATTAGTTAAATCCAAACGTGGGACTGTGATTGAACTGAACATAAACAGTATTTATTAATTCTAATAAGCACAATCACGTTGTAACTGTTGTTCTAACTTTATGTTCGATTCGAACATTTCTGATTGTTAAAACAAGTTGATAAAGATATTGAATCAATTGTTTGTAAAATGTCAAAATAATTTTACCTTTAACATTTCTACATTTAAACAACGCTCATTGTTAAAGTTGACAACTTCGACATTTTAACTATGTGTTAGTTCGATTAGTTATCTTTCGTGGTAATATTGACCAAGCTTTTAGTTGGACTCGCTAGAACGGAACCATTATAGATTCGTCATGTCTGTCTGTCCGTCCGTATGTCACAGTCATTTTTTTCCGAAACTATAAGAGCTATACTGTTGAAACTTGGTAGGTAGATGTATTCTGTGAACCGCATTAAGATTTTGAGGCAATAATAAAAAAAAAAAAATATTGGGGGCTCCCCATACTTAGAACTGAAACTGATTTTTTTTTCTTTAAACACGTACGTGTGGGGTATTTATGGATAGGTCTTCAACAATGATATCGAGGTTTCTAAAATATTTTTTTTCTAAACCGAATAGTTTGCTCGACAGACACTTCCAAAGCGGAAAAAAGTTTACCCCCCCCCCCCACTAACTTCTAAAATAAGAAAAAGAAATATCTAAAAAAACATATGATGTACATTACTATAAAAACTACCAACGAAAATTGTTTTGAATGAGATCTAGTAAGTAGTTTTTTCTTAATACCTCGTAAATCGTAAACCGCTTCCTTTGAATTCATAAATCAATGGTACGGAACCCTTTGTGCGTGAGTGCGACACGCGCTTGGCCGGTTTTTTCATATTGACATTGAAAAAGTTCCTTGTTGAGACTATTAAATGAATTTGTTAGATCGGACATTTGTCGTATTACTATTAAGTAAGATCTTAATTGCCTTAGCTAAGGAACAAAAGTAAGAATAATCAATATAATCTTATTTGAAGTATCTATCTTGTTAGGCTCGTATGGAATCAAGACGCTTGATCGAAATGAACACAATCTTTTTAGGAGTAACAATTTTGACGTGAAACGTCTTTAAAATCGCGCCGAAACATACGGGTACCAGGTATAAAAAGTGGACCGTAACGAAAAGGTCTATATCATCGTACCTTAATAATTAAAAAACTATTAGTCTTAGAAACAAAAATGTGGTGTGAATATTTCACTCATATAGTCAGCTCGCTATTGGGACATTGAGTTTTTTTATTAAAATACTTAAAACACCGTCAATCTTGTTTTTATTTCAATCTTTTACTTTAAAAGCGATTCCCTAACATAGACGTTTCACGTTAAAACCAACGGCCGTGTACCCCGGCACAGCCCCGCCCGATTTCTTTAAAGTTGCACGCCACACACCTTCCGCTGTATTTTTACACTGTTATTTTTACAATATTGTACAACTAAGGGGTCATCCATAAATTACGTCACACGAATTTCGTGATTTTTTGCTCCTCCCCCCGTCCTTGTCACAGTTAGTCACATTTGTGAGACTCCCCCCCTAGTGTGACGTCACAAATTTTGAAATTATTGAATGATAAAAGCGGTTTCGAAATCAGTTTTATTTTCATTTTAATAAAATTAACACCAAATCAATTAACAAAACAAAAAACGATTACTTATATTAAATAAGTATATGGTCATTTCATGATTTTCACATTATATTTTTCAAAATCACCTACTATAATCAATTAGAAAAATAGCACGTTTCGGGAGTACCCCTATTAATAGATAGAAGAAGATACTATTCCTTTATTTATTTATGAGAGTACTAGCTTTCTGCCCGCGGCTTCGCCCGCGTGGATTTCGGGATTGGGTGTATAGAGGGTTAAGGGTCATAGCTTTTGCCCACGGCTACATATACGCGGAAGTCGGTTTATGGTGCGAAGATTTTATCGCGCTTCCCGTGGGACTATCCGTTTTTCCGAGATAAAAAATGCCGCAAAACTCCTCAAGAATCACTCTATCTATTGATGAAAACCGCATAAAAATCTGTGCAGTAGTTTTTGAGCGAAGCCTTTATTGCGCATCCCGTGGGATCTGTCGATTTTTCCGGGATAAAAAGTAGCCTATGTTACTCGGGGAGAATGTAGCTTTCCAAAGGTGAAAGAATTTTTGAAATCGGTCCAGTAGTTTAAGCGTGAAGAGGTAACAAACAAACAAACAAACACACTTTCGCATTTATAATATTAGTTGGGATACAGACTTTACAATAAAAGTTATTATTTATAGCCAAAGTCAAAGTCAAAGTCAAAATATTTATTTCAAGTAGGCAATTAGATATGCTCTTTTGAATAGTCCAAATTTTTTTTTTCCCTACTACCCATTCGGACTTCTTTTAGTTATAGAGAAGAACGGGCGCAAGAAACTCTATAACTTTTACAGAAGCAACGACATTTACAAAAATATATATCGTTACCAAGTCATACAAAAGTCAACTTATAGGTACAAGTATAATTACAAAGGTTCATGGCAATGCCTGGTGGAACTAAGAAACATTAAGTCCAAGCATTCATGTCTTTTATATAATCAGTAACCGTATAATAGGCTTTGCTAATAAGTACACTTTTAACAATGATTTTAAATTTATTTAGGCTTAATTGTACAATATTGCTTGGAACTTTGTTGTAAAAACGCACACAGTTACCTCTGAATGAATTATTAATTTTATGGAGTCTAGTGTGAGGCAAATGTAATTTATTCTTATTTCTAGTATTGAAGCTATGGACATCACTGTTTTTACTAAATAAATGAATGTTTTTATGGGTATATTTTAGATTTTCATAAATATATTGAGACACAACTGTCATTATACCAGTGTCTTTAAATTTATCTCTTAAAGAGTCTTGCATTTTTAGATTATAAATTGCTCGAATGGCCCTCTTCTGCAGCACAAATATAGTTTGAATGTCGGCAGCATTTCCCCACAGCAAAATACCATACGACATTACACTATGAAAGTAACTAAAGTACACCAATCTAGCTGTTTCTACGTCAGTTAATTGGCGTATTCTCAAAACTGCAAATGCTGCAGTGCTGAGCCGTTTTGATAGTTTATCAATATGTGGGCCCCACTGAAGTTTGGAATCGAGAGTAATTCCTAAAAATACTGTGGTGTCCACGAGGTCCACATTTCTATCCTTTATAATTACTTCGGTTTTCACCTGTTTTACATTTGGCAATACAAATTTGATACATTTAGTTTTACTTTCATTTAGAAGCAAGTTATTAAC
The DNA here is from genome assembly GCA_036419045.1 of Scirpophaga incertulas. Classification (NCBI taxonomy): domain Eukaryota; kingdom Metazoa; phylum Arthropoda; class Insecta; order Lepidoptera; family Crambidae; genus Scirpophaga; species Scirpophaga incertulas. The sequence continues at coordinate 1,961,356 of CM071626.1, read as the reverse complement.
GTTAAGCAATTTTCATACTAATAATAATAATTTGAAGTTTGTGTTTTAACAGTTAGCTTATTTGATTTAATAGATTTTGTAATGTGACGTCACGAAATTTAAGATCCCTCCAACCCCCTTGTCACACAATGTCACACTTCGTCAACCCCCTCCCTCCCCCTAACCGTGTGACGTAATTTATGGATGGCCCCTAATAGTATATTCTCTTAATATATATGTCGCAGAGAGCGAAAATCGGAACGTCAAGTTGATAATCGATATCGATTTGGGTGTATTCGATTTGTATGTTGGACACACCCGCTCGGCTTGACGTTCGCTCGCAAACTGCTGCCTACCCGCTCGGAGGTTGGTTTGGTTGTCATCGCCTTAATGTCAAGCCGTAGGGTTGCCAACACACAAATCGAATACACCCAAGTCGATATCGATTATCAACTTGACGTTCCGATTTTTGCTCTCTGCGACATATATATTGAATAAAAAAATCTTGAAATAGGTACACAATAATCATGTTGCTGTAGCATTATAGACTGTATCTAGCTAGTGTCGCTTGAGGAGATAGCTGGACAACTGAACTAATTATTTAAATGCTCACATAGTCGAATGAAAAACAATAAATATTTAAAAATGCTATATACCGAAACATTTGATAGGAAAATATTATTCAAATGTATTGTATAAAACATTTATATTATTAACCCAATATCGGCGTCGGCTGCTAGCTAATCCCTCTGGCAGTGACCGGTTAGTTGCTTTCACATTAAACGATAGCGACACGATATCATAAAATCGAACATACATATCGTTGTCGTTTCGCCACGTACCTCGCTCTAACTACATTGCGTGGATATAATAAGTAACTGTAACGGTGTAGCCGTTACATGTCTTATGTTGCCTATGGTTCACCATCGGTAAGCATTGTCTATGATATTAGGGATCCTCATGGGAATCCTGGCCGGTTTATTTCTTTCGTTTATGTTTGGTTGTCAGTCTAAATTCGAAATATGTCATCTGCCAAAGCAAAATAATCTAGGCTGACTCACTCTATGTTTTGCTTTTGTACAAATCGAATCAAATTTATAATTTATATACAACTAGCGACCCGCCCCGGCTTCGCACGGGTGCAGTGAAAAAATGGTTATGGTGGGTTATCCCTAAGAGATAGACATATACCATCGCGGACTTTTTTGTGGATTTTTGTAAGTTGTACAATACTGTAGTACATTATTTTGGTCTATCTCGTAGGGTTCAGCCAGCGTTTGCAATACAAGCGCAAAAAAACGTGCTTATTTACGACATCACATTAGAAACCTTTAAATTTATCAGTGTTTCTCTACTATATTATGCATTTATTATACATACAAACCTTCCTTAAGAATCACTCTATCTATTAAAAAAAACCGCGTCAAAATCAGTTGCGTAGTTTTAAAGATCTAAGCATACATACGGACATACAGCGAAAGCGACTTTGTTTTATACTATGTATTGATGTCATAAAATACTACCTGTTTATTATATTGGAAATTATATTGATTTATTAAAAATTTCAAAGAAAAGTCCTACAGCATTCCGTGTAATAAACCGGCCAGGATTCCCATGAGGATTCCTAATATCATAGACAATGCTTACCGATGGTGAACCATAGGCAACATAAGACATGTAACGGCTACACCGTTACATAACTATACGCCATCAGTATACCGAAACTACACCACTTAATAATGTCAAATAAATAACAATTATAAGATAGCAAGAGGAAAAAATATTTTAAACATATTGTATATAATGATTGATGAATTAAGAAAACCTGTTAGTGTACATAACTTTATGTATACTTGAACAAGTCATTTTATTGTTATTTATCCCAACTAATATTATAAATGCGAAAGTAACTCTGTCTATCTGTCTGTCTGTTACGATTTCCCGCTTCAACCTCGCAACCGATTTTAATGAAATTTGGTACAGACAATCTTTAGACCCTGAGACAGAACATAGGCTACTTTTTATTTCGAAAAAAGGGATGGAGGGGTTGAAATAGAGGTTGAAAGTTTGTATGGGATTTCTTAATTTTAAAAGATAAAACCATGAAACTTTATATTTAAGCACATGATGAAATATCATTAAACATTTGTTCTAGCATTTTTGAAATTTCGACCAGCTAGGGGGTGAAATAAGGGTTGAAAGTTGGTATGCAAGTTCGTCAAATATCTATATCAATATAATAACAAAAAATCGTTTGTTCTACCATTTTGAAATTTTGTTTGGTTTTTTGAAAATGGTTTTTTGTTACCATTTTGACAATTGAAATGTTTTAAACGATAGTAACTAAGAGTAAGATACGACACGACGAAGTCCACGATATATCGAATATCGTTTTTAAGAGTACGCCCACAGGTCTTCGAATACTGTCCTTTTCTTCGTTGCATGAGATTAGTGTACGAGTGAATTGCGTAGTGTTCACGAGATTCTGTTTGAAGGTGGAGGATTTCAATTCCGTTGGTTATAAAGAGTAGAATAGTCACTCGAGTCATTGATGGTACCAGTGAACAAGCATTTGTTACACTATCGCGTATTTGTATCGACATGTATAAGGTATTGCTTAATATATGATATACCTATAATGATATTTTTGTAAAAGTATACCTATACTTTTACAAAAGTATCATACAATATGGATGTAAAAGTCTTTTTTCTAAGAAATACTAGTACGCAATTGCATGAGCTTTTATTATTTTTATCCGTTTTTTTTCATACTAAAACCATTACTTGAAATATTTTTAATTTTGCATTCCCTACTGATAATCTTATTATCATAACTGCATGCATATTGCTTATGAAAATAAGGCATCGTTGTCGGATCGTGATCGTTATCGTTTATTGTAAAATCGCTTAACACTGGAGTTAACGCTTAACCATAAGGATATGCAGTACTGCTTGAATGACCCCTTCGACGTCTCGCCGGCAAACGGCCGTAGGCCACATCCGTCTCAAAGTCGACAAACAAAACTATCAGCTGAGATTGGGCGCTAATAGAACGAATACGTTGCGAACAAAAGCGCATCCCACGCGTTCCGTAATGCGGTGCACTGTTTTGTTATTAATTTGAAAGAAATAGTTAATTAAAATTAGACCTGACAGTACTTTTCCCGGAAATCGTAATCGTTCCCGGGGGCTCCCTACATGCCTGAGGAAGGCCATCGCTGAGGTTTTTAGTGGGTAGGCCTCCCCTTCTTTCTTTGGGAAGGAGAGGAGAGGAGAGTCCCACATAAAGTGTAGATGACAATTTTTTTTATTGTATATATAATAAAAGTACTCTTTTAGATGAGAAATATTGTAGAAGTATGCGATTATTACTTATGAAGATACAGCGCCATGTTTGCGACGCTGTCGCGGGTCGCTCAAAAACGCTCCATATCCTTTTTTTCTATGTGGGTAGTTGCCAAGAAAACACATTTAAATTAGAGCTCTGTCTATTTGTTACAATTAAAAATATATTATTTAACGTATGTCTCATTAATAAACGTTACATTTTGTAGTGGGCCTATTCTCCATACAATAAAAAATTATCTCCTTTGCCAACTTTCGTTAGCCAGACTTTAGGCGTAATTTCGAAACACAGACGAACAATCACCTTCCCATTTATAAATTTAGCGAGGTCTAGCTGATGCCGGCGACTTGGTCTGTGCAGAATTAGTATTTCGAATAGCTCATTTTAACGTGGCGTACATCTTTATAAATTGCACCCTACATGTTATTCTGATGTAATAACTATATTTTTTGTTGTCTTTGTGAAGTGAAATAAACTATTATTATTATTTTTTTATTTGTAAGGTTTCATTAAAATCCATTCCGTATTTTATACGTCAAAGAGTAACAAACAAAGCCTCCATTCTTACAAGCTTTTGGGTTTATGATATTAGTAGAAATCATATAATTAAAGTGTTCTTCTATTACAATAAAAATGTAATAAGAAGCTTTTTATAAATTTGGGGAGTTTGTAGAGAAAATCAATCGGATGAAACTAATCGAAACTCGATTATAAGTTTGCACAGAAGCGCGCGACTGTCGTCTCGCGCGTAATCGGGTTTATATGACTCGGTTCAGTTAATAATAATAATAAATATTAGTTACTCTTACACCAATTAGCCTAGCCCAAACTAAGCTCTATAAGGCTTGTGCTATGGGATCTAGGGTGCAGAGTCACAGCTGTATACCCAGGCGACGATGGTTTGGTACGGGTAGTAGATATTTTAACTGCTGCAGGTCTATTGAAGCGACCTAGCAAAAAAGTTATCCGATTGCCAGTTAGTCAAGAGTAAAAATGTTTTGTCTCTTTTATTGTATAGATTTTTTAGTTTTTTTTACAAGTAGAATGTTTAAGTTGTTTGTTTAAGCATGTACGCGTATACTAAAGAAGTTTCCATATTTTGTTTTGTCGTGGGTACATATATAGTCTAGTTTCCAATTAGTACCCTTTGAAATACAACTTGTTTTTTTATGTTTGATATACTACGTGTAATATTTCCATTTTTGTGTTAATTTTATCACGGAAGGGGAGAGTGTTGGCGATTGTAACCTTTTATATTTATTTTTTTGACATATGTTTTTGACTAGTATCTTTTACCTGGTTGTTGATTCGGTTGTCAATAAATTATCATCTAGTTTGCATCACTATTTTTCATTTCCATACTTTCTCCAGCTAAAACCTAATATTTTAAAGTCTAATCTATAACAAAGTGGATAGACATACATATATTATACATATATAAATAATTTTTATTGAAATATATATCAACAACCATGACTAAGGTACAAATGCTGGCATTCATTACACAAACATCTGCCCCCACCGGGATTCGAACCCGGGACCTCAGAGATGGCGACATCTTGAAACCGGTGTATTATCCACTCGACTATGGAGGTCGTCAAATATAATGTATATGTAATATAATGATATTGATGGTGTGTAATATAATGATATTGATGCTGTAGATCGATCGTTTGCATCTACATTTGGTACCAATATGTAAACGCTAAGCTTTGTTTTATAGGATAGGGCAGCAAACGAGCAAACGGATCACCTGATGGTAAGCGACAACCGCTGCCTATAGACGCCCGCAATACCAGAGGAGTCACAGATGCGTTGCCGGCCTTTTAAATGGGAATATGCTCTTTTTTTACTTCAAATACTTACGAATTATATTCCGAGCGACATCGAAAATATTTCGTACCTACTTATATATATCGTAAGTACGGATGGCAAAGCGGGGCCACTGTGCACGACGAGTAATTCGCCCCGCGACGGTTTAGCTCCCCCAAGCCAATCAGTCGAACTACTATGATCGTATAAAGCCTTCGTTAGAGCGAGATCGCGTTATACCACGCAATAGAGGCATATCTGTTCATACGTTCGTTTCAAAGTCTCTCTAACCGCTCGTGGCAAACAAGGTCCCGGAATTAAATTCGACCGCGTTGTACAGTCACTTTCAAATAATTTACGACATTTGCTTTTTATTTAATACATATTGGAATTTGACTATAATGATTAAAACTATTTTTTTATGAAGCATCAGTGTTTTTTACATTTACACAGATCACATAACAATATACCTACCTATAAGAATAGTAAATTTTTCAAGGGGTAACTCTCAGAATATATAGAATATTTGATAAACAGTTTATGATTATTATTGCATATTTTCTTTGTATTGGTGTATCATTTTTCATTTTACTTAATGCCTTAGACATTTTCTACCAGTCAACCTTCAGGTGATGCGCAGACACATAGAGGAAGATGTACGTTGAAAACAGATGTAATGCATTCACAAAATATACCTATATATAGAATTTATAAAAAAAAATCTAATACATAAATAAAACATACATAAAAGCCTTATATCAAATTTTATAGCCCAAGACTTAAAAGTAGCAAATATTAAACTAATCGAATTAACATTTGTAATTGTCTAAATATCGCACTAATAATACAATAGTGTATCAACTCAAAATCGATCATTTTTCAGAATCAACAAAAAACTTATTACTCACTTCATGTAATAGTTGCAAATTGAATAACTGTCACATACGTTTTTTAATTTATCCTTATTCTGTTTTTGCACTAATCGAACGACGGTCTTGATCACGCGTGAGGAATCAAATTTTGCGTGTTTATAGTATTATGTCAAGTACGACGCTTTGAGTTAATACACTATTGTATTATTAGTGCGATATATGATGACAAAATTAACCCTATTTTTATGCGTCAAAGCAGTAGAGACTTAATAGAAAGAAGCGATAAATCATAGCATAATATAAATAATAATAAATATATTAAAAATTGAAAAAAATGTATTTTTTTTTATAATACATATTTGTCAAAAAAAAGTTAGCATTGTGAGAAATTGTCGTATACTAGTTACCTATCCCACATTTATTATTTTTCACTTCAGTAGCTCAAACATGAAGGTTTTGCTGCTTAAAATCAGTGAGTAAAATCGATTTTTACTCACTAGTGAGACAAAGCTAACCACAGATTATAGTAACCTAATGGGATAACCATACAGACTATGTTGTTTCGCCCTAAGATAATATGCCCATGGACATTGGATCTGCCTGACACTCGTTCCTGTGTCTTATTTTATTTCCAAAGTAGGTATGATATTTGTTCTCGCTGCTGAAGTGAAAAGTTATGTGTGTCACACGAGAGCAAAGTTGTTTGCATCTCGTGCCTTTGAATCCTCGTGATTTAAACAGAATCCTTCGCTTGCTCGGGACTCAAATCAGCACGCGCAGCAAACATCAACTTTGCTCACTTGTTGCACAAATAACTATTCTAATGAAATTATCAAAAGGAAAACCAATTAATAGCTACAACAACAAAAAAATTACTACAATGCACACCTGATTATTTGATTTTGTGCATGCATTTCTTGTTTTGATGTATGTTTTATCACAAGTGAACAAAATTGCCTTTTTACAACATTCTACTTCCAAGGGAGTTAAGCGTTTTCGCGGGCGAAGCCGCGGGCACAGCTAGCCAAATATGAAAGTAAACGACTCGAACGGACTCTTATGGCCGTTTTCACCAACCTTGTCTTAGCTTAGGTGACTCCTAAGTGACATGCTGTCACTTTTTATATTAACTGAAAAGAGTGAGACAGCATGTCTCTTAGGAGTCACCTAAGCTAAGACAAGGTTGGTGAAAACGGCCATTAGTGTCTTACAGGCACAGTGACTAATAATACTATCAAATTGAATACTTTAGCTGCTGTATTTGGCAGTCATTATACATTGTTTTTTTTTTACCGTGGCCGTTGCCTAGCCTGCAAAGGCTGCCTGAATTATCCATGGGCATATTATATGGGTATATTAGTCCAAGGTCGTGCCCGTTACTAAAAATATTTACGAAGCCGTACGAGGTGAACAGAAATGAATTATGCTTATTGTATAATTTAAGATATCTGTGGCTCACTGTACTTATACGTGCCGTCAGCTTTGGTTCAAGCGTTAGCCGACTGACAGCGTTTTAGGCCCCACGAGTTTACAACGAGCATGAGGCATGCCATGTTTTGGGTGTGAACTCGCTTTGTTTGCTGAAGCACATTTGCTGACACATTTCACTTTACCACGTATATACACTATACATATTTACACATCGTACATAATTTAGTACATGAGTTAGACTGAATAAAATTTTAAATTAAAACAATTTGCATTTAACATTTAATTTTGCTAATAAATCTTTTTTTTTCTGTATGTCGACCAGTGATGCAACAGAACTGTCTTAGCGGAAACAGATGTCAAAAGTAAATTTTAGCAGAAACGGAAGTGTTATGAAAAAAAAATCTAATTTACAAATATAATTCTTTATTAAGTATCAAATACACCATATCTAGATTAGAGATATATTAGAAATGTACTATAGAAAACAATATTGCAACTGAACATTTTATTAATATTCAAAATTTTGAAGTGGCAAGTTATCTATACTAATATTATAAAGAAGTAAAGTTTGTGTGTTTGTAAATTGTAAGGGGTAATCTCGGGGTCTACTGAACCGATTTTAAAATTTTTTTCACCAATAGAAAGACACAATGTTCCTGAGTGTCATAGGTTATATTAAAATCCGAAAAATAAAAGGTTTTTACGTGGTAGTCCGTTTTGCAAAGTAAATGGGTGAAAAAACGGGTAGCGTACGGAGCGCGATGGCTTCGGGTTTAATTCGGTTCGCGTTCGTGCTCGCTTCGGGGATATTAGTATTATGCCCAACGAAGTGGGCACGGGTTAGCTAGTATTTTATAAAAAGTAATGGCCGCTTTTGCATCAAACAATCTGTACAGCGACACGCACGCGTAACTCTCAGCCGTCGGTTGTAAGCTTCCGTTTTAATCTCCGTTATAAAAGTTGCGGAAACAGAAGCAGAAACGGATGCTGAAAAGCGCGCGGAACTTCCGCACTTGCGGGTACAGGAACAAAGATCTGTTGTCTAATGACTAAAGACTAATGTCGACGCTAGCACAAACAGAATTTAAAACGCCTAAAGCGTTGCTTTAGTGGTTTGTTTCGACCCTAACGGCTCCGGAACGGTCGCAGGTGTCGTTAGTCGGCTAGGCATCGAACCTTCTGTTCGTGCGCCTTCCACACTCATTGCAAAGCTGAACATAGCCATCTGAGGCTTTAGGATAGGTCCGTCCAAAAAAAAAGCGTTGCTTTAGTACAGACAATGCTATGGGACTGAGAAAGAATACGCACTGGTTATAAGTAGGAATTAATTCCGCTCTGGAGGGCGGGAGCGTTAGTTCAAGCCGATAGGGTCCCAGGCCTTCCGCCCGACCAAAGGCTGTAGGTAGTGTTTAGTTGGTAGGCTGGCCTTCTGCTAGAGTCCAACATAACCATCCGCCGTAGACCGGTTGCGGGTGGTATCCGGTGCGAGGTCGTCCGAGCACCAGGGGGTTGTCAATAGCGACCACTGTGGTGGCGGGCCCCCTATGAGGATTCACTACCCTCCCCAGGGGAAAAAAAAAACTGGTCGAAAATTTGTCATTTGTCGTCCGATCAAAAGGTAACTTTGGAGAATCCTAACTATAACTAACCAGTTATCAATATTGAATGTAAATGAATGACTTCTGATTTGCTTTTGTTTATGAATACGTCGTGGTATACCCTAAAATTCTATTCTGAAATATGCTCTATTAGTGAAAATTGGGGAAAGACAAAGCGTTTCCCTATAACTTCCGTTATACTGTGTAATATAACAAATTACTATATCGGATATTATTATTTTTTGAACTCTGGCAATAATTCGTTTGGCTTCATATTTGAAGACATAATCATAGCAAAGCCAAGTATTCTGACAATAATTCGTTTCGTTTTATATTAGACTAGCAGACCCGACAGACTTTGTCCTGTCAAAAAGATTTGTAAAGTGGCAGTTTATTGTTCCTAGTTGTTTTATAGATAATTAATCTTCGCTGCGTATGCGGTGAAAGACACTTTATAGCAATTTTTTTCACACCTTCGGTTGGTTTTAATAAGAATTTCTATAGTAATCTAGTACTAAATATAGCCTATGTTACTCAGTGATAATGTAGCTTTCTATTGAAAAAAGAATTATTAAAATCGACCCAGTACTTTAGAGTTTATTCGTGACATACAAAAATACAAATCTTTCCTCTTTATAATATTAATGTAGATAACATAATCACAATAAAGCCAAGTATTCTAACCATAATTCGTTTAGGTCTATATTTCATGGCTTAATCACAGCAAAGGCAAAAATTCGTTTGACTCTATATTTAATGACGTAATCACAGAAAAGCCAAGTGTATTGTAATTTTGTCAATAATTCCTTTAGATCTTATATGTCATGACATAATTACAGTAACGCCAAGAATTCTGTCATTTATTTATTTATTTATTTATTTAATCTTTTTCGCACAACAAGAATCAGATGTACAAAAGGCGGACTTAATGCCTGAGGCATTCTCTACCAGTCAACCTGTAAAATGTGAGAACCATTGTAGACGGTGTACGATTACAGAGAAGAAATAATATTAAAATACATTATTTATTAACGTGACAAATAAACAATTATACCTATGCAAATAAAGTGAGAATACTAGCAACGCATATATAAATATACATACATATACAATATATACACATATATAAACACACGCATACATATACAATACATACACATATATAAACACACGCATACATACATTATATACATATACATATTGTTGTCATACCAATTTTAGACTGACTCCAGAAAATGTCTTCGCACATGTTTTTTAAATGATGCCTTAGTACTGGCCACTCTCAAACTGTCATTCATTCCTTTAGGTCTACGTTTCGTGAAGTAATTACAGCAAAGGCAAATATTCTGACAAAAATTCGTTTGAATCTGTATTTAATGACGGAATCACAGCAAAGCCAGTACAAATATCACTCAACTGCTACCAGTAGCGGAAAAGTACCTAAACTATTCAAAGCTGTGCAAATACCTAGTGATTATCACAATAACGACTACTGCCAATGATAGACGAATGTTATTATGCGAGCTCAGCTAAAAAATGTATTTACAATAGTAGGGATAGCTATAAATACGCATTACACGCCACTCGAGGCCCGGCCGGATCTTGTAGAAAAAATCTCCTCTGCGCGCGGCAAGACTCAGGAGACGTATTTTCAATCATCGGACGTGAATTTGGAATTCGAATACTTCGATCATATATTTCTCGAAGGCAGATCTTCTTAATAAGCTGGACAGACTTTTGTATAACTGCATTCGGTTTGTATTTAACCTAAGAAAATTTGATCATGTATCTGCATTCCGATTACGTTTAAAGTGGTTACCTATACGGCAGCGTAGGGATATGAGAGCCTTATTGACGCTTTACTCTATACTTAATAATCCTTTTACCCCTGGTTACCTCAGTAACCACTTTGAATACCTTTATCCCTCCCATAATAAAATCCTTCGTTCTGCCTCAAATGGCCTTCTAAAATGTCCTTCTCACCACTCTGATATAATTCATTCCTCCTTTTTCGTCAAATGTATTCTTTTATGGAATTCACTCCCTCAAGAAGTGAGAAACTGTCCGAGCAAACTTAGTTTTAAGAATAAGTTGCGTAAGTTTTTCTTCCAGGAAAGTTTTGGGTAATGAAACTTAGGTTATTTAGAAAGTAGGCTGTGCATATCTTCGTTATAAATTTTTGCAAATAAGATTTAGGCTATTATATATTAGTGTATTATAATATGTTTTTATTTATGTATAAGGATTATAAATCTATAATTTATTAGTATCAATATTGACTCGTTTTCTATCTTTTTGGTACATCTACCACATGGTATCTCTGCATCACCCGAAGGTTGACTGGCAGAATATACCTCGGGCATTAAGTCCGCCTTTGTACACTTTTTTTAATTGTACATGAAGTATAAATAAATAAATTCTACAACTGTGCCGCCGCGGCTTTTATTTGTAAAAATACGACAGTTGTCGCGGTTCGCTTTACGAGTACAAATGCTCCATGCTAAATACACCGCAATCGTGACGTCATATCAGGTAAAAACATTCGAATTATTAAAAAAAATACATAAAATATTTTAGATTCATTCAAAAGATCAAAATTACTTAAATTAAGTAATTGTTGATGACGAAAGCGTCGCCATCAGGAGGTTCCGGTGGGATTTTTTTTTTCAAAATTAAGTTTATTCAAATTTCACTTTATAGAATTATATAGACTTTATATTAGCTCTTTTGAATCGTCTAATTTTTTCCCCTGCCATGGGTGGTCAACGTATTTTTTAGCTGATAAAAAGAATGGGCGCAAGAAACTTATCAGCTTTATCAAAAGTAATAACAACATTTGCAATAAATTATGTCGTTATCATACAATGTACATATGTGTTTACAATTTATAAGAGAAATATTTACACGTTAGAATGTATCCTCAAATCAACACCAAGCATTGGCATCATTTAAATAATCATTGGCTTTGTAATAGCCTGTACTAATTAGCGTCTTTTTAACGCACGCCCATAACAATAGGAGTACCTGCAGACTCAGTTCCATTAACAACTTTCTGGACTCTGCTGGACAAATAAATTTAACATAATAAATTTACTCGAATGAAGAAAGTATATACAAGATAACTGATTTATCGAATGGTGATTGAATGCTTGGATTTAAATTATAAATGATTCTGTATTAAATAGATTGTGATCTAATATTTATGATTTTGTATTAAATAGTTTTATCACACGGGACAATATGGTATATATTTGTTTAACGACATAATTTATACATTTGCCCATAAACGAGCCTCTAGTTTTTTGTAGCCTGTACGTTGGAACGGCAGGTTTATTTTTATTTCATGTCTTTAAATTATGCATTTGAAAATTAGTATGAAATGTGTGACAATTTTTATAGAGAAGTAATTACATTGGTCAGCAATTATAAAATTTGGCGAGCCACCCAAAAGCAGCATTTAAATAATTTGATCAGCATACAAAGATTTTGTTTGCAATAAAAAAAAACAGGCAGCAATTCTTGTTCCGCAACTAATTTTGATAATGGTCAAAAATTAAATCATACATAGGCAGCCAACAATAACATGAGTCTGCATAATAAACATTCAGTCCGCAAAATAACTACTTGAGCGGCAAGATTTCATGATTGAGCGGCAGAAAAACATGTCTATAAGCAGTATATTTGATTGGTATGTTAGGTTAGGTTAGGTTTTTTTTTTTTTTTTTATAATAAAGTTTACACCTGCAGACTCTTTGGTCCGCACTTTTTTTTATTTTGGTTAGGTTAGGTTAGGTTAGGTTAGGCATGACAAATAAAGTATTTTTGCTACTCTTATATGCAGCACAAAATGCATTTTTTTGCTTACACTCTGAGTGCTTACCAAAATTTTATTAAACATGAGCAGCTGATTGCAGCTTATATAATTAATATGCTGTACAAAAATAATTACAGCCATCCAGAATGACATAAATTGCTGATTGATTTTGAAATGTTTGCTGACCATGAGTTGCTGACCAATTAGCTATTTCTGCTCACCGATTATATTTTTCTGCTCACAGAAATAACAATACTATGCTAACCATTTAATTGACACCCATTTTTATATACATAAATCAAATTTTCATAAATAAACTGGCCCGCTAAAGTCATTATATTAATCTCTTTAAGATGTTTGTGTGATGTGACGAGCATGTCTCTCTCGTTATTTCTATATGTATTATATGTGTATGTATAGTATACATATATAGTATATCCGTAACCCTTGATTCCGTAACACAAGCTTTACAGAGCTTACTTTGGGCTAAGCTCCTAATTGGTGTGGGTGTAAGAAACATTTATTTATTTATTGAATCGATGTATCTATATTTAGCTGTGGGAATCTAGTCTATTGGTCCACCGCTTAAAGTCTGTTTATCCAAGTGCCTGTATGTCTTTTTCTTATTTTTACAAGCTTTTATATTAGCTTCACTTGTAACTATGTAGGAAAATCTTGGAATCTTAATTTGACCCACTTCCCGGTCTCCGATCGAGCTGAAATTTTGCATGCACGTGTAAGTTGGATGACAATGCATGGTTATGTGTGTGACGTCATTCTAAATCCAACATGGCGGCATTACCAAGATGGCGGATCAATTATTTTTAATGCACCCTTAAAATGTAGGTATCAAATGAAAGGGCTTGTAAAGAACACCTCAATAAATAATGTGACGTCACTCTTAATCCAATATGGCGGACTTTCCCAAGATGGCGGACCAATTATTTATAATGTACCCCTACAATATGGGTATCAAATGAAAGGGCTTGCTTAGCTTGGTTTTTTAGTCGGAAAATATTTTAAAAGTAAAAAAAAAATTAATACAAGCTTTTATTAAATGCGCTAAAAAGAACAAAATAATCTTTTACATATAAAAGCTTGTCGTTAAAAGTATTCTATAAGTAAGTAAATCTCGCGACAAGCTCTTATATGTAAAACTTTATTTTGTTCTTTTTAGCGCATTTATATTAAGAAACATTCACAGGTTTGCTTTTGCCTAAACGTCTCTTTGAAGAGAATATGATTACGAGAACAACATTATAAAAATAGCAAAATCGTGACGTAGGCAATTTGTTGTAGGTAGAAATTCAACAGCTTTCCAGAATCAAAGAACGTTTTTTTCTTTAACCGAATATTACTTATTCACGGAACGCAATATCAAGTTCCACAACTACACAGGGTAGGTTGGAAATTGCCAGCAAAAAATAAGTTTAAAAAAGGACAAAGCGAAATTCATTTTGAATACAGCGCCCCGCCCGTTCTAAGGGGTACGTGTACAAAACTTTACCTACAACTGCTTAAGGAGAGGTTTTATTAAATTGTGCACGAGCTCGGCGGCTATTTTATTGTATTACACAGTAAGAATCCAAAACCTTAATATTATTACATTTCAAACTATAAATCAAATACTAGTTTTAGAAACTAGTATTTGGCCGATAAAAATTCTAAGTGTCTACATATTTGCGTAATTATTTAAACAATTAAAAACAATTGACAGTTGTACTATAAAGTTGAGCAATGTGTGTGGTTTTTTTTATCTTTTAATTTATGTTCTATCCATCGAAAATAATCTAATCATGTTTTTATCTATAATACACAATGTTTGGGGTCATCCCATTTGTGAGACTCCCCCCCCCTAGTATATTTTGAAAATTTACATTTAGAAATTATTAAATGATAAAAGCGGTTTCGAACACAGTTTTTTCAGTTTCAGTTTTATTTCCATTTTAATAAAATTAACATCAAATCAATTAACAAAACAAGAAACTATTACTTATATTAAATAAGTCTATGGTCATTTCATGATTTTCATATTATATTTTTCAAAATCACCTACTATAATCAATCAGAAAAATAGTACCTGTCAGGAGTACCCCTATTAATAGAGAGAAGAAGACACTATTCATTTATTTATTTAAGAGAGTATACAGACTTTACAATTAAGATTAATATTTACAGCACTTTTCATACTAATAGTAATAATTTAAAGTTTGTGTTTTAACAGTGAGCTTATAATAGATTTGATGAAATGTAACGTCACGAAATTTAAGACCCCTCCCATCCCTTTGTAGCACAATGTCACACTTCGTCAACCCCCTCCCTCCCCCTTACCGTGAGATGTAATTTATGGATGCCCTCTAAACATATACATATAACGAGTATTATTTAAAAAAATACATAACACAAAATAGTTCTTACACTTGCACCAACGAACTTAGTAAAAAGTAAGCTCTTCATATAAAATATCGAAAAGTCATATCGATACCTTTCGATATATCGTTTGAAATATCCATATAGGAATACTTAATCTATGTTAAGGAATAGATAAGAAAATGTTAATCGGCTATCTGCTCTATGGAATGCACGGCTGTGTCTGTGCCCGCACAGATGTCACTGCCGGTTAATGAAATTGATTTGAAACTGAAATCTTTAAGTAACGTCATAATTTACTTCGGTTCCGTTGTCATTATGAGTTAGCTTTAGCTTTTTTAACCGATTCGATATTTTCATAAACATATCGATATATGGAATAAAAAATTATTTGTCATAATATCGATTTATTTAACTATACCCAATGTGAGCAGGAGTTGCACAGCAAATTCATGAAAGGCGTTAACTATGTAGGCAACTGAGCATTGTGAGCGAAGCCAAATGCACGTGACATTTTAGCGCGGGCTTTGTTTGGGAATTTGCGAGCGTCTGCAACGGAAATTAAGTCCCCCAAGCTACCAACAATAAGCCAGGCGAATAATACCAAGCCAATCCGACGTAACCCGACAAGGTAGGAGCGGACGATATAAATCGATATTTCAAAAAATATCGATACCTACATGTACGTGATATATCGCTTCAATCCGATATTATCGAATCATCTAGTATTGAATGTAATATCGATATATTTCATCCGATATATCAAATATCGGATCACATTCCATTTTATCTAGTTATTTTCTAATACTTATTTCTTTAAATCTGCAACATTGTTAACAGTGCATAGAAAACTAGCTTTTGCAATAACGAAACGCAGACATGAGATGGCAGCACTGTAAAACTTTTATATATAATCTGTGGGTAGTGTCTTATGGTCATTCACTTGCTTTAAAAAGCGTGTCACTCCAAACTATCGCAAATACGGATTTGACAATAGTGTATGACGGACATTTGTCAATGGTTATGCAAAGTTCACAAACATTTGAGCTTTTGAGTGTCAGTTTTTGGGTCGTATGGCCTTGAATTGTTTTTGGTGCAATTTATAAATAAAGTTTATTTGTTTCTTTTTTATAAAGTCTTTTACTCATAAACTAACTAACCTGATACCTATTTCATATTATAGACTAGTTATTAAATACAAGTACTAACTTAAGATATTTTTAAAATATCGATATATCGCCAGGTATCGATATATTATATAGTAAAAAATATCTATATATTTTTACATAAACATCTGTACGACAGGGCCTCCTTATTGTGTTACGTGCGTTTTAATGAGACACTTTTTTTATAGGATAGGGCAGCAAACGAGCAAACGGATCACCTGATAACCTATAGCCACGGTAAGCGATAACCGTTGCCCATGGACACATGCAACACCAGAGGAGTCACAGATACGTTGCCGGCCTTTGAAAAGGGAATAAGGGGGGAAGGGGGAGTTGGGCCTCCGGTACCCTTACTCACTCGGCGAAACACAGCGCAAGCGCTATTTTACGTCAGTTTTCTGTGGGGCCGTGGTATCACTCCGGTCGAGCTGACCCAATTCGTGCCGAAGCATGGCTATCCCACATAAAACACTTTTGCAGAACTGACGCGACAGGTTCGAAGGTGCATTATAAATATGTGAAAACTCATTTGTTACATATCTAATGAGTAGTAGATAATTTTTATCACTTTATCAATTAGCTGGTTAGGTTTATTTTTTTTATTATAGGGATAGGTAAAGCAGCAAATAGATTAACTGATAATAAGCGATTACCTCGGCCCATATATCATAATTATGTCTAGTTTAAGAGTTTCCCATAACTTCAAATAGGGTAGACGACTACAACTGATTATGGCCATTTTTACACTATAATTATCTGATTTGAGCAATTTGTATCTCATGAAAGCATGTCAATATAGAAATTTCAGTTTAATTATTAATTTATATTGTTTTTAAATTTCTAAATAACGAGCAATTATTATTAACGTAATTCTAATGAAACGAACACATTTCTAGCATTCTCACATTAAATGTAACATTTTTTTATACAGAAAGTATGCCTATAAACGTACAAATAACAAAGTTATTTTGATATTTGTTTATACAAACTAGGCGAGTTTACTTAATTATGACGTCACGATTGCAGTGTTTTTAGTATGGAGCGTTTTTGAGCGACCTGCGACAGCGCCGCAAACATGGCGATGTATCTTCAAAAGTAATAAACGCAGGTATACTGTTGGTTCCACAATATTTTTCACTTAAAAGAGTACTTATAATATATAGAAGCTAGATTTTTTTAATGCTAGGTCCGGCTTCCTCCCGCCTGATGTTTGATGTTAAGCGGTGAAAGAGGCCCAAATGAGATGACAGACCTGCCCTATCCCTTCCCGCCCAAAAGATGCTTTATCACGCCTATTTTGAAGGAATCCATGTTATAGGAAGAAGGAAACATATGCAGGCAGAGAATTCCAAGTGCGGGAAGTACGGCAGGAGAAAGGATCTTGGAATTTCTTAGTGCGGTGTGGAATGGGGGTATAGTGTACGGATGGCTCCGAAGACCCTTACGTGTGTTTCTATAAAGGAAAGGAGAGGGAGGGAAGGCTAAAGAGTTCGTCAAATTTTTTAAGGTAATGTATATTACTATGACATATAATCCCTGCTGATGTAAGCGTGAAAGTTTGTAAATATGGATGGATCGTCGCTTATGTGATAGATATAAAACAAAAACTAACTAACTAAAGATTTGAAAACAAAAACTAACTGTCAGTTACTTGCCAATAAAGGTCCCGTCAAAATCGGTCAAGCCGTTTCAGAGATAAGCTGGAACAAGCAAACAGACAGACAACACTTCAAATTTATTTAGATATCCAGAACACATAACAAAGAGGTAGGTGAACTAAAATACATTCAGAAACAAATATTAATAGTTACCTACGCGAAAATATTAATAATTAAAAATCGTAATACACAATTAAAATATCTCAATTTAAACCCTCGACGCAAAAACGAAGGGGTGTTGTCGTGTCCGTCTGTCAGTGATATTGTATTTCCCAAACGTACGAGTATGAACCGATTTTGTTTTTGTTTGAAAAGTAAATTAGTCGGGAATGTTTTGCAGACTACGAACTAAATATTATGTTATAACTCCTTCAATATAGGTATCAAATAATTCATTTAAAATCACAAAGACAAAGGAAATTGTTCAATTTTGGCCTAAGAAACGATGTGAATATAAATTATACTGTAATTTTTATTTATTTTTATATTATTTGAAACATATTTTAGTATTCCACGGACACTTCAAATAAATAAATTCCAAATAAAAAGTTGGGTCACAATTATTGATGCCGTATAAAATGTTTTCCGTCAGCCAGTGCTGCCAGTTTCGGAAGTTATCGCGATTTCGGTAAATACGGATCGAATTGAGAACCTGCTCCATTTTGAAGTCGGTTATTGAAATTAGTTGATAACACTTTATTCATTTAAATATCTAAATTGACTAGCTAGAAAAATACTAGTATTATACATTTTTTAAGCGAAATCGCGAATTTCTAGCTTGGCATTCGAGTATTATAGTTTTCGTAATTGGCAACACTGGTGTACTTGATACCTGATCTGTGTCCGTTTCATTCAATTTTTTATTTCTTTGCGACTATCGTTTCTTTTGTGATTTTCTTCTAACAACGGTTTTATTCTAACAACTTGGGCTTGATTACGGACTCCGATTACATTGCGTACTTGGTAGACTCGGCTGTGTGTAAAGGACTGTATTTTGTAAAATGATAATTGTCAAATAATTATCTTAAACTTGACTAGGTACTATCTCTTTTCCTAGTATCTAGTAGAGTAGTCCTTTCCTAGTTCTAGAAGAGAACATATATAGCTGTACATAATATTGTTAATACTACTTTGATATTACTACTCTGATATTTCACAGAAGGTTGGTTATTTTTTATTTATAACCTCAAAATATTAACTTTTTTCGTAATTATTTTAGTTTCTTGAAGTGTCCGTTCGTGAAAACTTATTTCATAGGATTCCATATAATTTTAAGAGTTTATATGAGTTACTTTCGATTCGAACGGTTCTTAGGCAGAACATGTATGGAGCCGGAACAATGTCCTTTAATATCCAATATGGCCGACACCAGTGCCGGTTCTAGCACTACCAGCGCCCTGGGCGAGATAAGTACGACAGCACCGAAAGTTAGGAGTAAGATTTTCTTACAACTTTATTAGGACCCTCAAAATTTAAGGAATGTACATAGATATAAATACTAAATATAAATGCTTACTGCGGCGCCCTTTTTTGGCCGGCGCCCTAGGCGGTCGCCCAACCGCGCCCTTCCCTAACGCCGCTACTGGCCGACACCACAAAATAGGAATAATATGTAATTGCCTATTGAAAACGTGAATTGATTTTGTCGGGGGAATGAAAATTATTATCTACACTAATAGGAGAGGAAAGATTTGTATTTTTGAATGTAACGAATAAACTCAAAAAGTACTGGTACCGATTTTAATAATTATTTTTTCATTAGAAAGCTACATTATCACTGAGTAACATATTTAGTACTAGATTACTATAGAAATCTTGAAAAATTCTTATTAAAACCAACCGAAGGTTAAAAAATATTAGCCATAAAATGTCTTTCATCGCCTACTCTGCGAAGAGTAATGCTTGGGGTTGAAAGTTTGTAAGGAAAATACACCATTTTTAAAGGTACAAAATTTGAATACCAAACACAAGCGTTATCGATGCTGCCCAGTGTCACATTAAAGTAAAACAAAAAAAAAGGAAGGCGCAATGCAAGTCGAAACATGTTTCAACTCAAAATCGCGATTTGGTTGGCTATGCGACATTATCTATAAAATAATTAGGAACAAAAAACTGCCACTGTACAAATCTTTTTGACAGGACAAAGTCTGTCGGGTCCGCTAGTAATAAATAAATAAATAAGAAAGAGAAAAAAAAAGTTAAATTAAACTTATGGAAAATTTAAAAATTTTAACAATCTCCTTAACAATGATGCGACACAAAACGATTTCGTTAGCGGCAGGGCCGCTTTGTGGCTCTCCCTCACTCACGCTTTGACAAAGGGGGAGCGCGAAAAACCAATACGAATGTAGAACATGAGGACGCTATGCTTAAACTTACATTTGCCCAACGAAAATCGACGCTAATTTGATAGATATAAGGGTCATCTAAAGATTTAAAAACAAAAACTATATGATCTATTGCACCGTATACCAAAGTTTCTAACGGCTATATTCAATGACGTCACAATATGTTGACTTCTAATACTGAGTCTCTCTTTCCTTTCCGTAGCAATAATAAGAGACAACACGTCAACGGCTACAATTTAAAAAGATATACGCTATGCTAATATAAGCTACTCGAAATAATAATCCTACGCAGACGGAGTCGCAGGCACCGGTTAGTGTGTACGGGGGCGTCCATAAATTACGTGAGGTGTTTTGAAACTTTCTGTATGATGAGATGTCGTGAGATTTTATTTCACCCCCTGTGAAATAAAATCTTCTGAATCTGAAATGATTTCTTATCAAGTGCTTAAATATAAAGTTTCATGGTTTTTTCAATCAACCCCTTCATCCCTTTCTTCGAAATAAAAAGTAGCCTTCTGTCTCAGGGTCTAAAGATTGTCTGTACCAAATTTCATCAAAATCGGTTGCGAGGTTTAAACGGGCAAGCGTAACAGACAGACAGACAGAGTTACTTTTGTATTTATAATATTAGTACGGATATAGCTAACATTATTTGAAACTAACGACAATTTCATAGATACTTCTGATACTACTTTCCAAGATATGAAAGGTTCTGATTAAAGAAAAAACATAGGTAAGTTTAATTAAACCTATTTCAAGAAACAATGAAATGATAATGACTACGGGAACGAAATACTGCTCGCTTTGAACTTCTAGGGTTCAAAGCGAGTGGTGTTGCGAGCTTTTAAGCAAGGGAATAATAATGTAGGGGCAAAAAACATCCCGACACGGGGATTGCGCTCAGTTCTTGAGTGTTGCAAATTGCCCCTCCGAAATGATGAGACCAAGGAAGTGTTCAATTATTGTAATCTGACGTAAAAATATATAAAATATTGTAAGGTTACTAGTTAGGATATTGTACCTCTCGGTGGGACTTTATTATATAATATACCAGCGACCCGCCCCGGCTTCGCACGGGTACAATGAAAAATGGTTATGGTAGGTTATCCCTAAGAGATAGACATATGTATACCATCGCGGACTTTTAAACTTTTTAAGGATAATACTGTAGTACATTATTTTGGTCTATCTCGTAGGGTTCAGCCAGCGTTTTTGCAATATAAGCGCAAAAAGCGTGCTTATTTACGATATCACATTAGAAACCTCTAAGTTTATCAGTGTTTCTCTACTATATTATGCATGTATTATACATATAAACCTTCCTTAAGAATCACTCTATCTATTTAAACAACCGCATCAAAATCCGTTGCGTAGTTTTAAAGATCTAAGCATACATAGGGACAGACAGATAGACGGCGGATAGCCACTTTGTTTTATACTATGCAGTGATATTGTCAAACAGACTGCCCGCCTGATAGTAACTGGTACTTCCTGTAAGATTTGCAGTATATCTACAAACCCAAAAAAAAAAACAGTGTACATTCCCAAAGTGGTACCCAATAATTTCGCTGCCTATACTCGCTGGAGCATTGCAATGCGTACATATACATATATATAGCTGACGCTGTAGACAAATAGGGGTTGGAGATAGAAGGATGAAAATTTTGGGTTGTATGTATTTGAATACTAGCTTTCGGAAAAATCGACAGACCCCATGGGATGCGCAATAAAGGCTTCGCTCAAAACTACTGCACAGATTTTCATGCGGTTTTCATCAATAGATAGAGTGATTCTTGAGCAAGGTATTGCGGTATTTTTTATCTCGGAAAAAACGGATAGTCCACGGGAAGCGCGATAAAACCTTCGCGCCATAAACCGACTTCCGCGCATATGTAGCCGTGGGCAAAAGCTATGACCCATAACCCTCTATAGACCCAATCCTAGAAGAAAGCTAGTCTAAAATAAAAACAGTAGTTTAACCAACACACTCGGTTCGGACTTGTTTTCTGCGTAAGAACTTTGTATATAAGGTAAACTTATCAGATGTATGTACTTACATTAACAATACGCAATGGTATAATCATAGTGCGTGTGCGATGTTCTGCTCGCCTCTGACGGGTGCTCGGCAAGCTTCGATTCGATTTGAAGTCAATAACACGTAGCTCTCTCGTAGCCAGCGTGAATGAACTTTGAATTTTCACCGAAAAAGACACTCCGAACTTAGCACTAGTAACAAAGCAAGTGCGAAACAATCGAGCATCGGACACGTACGCCAACCACTCGATACTGACTCGAAGCGATTTCAGATGTACACATCAGAACAATACAATGTAGAGCGAATTTGTCGTCGCAGCGTTAGTGACTACAGGAAGCCGCGTTTCAGATTACGCTGTAAACTGTGCTTAGATGTAACGTGATGCCTACAGATCCACCATGGTGGCCGTTCTTACATTAGACGATAGCGATATATCCTCGCTTCACTATGCGCAGGTATTTTGCAGTAGGCGGCACGAGGACACGTGTTCAAGCTCTGGTATTAAACTCAACTCGGACGACGACCACTTCCAGTGAAGTGGCGTCCATTAACTGTTTTCCAGCAAGAGGAGCTTACGTTTCCAATAGTTAACTAGCAGCTTATATCAACTATTTTTAATAGTATATTGTTGGAGACTGCAGTTAATGGTGGTAGTAGTAAACTGGTGCGATAAAATATTTTAGACGATATCGTCGACCACGGTGTGAAGCGGTCCGATCCGATATCGTGTCGTTATGACAATCGTTTAATGTGCGAACGGCCGAACGTTTGAAACAATGTAAAAGCTAGTGCAAAGATGATGCAATCTAGTACCAATTCCTAGTCAAGGAGTGCTGCGTAAGCTCAAACTATGTGACCACCTACCATAGTCTCCGAGAACTTAATCGCACTCGTTATAATAACATGCCGTGTGCACACTTACATATCTAAGTACACAGAACTATCAAGCATCGTAGCTCGGTATGAACGTCGCCTAATAACCTCGGCGAAAATAAACAATAATTAATCCTAGATCGCCCGAGTTCTTAATTTTCTCTCTATCTCCTTCAATGCGACACTCATTGGTCTAAACTTCGAATTGATTTTTGTATATTCGATAGTAAATATAAAAGCAAACATAATATTAATTAAACAACTTAATTAGAAACACAATACCTAGAAAAATATTAACAATACACAATCTTGACAGAAGCTGCAATTATAATTTGTGATATTAAAATTACAGATACTGAAGACAATATATCCCTTTATAAAGCTGCGGCTAGGATTGTGAAGTGTGTAATAATTACTGCCCTATCTCTCACTTAATGTGCCATAGCGAGAGCAGCGATAACAGTGGCAGGAGAAATCTGTTTCTTCTGTTCATATCAGCTGAATATATGTCAATGCATCTACTTACCCTTCACACTGGGCGAGCATACTTGTCGATCGATAAAAACACCCATCCTTGTCACTTCGTAAGAACATCTGTCAAATTTATCGACTATTGTCGAGTGTGTCGATGTTAGCTGTCAAATTTTGTTTATTAAAGTCCCAAACTCACACTTGGGAACAGCAATGCAATAACTGCTTTACGACAGAAATAGCTAAGTCAGAGGTGTCAATCCGTTATATTGTAGTTTTCACACTTGAGACTTAACGATTTCACACGAATTGAACCGTAAATTTTCATATCATTCGTACTTTATTATAAATCATAACATGCTACTTCAAAGCAGCAATAAATAAATCAAAATTGAACACTGTATTATAAAACAATCAAGTTAACGTTGACATTACTGTAACTTCAGAAACGGTAACTGAACGTAACTTTAACATTGAACAACCAAAAATATAATCATCGGAGGTTAGTTCATTGAAAATACTTGAAATTTAGAATTCAGTATCGATAATCATGAAAATATAATATGATACAAATCATTTAATTTGATTGATGAATAAATTAATTGATTCATGCCATCACTGCTTGCAAACCTACCTTACACATCAGACTGTCCCAAAGTATTTAACACATGTAAATAAATACATATTTTTAAAAGTTTGGTGGCTGCATGAAGTATGACTTTAGCCGCTCATGAGTAATATCGCTTAGTTTACAAGCTGACATAGATTTGTTTGCCATGTTCGTGGCGCAATATAATAATACAAAAAAAAAAGAAAAAGTTAAAAAAGCGATAACAAAAACGGGCAGACAACATAGACAGGCAACAATCCAGACAGGCAGACAGACCCCATCGGCCGCATACGAACAAACGCGCTAATTACTAGCGATTCTTTTTCAGAAACTGGTTACTACGTAATAAATATTAAGTTACGCGGAAGGAAAAAGTATTCGTTAGCAACATGCATTTTACTAATTTGAATATAGATTCTACAGGAATCAATTAAGAACCTACTGTTACGTATGCGGCCGAAACAGGCAGACATTTACAATTTTGCTATCACATTTTGAATAAAACAGATAAATAGAGTTGTTATGTGCCAACCACCGCACCCCATCTCTTATCATTTAACTAAGTTTAACATTTACTCTTAGGTATCATAAGTCCTTAGCATTATATCCATATTTACTCTTAAGTATCAAAAGACCAGTCCCATGTTTGTATGTTCCATACCCCTCACGCCTCCACCCTCGCCATCCTAAATATAAGCCCCAATCCTGCCCTTCCTGCATCATTCCAGTTCCAACTCTCTTAGTATAGTACTCTAAATCATAAGTCTCTTAATTAAGTTATAATAAAAGTAATAATTATTTTAATAAAGACAATTTTTACTGCCATCGCGTAACAAATTTGGCGCAGTCGGTAGGATTGAAGAAGCTGCGGGCTATGTTGCAGCCCGCGAACTTGATTGAGGTGCTGAAGGACAGTATATTTTAACTTAATTAAGAGACTTATGATTTAGAGTACTATATACTAAGAGAGTTGGAACTGGAATGATGCAGGAAGGGCAGGATTGGGGCTTATATTTAGGATGGCGAGGGTGGAGGCGTGAGGGGTATGGAACATACAAACATGGGACTGGGCTTTTGATACTTAAGAGTAAATATGGATATAATGCTAAGGACTTATGATACTTAAGAGTAAATGTTAAACTTAGTTAAATGATAAGAGATGGGGTGCGGTGGTTGGCACATAACAGAGTGCTGTTACACTGTTGTTTTATGAAAATAATTGCGTAGTTGAATCTTAAAAAAAAAACAGCAATGTATCTGCACTACCTGTCAGATTCAATAAAAGTAGATGATACTGTTTAAATGGCCAAGTGGTTTTCAGGACCCAGGTCAAAATTTTGGATATGTTGTTCTCCTGGTCGAGCTGAGTAAAAAATGTAATGGTCGCAAAAAAAGTTAACGACTCATTTTACCGCTAGGGGGCTATGAAGTCTGAATAAGAAAATCGTGGTTTACGGCAGAATCAGCAGATTTTTGGAAATGTTGTTCTCCTTGACGAGCTGATTCAGAATATTCAACTTTTAGAAAAAGTTGAATATTCTGACTTCAGAGCCCCGTAGCGGGAAAATACGTAGTTAACTTTTTTTGCGACTATTACATTGTTTGCTCAGCTCGATCAGGAGAACAGTATATCCAAAATTTAGACCTGGGCCCCGAAAACCATTTGGCTATTTATACAGTATCATCTACTTTCATAGCAACAGGCGCAGGCGGTCCGATCTGTGCACGATTACTCAAGTCAGAACTTTTTATACGATATGTATATACGACAGATAGAAGACAGAAGAACTACATTTGTTAAATCTATTAGTACTATTTATATTAATACTTGTCTATCTAACAATTATTCATTCCAGCGCAATAACAAGACTGGATATATTGTGAACAACGTCAAGATATTAACTAGGGAAACCGCCTCTACCAATAGTAACATAAGGGCGGTTTCAGTGTCAAGCTGTCTAACCTGTTGTTTAACTTTCGGGTTGCGTGCATTGTATTTAGTCGCCGTTGGTGGGTGACTGTGTTCACTGTTAGCGGAAATAGTTATGTTTTTATTATTGTATCGCACTCTAGCTCGACACTTCAAATTATTCCTCTCAGTGCAATACCACTTATTCGCCGACCCACCGAACGTGTAAGTGTATTCGCCATAGTGCAAAAGCTCTGTGCCTTGTTTGTTTGTGACAATACATAAATCGTTGTTGTCCATTGTTGTTATATCTGCGAAGTAAAAAATGACTACTCACACAAGAGCATTGTAAACCAATCTTTATGTCATTTGATAGTGTACGTTTTGTTTTGTGTGTTCGATGGTCCGAGGGCAGCGTCGAAGCTACTTATTGATTTGAGAAGTCGAAGCTACTTATTGATTTGAGAAGTCGAACGTAACATTCCCTCCGTTTTGCGTATTCGATAACGCGAGGATAGCATCGAAGCTACTTATTGATTTGAGAAGTCGAGCGCGTCATTTGCTCCGTTTTGTGTCTTCGGGGACAGCGTCGAAGCTACCTACTGATTTGAGAAGTCGAACGCGAAATATTGATTTGATAAGTAAAATGCTTCATTTCCTTTGTTTTTGTTTTCGATGATTCGAGGACAGTGTCGAAGCTACCTACTGTTTTAAAAAGTCGAACGCGTCATTTCCTCCGATTTGTGTTCGATGATTCGAGGATTGCGATGAAGCTACCTACTGATTTGAGAAGACAATTCCCTCTGTTGCTAGCAAAACAAATGTAAAGAGAATTACATCTCTTAACTCTCAAAAATGCTGTGAGTTTGATGAAGTTACTAGAACTCTTTTGAGCTAAAGTCTAATAAAAATTAGTCTTTTTATACTTCTACATAAATAAGACATGAATTATACGAGAAATAAAAAGTTGTGGTGTGTTTTACAATTTGTACTTTAATTTTTTCATTAACTTTGACTTGAAGAAAAACTTTCAAAAAATGTAACTAAAGCTAGCCACCATTGGTAACAAATGCAGAATACATTTTACTACTGAGAATTTTCTTTTAAATATGACTTTATAGAAAGCTCTTTTGAATCGTCCAATTTTTTTCCCTACCACCTATTCAGCTGGGTGATTTTGAAACGTCGGAAACTTTTCGAATCCGAATGACATTCAATCCGAATCGAATCCGTTCGACTCGAAAAATGCTATTCTAAAACACCGTCGGAAAGGCCACGGAAACTTTCCGTTCGGAAAGTCAACCATAGAGTAACATGCATTTACCTTTACGTTTACAAAGTATGATTGAAAATGGTAGCTTTAGTAGAAAATGACACGCACCATATTTTAGTCTTTATATATATTTTATAAGCATATTAAAATAACCTATATTTTTTGGGGTTTTCATAAGTGTCTTTTTTTCATAAGACCATATTATTCACGACTTCCTAGTAAAACTATCGTGATTTTAACAGTAAATAATCAATTAATATTTACATAAGATTTACATGAACAAAATAAACAAACTTATTACATTCTATTTTACATTCACATTTCCATCATTCCTTAATCAAAATCTTTTTTTAACTGATGCAATTTATTGACTTACCTCTAAATGTGTTACAAAAGGCTTGAAAATACACTCTTTTGGCCAAAACTGGAGATTCGACAAAAGTTTCCGACAGCAAAAACCTCACGGAATAGTTTCCGTAAGCTAATGTTATTCGAAAATTTCGAATCCTAATGTCGATCCGACATTTCAAAATAACTCGCCTTCGGAAAGTTTTCGAATCCGAACGGAAAGTGGGTTTCCGACGTTTCAAAATAACCCTACAGGACGCATTTTTTTAGCTGATAAGAAGAACGGGCGCAAGAAACTTATCAGTTTTATCAAAAGTAATAACAACATTTACAATAAATTATGTTGTTATCATACAATGTATACTACCTATATGTATTTACAATTTATACGGGAAAACAAATATTTACACTTTAGAATGTAATATCTTCAAATCAACACCAAACGGGATTCTGAAGGTCATTGAGAGATGTGATGAGATGATTGATTTACATTAAACAATAGGCCCACACTTGTGACGTACAGATACAATTGCCTTTATCATTTGTGTTATATGACAGCAATAATCTGTTAAGCCGTAGTCCAGGAAAGATGAACAAAGTCAAACTTAAATAAACGAAAACTTCGTAATGGCTTTTAATTTATAAGTAAAGAGGAAACCTCTGTCAAAAATGACGCCAGACTGTAAAAGTCGTAATTAAAGCACTAAGCTTCATAACTTACGGTTGAATATTGTCTGTGTCTAAATTTGTGCAATATCCATTGGTTGAGATGTATTGAAATAATAACTGTCAATCCATCAGGATAAAGTGCACATTTGAATGATCCGTGGTTTATAAGAGGAAAGTCATTGTCCAAAAGCTAGAATTTACGAGTACGGTGGGTGCGAAATTGAGTAAGAATGAAGAGTATACCGTATATACGAGTACTAATAATGAATATGTTATATAATATACATTATTTCTTTGTGAAGATAATTACTACATTGCATCTTAATAATATAATATAAAGCAGCAATATAAATGAAAAAATGGATAGCAAGAGTCAGTGCCTTTTATGCGCCAAGTGCGCCTCTCCGCAGCCGGGGTATTCAATTCAATGCATTTTCCTCAGCGGAACAAAAAAATAAAAATAAAAGGCTCTGACAATAAAATAGACAAGTGTGCATAAAAATATATCTATCTATTATTTACCAAGTTATAGGTAGGTATTTAGTAGATTTCTTCAAGATAATTTGTTAAAAATTTAAAGACAAATAAAATTGTTAAAATTAGTACCTATTAATAATATTTGCTCTAATACAGAAATGACACAAAATACTCGATAGTAAAGACCCAAGGCTGTCCTTACTTAAGATTATTTAAAGATTTACTTTCCGCGCTTTTCTCATTGCGAAGTCTTTGATTATATTTTCATACGACAGAAGCCGTGCTATGTCGCGTTCAATCAACAAAATCGCTAGGCCAGACAATCTTTCTTGGCCCATCGTCTACCGCAAGTCTTTATTAATTTGAGCTTACTAAATAGTCGCTTAAAAATGCGATACAGATTTAGATAGTACAGTTGGGCGGTCAGGTAATTTCTGCGCCTCTCCAGGGTCTGCGCCCTGTGCCTGGGCACCGCTGGCAAGAGTTTATTTACGGCACTGGCAGGAGTTACAAAGTCAAAGCCAGCCCTTTGGCAAATATATGACAAATAGGTACTTGACATCAATGAATATTGACGTGGGCGTAGACGCTGGCAGGCTTCTAGTCGATTTTATTATACGATATTTTAATATAAAATATAGTCTCATTAAAATCGAAATATCCACGTGGGCGATACCGCTAGATCGACTAAATAATATTTTAATATGGCAATAAACAAGATTTCTATTGCCATTATATAGATAAATACATTACACAGACAAATATATTGTTGACCTACCATAAAATATAAATTAGTGTTTTGTATAAAAATGGATTTCTCTCCGTCAGCCATTCAAACGAATTTCACGAATAAAATGAGCCGTTTGAATGTCACTAGAGTAGATATTCAAAAATTGCAGGCGATAAATGTTAATGTGACTATTTCGGTATTGTTAATCTATACTAATATTATAAAGAAGTAAAGTTTGTGTGTTTGTATATTTGTTAAATTGTAGGGGGTAATCTCGGGATCTACTGAACCGATTTTAAAAATTCTTTCAGCAATAGAAGGCCACGTTAATGCTGAGTGTCATAGGTTATATAAAAAACCGAAAAATAAAAAGGTTTTTACGTGGTAGTCCGTTTTGCAAAGTGAATCGGAGAAAAAAACAGGCAGCGGACGGCGCGCGATGGCTTCGGGTTTAATTCGGATCGCGTTCGTGCTCGCTTCGGGGATTATTAATATTATGCCCAACGAAGTGGGCACGGGTCAGCTAGTTTATCTATAAATATGAGATTCACAACATTATATAATATATTTTATGTAACAGAACATCCAAGAAATCCAAATTATTGTCTTAATATTATTGTCGAGTCTCGAGTTTGGTGTGTTAGTTAAGTTTAGTTTACAAATACAGAACTAATCGATCACGCATGTAACAATAAAATAAACAATGAATTTAGTCAATCCAACGACTTCCATATCGTTTTAACTTCAAAATAAGCGACTTATTTATGATCGCTTAAAACCGGAATATAACCGCAGTACGAAAGATGGCGCTGTACATTGCGAGAATTGAGTCTCTGTTTTAATACTATTTAACCTTACTCTACATGGAAACACCTCAGATTGCAAGTAGTATTATTTATATTATTGGATAATAAACTAATTTAGATTATTATAATTATAAACGCAAAAGTAACTTTGTTACCCTTTTACGCCAGAACTACTAAACCGATTAAAATGATTTTTTCTACAGCTTGAAAAGGGACAAAATACTTTTTAATGCAAATAATTACTGCAAAGGGTTGAAAGTTTGTAAGGTTGTATGTAACGAATAAACTCAAAAAGTACTGGACCGATTTTAATAATTCTTTTTTCATTAGAAAGCTACATTATCACTGAGTAACATAGGCTATATTTAGTACGAGATTACTATAGAAATATTCAGAAATTCTTATTAAAACCAACCGAAGGTGTAAATAAATTAGCCATAAAATGTCTTTCATCGCATACGCTGCGAAGAGTAATGTCTACCCGTGCGAAACCGGGAGGGGCGCTATAAATGATAAAATATAGATATGTCGCACGAAGGTGTCGAAACTGAAATATTCCTTGGAAAATTGTTGAAGTTTAATTCAGTCGCATGGTAATAGTGTGAGAGAGAAGACGTCGTCTGTTGCTCTGATGGTATTTAGCGAGAACTGTTTAAGTCACAAATAATGGCATAAAACAGTAAAACGCAAGTAAATTACAAGTAATTAGTTTTTAAACGTCACGCGGTATGGATATGCCTCCGTTTTATTAAAACATCACTGTTGCCAAGCCTTACGCAGCAAGTACATGTACAATCGTACACTGGGTTATTAAATTGCTCTATAAAAAACGTCGTTATTTCGATCAACATAAGAGTCAAAGGTTAAATTGTCTAGCTTGATGCGGAACCAGCTGGTATACATACGATACTAAACCCAAGTTCAAAAGATTTTACAATCGAGTTTTAGTGAAAAAGTTCAAATCTTGTTGAATTGTCCAAAGAAAATTTTGAACAATCCTAATATGCTGTCACATCGTGTACTAAATGTTAAAGTCTAGCAGCATTACCTCATAGCACCAAGATGGTCTTAAGCAACGATAAGGTCTAAGAAATTAAACATGTAAGCGTATTCGAATCTCCAGGTGATCAAAGAAAAAAAGAACTTATAAACAGAAAATTTAAAATTGAGTAAAGTTTTAAAAATTAGCCACAATTATTATTTTCTAAGGTTCTATAAAAACTAGTGCGCTGCGGTCTACTTATTAGATCGTTTAATTTGTGTTTTTCTAAAAAAAAAAAAATATGTATCAATTTTTCAATAATCCATACATTATACGTTCGTTATGCGCCTATTTTAAAACTAATTTACTCCGAAGATAAAGAAGATTCTAATCGAGTTCAGAAATGAAAAAAATCCACGTTGCCTTCGCTTTCGCGGGCAAATTTGCGATCTAACTATACCTCTGTTAAGCTAGTAATAATAAGGGGCTAAACAAAGGCGAACGGGTTTCGACGATCAGCTGCGGCCTGCAACAGTGGGGTGAGTACTCTCAGGTACACGAACGAACGTGGCTCCGATATTCAACCTTGTCGCGACAGCGCAAGACACAGAATCGATGGATTACAAAACAAAGCGGTTGTTCCAAAATACTTTACGAAGCAGGAAAGTATAATAGACGCCACTGCGGATTACATTTGCACTACGAAAACCGCCGCTATTTCGTACAGCATAAGGTTGGTCTTAATCCATACAAGTAATATGTGATAAGCGATCGTAACTAATCGTCAAATACGTTATTGACTGGAGACGAATTTATGAAACAATAGAAAACCAATTCGCATTCGAAATCGTGATATTCGTATACGAATTATCGAATTCACTATTTCTGAACTTTCATTTCGTGCGTTGTGCAACGAGTGGTTCAATCCACTTAAAAACTAAACTATAAATAAAATATTTGAAATAAATCGCTGCCGTCAGGCTACGTCCCCATAAGACTAGCAGCATTGCCACGTTGTATTGCGATGCTGATTCGCTGCGCTAGATATGATCCAGCTTTCTGGTCACATGTAGCCTCGGTCAATCTATAGCTGCACTCTTTAAAACTCTGTGGGCACTTTCCCCCCAGGGCCCCAGAGTTTCCACCCCAAAAGGCTCAAATATGCAACCACTATTTATGTTTGAGTAAATATTGTTTGAGTACATATATTTTAATTTTTGTTGTTGTGTTTTTTATTTTTTATGCGTGAAACAGAATCTAATGAAGAATTTGTTTTTAATGACAACACTGAATTCGAGTGATTCAAAAATCTATAAAATTGTAAGCATTAGAAAATAATTTCGCGCACGATTTGTATTCGTATACGAATTCCAAATTCACGTCTTATGTATTCAAAAATACGTCTCCTGGTCAACATCAAACGGTAGTTTACGGTCGTGGCTTCGAAGACGCGCGTTTAAGATGCGTTTTTGCAAATACGCGGCTAATGTACGAACGCGTTATTGACGGACAAGAGTCTAAGTGCCTTCCGTTAATGTACAGTCAACGACACATGCTTTATACAGTTGCAGTACGAAAATAGTCTATATTCAAATATAGATATATGTACATATAGATATATGTACTGGCGTGCTCATATTTAAGTGTGGTGTATGTGATGGCTGATGCGTTGGTGTTATGTCCTGCGTAAAAACTAAACATCGACCGCACACTGTGAGTCTTGGACCGCGTTTATTCCGTCGAGGACCAAAACCGAAATATACCTATGAAATACAATTTCGCGTAGCTCTTATGTACGTGTGTATAGAAGTTTGTGTTAGTACTCTGTAAGAATGTATCACGGTCGTTTCTCACAGTCACTGCAGAGTTAATGTCCA
Source organism: Scirpophaga incertulas (assembly GCA_036419045.1). Lineage (NCBI taxonomy): Eukaryota > Metazoa > Arthropoda > Insecta > Lepidoptera > Crambidae > Scirpophaga > Scirpophaga incertulas. Next base: position 1,927,902 of record CM071626.1, on the reverse strand, counting down.
ACTGGTATCTGACTAAAAGCTGTGGATAATCGAAAACGGCCGTGATCAGTGACCACAGACATGAATCACCAAAATACGTAAAATAATAGAAAAGTATTTTATTTTTAAAATAAATTTACATTTCTCCTTTAAAATACCAAGTCATTTGAAGTGAATTGAAGTCTATAAGTGAAAGATGTGCTTGAGCAAAATTTTTATTCACCTTTAATTTAATTTTTTTTCACCTACACTGAATTGGAATGGAATGGAAATTTAATGGAATTTTAATTCACCTACACTGATATTATAAAGAGGAAAGATTTGTATTTTTGTATGTAACGAATAAACTCAAAAAGTGCTGGACCGATTTTAATAATTCTTTTTTCATTAGAAAGCTACATTATCACTGAGTAACATTGGCTATATTTAGTACTACATTACTATAGAAATCATTAGAAATTCTTATTAAAACCAACCGAAGGTGTAAAAAAATTAGCCATAAAATGTCTCTCATCGCATACGCTGCGAAGAGTATTAATGATAGGACAAAAAAATGTTCGTCAATGTTATAGAATGTATCAATATCTACAAAAACCATATGTCTAACTATTGTAGTTACGTCACTATAACTACTTTTTTACATTTAATCTTATATATAAAAATGAATCGCAAAATGTGTTGGTAAGCGCATAACTCAACAACGCCTGGACCAATTTTGCCAATTAATTTTTTAAATGTTCGTTGAAGTTCCATGATGGTTTTTACGACGAGAAAAATTGAAAGAATTATCGGAAAACCTATAAAATAGGCCTTTTTTTGTTTTTGTATAAAGTTCATATTGCAAGCACTCACTGTTGTCTAAGCAATGTAGGTGTGTTCCTAACATCAAGAGTCAATTTGCGCTTTATTAACGTTATATACAGTTGAAATTCAATCATATCTATCAAAACAGTGTGCGTGCGTGCGTTGGAGCACAGAATACATCGTTGGAGGATTTAATGTCACGTTTCAAAATTAAATAGTCACAATATGTAATAGTTAATTTGGACCTTTTTTGCAATTAATTATTTTCTATTCACAACGCCCTACCAGGGTGGCAGTTCTGTACAGCAGAATTTTTTGCACATCCTATAAAATAAGTAAGAACAAAAAACTGCCACTTCACAAATCTTTTTGACAGGACGAAGTCTGTCGGGTCCGCTAGTTATCTATAAAATAAGTAGGAAAAGAAAATTGGTCCGTATATGTCAAGGCAACAAATTTAAAAAACATGTTTTGACATTCATTTTTGCACCCGTATGTTAGAATAGCTGCCGTATGTTAGAATATTACACAGTTGATTAGAATATTACACACCCCGTATGTTAGAATATTACACAGTTGATTATTACACAGTTGAATATTACACAGTTGATTAGAATATTACACACCCCGTATGTTAGAATATTACACAGTTCTTCTTATTCATGTATAGAAAAAGAAGAATAATTCATGAATAAAGGGATATAAAAATCGACCATGTCCAATTTGTTATTACGTACCAATATATTTTTATTTGAATTAATTATTTATTTTAATATTGTGAATAAAAACGGCCAAAATTAGGTACGTTTGTTGTACGAAAGATCCCTCTAAATATTCATTTTATTCTGTTTTATGTTTACAGTTATAACGGCACAAGAAATACATCATGTTTGAAAATTTAAACATCTAGCTATCACTGTTCATGACATAAAGCCTTGTGACAGACAGACAGACAAGACAGCCAGCGAAGTTTTAGTAATTACATTTCCCCTTTGGATACGGAACCCGAAAATTTTGACGCTCCGAGATTTTCGCCTATTTCTCAAGAGAAGGCGCTCCCAGTTTACGAATAGGTGTTAACAGAATCAAGAATAAGTGTTATTGTAATGTAAATTAATTCGAAGTGGGTGAATCTTAATTACAAATCGATCGTAATAACACACAAGCGATCTAAATATAAATAAGAACATCTTCAAACACATGCCAGGCTAACACAATACAGTCTATCTAAAGATTGCTAAAATTAAAAGAATAACTGTACCAATATGAACAGAGCCGGCTTATGCAAGTCGCGGGCCCTAGGCAATGCTCGTCTCGCCCTTCCCCCTTCCCGTTTTGTAACTTCCTAATAATTTATGTTTACGCCGTTTTTTACTACATAGGTACCTATATTATCACATTATTCAATAAACATACTGAATCAAACTAATAGAATTAAGTAATAATATATGCAATTAAAAAAAACATACAACAAGCTATTTAAGCTTCTTGTATGATTTTTTTTCAATTAACTCTTTAATCTTTTTTTTTGTTACAAAATCGTTTAAGACTTATACATCATTTTCAAATGCTATTATGGCCAATGAATTTAAATGATTTTGAAACATAGTTCAACGAAGACAGTTTTTAATTAATTTCAATTTGAAAAAGTTTGGAAAATCTTTCGTTATTAAATGTAACCTCCAAAGAAGTGTTGATTCGTCCGTGAATGCCCCGTCTATTAATCAGTGTCTGTACACATACTCGGTGAGTTGCATTATTCTCATGCGAATGAATTCGGTGCAATGCATTTTTCCAATCAGAAAATCCAGTTTGGTAAGTGTGAACGGTTTTGAGCTTCACTAAAAAGGATACATGGAAAACAATATACTTTTCCAGTAGACGGAGAATACATGAGCCACTCCCGTTTGATTTTACCACCACTTATGTGTTTCCGAAATGATGTACTAAAATGTACAGAGCAAGAAAATCGTCATTGAAATTTCGAATTAAATTTTTACTGTTTAAGAAACATTGTCAATTTTTTATCTGTAGCACAGGGCCCCTGAATGTGGCGGGGCCCCTAGGCAGTTGCCTACAGTGCCTAATGGATAAAACGGCCCTGAATATGAAGGCACCGCTGGACTTCAGTTTCAACGAGACGGAAGCTTAGACAGAGTAGTAGTAAACGAAGTGTTTAAAAAAACTGATAGCGTCAAAGGGATAATTCTACTGGATAGGATTAAGAAAACTACAGACATATCAACAGCCCTTACTACTTATTACGCGTATGCACACTCGTGCTTAAGTTATGGCATTATCCTTTGGGGAAATAGCACCGAAGTACCTACAATCTTTACCCTTCAAAAGAAACTCATTAGAATCATATACAATCTGGAAGAAACAGACTCCTGTAAACCATACTTTCAAAACCACGGTATTCTAACATTGTCAAGCATATACATTCTAGAAATTTGTAAATTCGTCAGGAATCACCCAGAATATTTCTATAAAAGAGAAAACATACAAACTAGGTATACTTTAAGACATAAAAACAGATTAAACCTACCAACTTCACAGCTAAAAATGCACTCAACAAGCCCTTTGGTGACATCCATCAAAGTATATAACAAGCTACCACAATCAATTAGAAAAGAAGAACAATATAACATATTTATTAAAAAACTTAAAACCTTTCTAATACAAAAAAGCTACTATAGTTTAAAAGAATATATGGATGAAATACTATAATTCGAGTACCTACATACAAAGAATATATATTATATATGTGTTTTAAATTTTAACGTGTAAAATGTCAAATATATCATCAATCCCTTAAAACCACCATCGTCCTCTCTTCTAAATAGGTATGAACTGTTTTATTATGCTGTGCCCGACAGGGTCCTCAATTGTTACCTACAGAATTTTAAGTTTTTACCACCTATACAAAACATTGTGGAATGCAATAAACTATTGAGTATTGAGTATATTTAAAAAATAGCATTCGCACCAATTGTCTAAATTAAGAGTGATTTGTGACTAACGACATTCTGAAGAGCAAAGTGCCAAAGAGGTTTCGCACATTTCAGATTCATTTACGAAGATAGTGTGAATGATGCATTGTATAGATGCTTCGCTCCACAGAAATTATTAAAACTAAAGAGGGCCCATAATTAACACACGTACTAACCAGCAAAAAGCCATATTTCTAACAATCGTTAAAAATGAGTACCTACAAATAACTTTAAATGTAATTCTTACAGTATGAGAATGTTGCTATGAAAAATTCGTTCCAGGATATTATATGATAATTAGAGATCGGATAATCGGATGCATATTTACCTAAAGTTAGTTTAAGACAAAGTATGGAAACGGCTTTTTATTGTTTTGTTAAATAAAATTTTTCACCATTTCTGTTTTTTTATTCAATTATTTAATTGATTATTGTTTTAGTCAAACTAGCTCACTACTTTCGTATAACACTCTTCATGTAATAAATCGTACATTCATAAATCGCACGGGGAACTGAAACTAAACTTCATGTAAATACGTATGCATAGTTGTATGAATGAACCCGGAGTCTCGGTCTTTTGAAAATAAATACCACGTGCTAATTTAGTAATTTTTAAACAATATCACTACGTTAAATTTGCAGTCCCGTATTTTCCCGGGATTTTTATTTAACAAAATGTATTTTAAAAAGCCGCTTCCATAATTTGTGAGCCAAAAATTAACTTTAGGTAAATATGCATCCGATTATCCGATCTCTAATTATAATAATATTACTAATTGAATTGAATGAATATTATTTAATTTTGTAAAATATAGTGAATGCGCGCTTATGTCGCTATCTCTTTCATATCACGAAGCTGCTCGACATATTATTGTGCAATTGATAGCATTAGATTTAAAGTATTTAAATCTCATCACAACAACTTTAACGAAATAATTAATAATTTTAATTATTAAAAAAAAAACAGTAGATGAAATCATATTATCCTGAACCTCCTTAGATGGTAGACGAATGGATTCCTCATAGAAATAATTTCTAGTATCAATTCAGTTTATTCAAAAATTGGGAAAGCCAAGATTTTTTTAATAATATACATCTATTATGCTCCCTTATCAATTTTTCATTGCATTGTTTTGTATGATTAGACTTAAAAAGTCAAAACATTTGCCATATATAGGACATCGGGAAATTTTGTATGAACGGTGAGCTTTCTTTAGCTTCCGTTTTGTACGTTCCGTTCCGTTTCTGTACTACTTGAAGTAACGTTACAGTATGTTTTTTCACTGAATCAAATTTAAATGCCCACCCTGTAGTTGCTTTTAATTTTATATATTTCTGAACGCAACCTCGCTTTTCAAAGAGATTGAGGTATTGTTAAAAAGAACTTGCACATCTATAATTATATATATATCATATTTAGATTCATGTCTGCGATCTAGATTTAAAGTTAGTCGAACGAAGGAGTTACTTACTTGTTGTTGCTTGATATCGCCGCTCATGCCGGCCTTTTGGTTCTTGTCGAACAGCAAGTTGACGTTGTTTTGCGGGGAGGCCAAGAAGCTCAAGTTTATTTCTCCTATTCCGGGTACATTGAATTGTTGGGTATGCACTGGTTGGTTGTTCACGACCTGCGCGGGTTTGATCGTTAGCAAAGTCAAATCGTAAACATCAGTGTTTAAATTATAATCTTGTACATGCAATGGTACCTTCGGAATAATCCTCGTGAAAACTTGATGTTTCCTCAGTATTAGTTTTTAATGCATTTTTAATGGCTGTAACTTGGTTAGTATATTTAAATAACTAAATAAACACACGAAACATTCCCAAACAATACAGTAATGTTAGTAAGACATGAAAATAAAATATAATAAATATTTATTATAATAGCAAGATACACAAATTAATCATATGCATAATTGATCAACGTATATTATATAGTTGCCGTCCACCAAACTGTTGCGTTTGTTTTGAATCAATTTCGATCGATTAAAATTGACCGACTCCCTATTCGACTCTATTGCGGCGCTCGTACGTCAAAACGTACGAGTTTACGAAAAATGGTTCGTACGTATTATAGACTGTATGCAATCGTCTCTAGTTTCATTTTGTACCTAACTATTTTTATTGTAAAACTAGAGGAGCCGACAGACTTCGTCCTGTCAAAAGGATTTGTAAAGTGGCAGTTTTGTTCCTACTTCTTTTATAGATAAGGATTTTTTTTTTAATTTTCTTTGCTATAAACCTCACGGAGGCGGAAACCTTTCCAACGAATGCAAAACCGTGGAAATCGGTTCGTGCATTCTAGAGTTATAGCGTCAGAAAGGAAAACCCCACTTATTTTTATATAGTAGATGAGTTTGAAAGGAGATATCGTAAAAAAACTACCTTTAGGCGCCTTTTTTTCAAAATGGCTGCGCGAGCCGAACAAATGCGAGTCACATGCATATTATCAAAACTCCCCGAAAACTTTTCAGGCAATATTTTTAGCAGAATTTGCTCATTTATAATCAATCGAACGGGCTCGATAGTAGAGAATAAGCTTTATTGAAGGCCGGATAGACACGTGAATATTTAATAAGGCATGGCCAAAACGAGCCTGTTGGACCAGTATAAACCCTAAGACAAGTATAATAGAACTGTATACTATCACAATAAATTTATAAAACACATCAGAGGATTTTCGTATTTAATGGCTTTGTAAATAGTGAACACAGAGGTTATATTAATGCACACAGAATATTTAAAATGAACCTGGTCAGACGGCAACCTTGTCTATAATTAATAAATTAGTAGAATTACTGTTATTTAAAATTGTTGTTAATTGCAAGCTTATGAAGGGACAGCGAAGCAAATATTACCAACGTATCACGTACATACCTGAACAAACTTTTGTTGTTCGGATTGTTGAGTCCCCGATTGCAATTCCGATTTGTTTGATGGCTGTTGCTGCTGTTGTTGAAACTGTTTCTGTAACTATGTCGTACATGCTTTATAAATTTATCGAGGCGCCCTTTACTCGGCCGCTGTCGGTCTGATAATTGCTATATATAATCTAAATCAATAATATATCGTCGGCTTGGAAGAAGACTGTCACAACTCAAAAAAAAAATGCATTGTTATGTTTTCACAATGAAACAACTTCAATTTATCTATACTATAATATTATAAAGAGGAAAGATTTGTTTGTTTGTTTGTTTGTAATGAATAGGCTCCGAAACTACTGGACCGATTTCAAAAATTCTTTCACCTTTGGAAAGCCACATTATCCCCGAGTAACATTGGCTACTTTTTATCCTGGAAAATCGACAGATCCCACGGGATGCGCATTAAAGGCTTCGCTCAAAAACTACTGCACAGATTTTCATGCGGTTTTCATCAATACATAGAGTGATTCTTGAGCAAGGTTTTGCGGTATTTTTTATCTCGGAAAAACGGATAGTCCCACGGGAAGCGCGATAAAACCTTCGCGCCATAAACCGACTTCCCTTAACCCTCTATAGACCCAATCCCGAAATCCACGCAGGCGAAGCCGCGGCAGAAAGCTAGTCTATAATAATAATAAAGCCACCTGTAATGAATATGGTTTATAATTATTTAATTAGATCGAGATCTGAGTACATTTTATCCAGTAAAATATTTACAGGCTTCCCCTGAAAGGTTGTGTATTTTGAGTTATGACAGTCTTCTTCCAAGCCGAAGATATACTTCAATTATACTTGACAAATTTATTAAACCCTTTTAATATTCCTATTTTTAAAACTGTCTTGCAATATATGATTGAATTACACAACTCTACGAGCACAGATTTTAAATATGCACTTGGTTTTGGTTTCGGTACAATCATAAATGCAATGAAACATAATGCAGCATCAATGTACAACTGCAATGATTTCCAAAGCTGTGTTGTTGGAAATTCAATTATAAATAATATTAAACAACGAAGAAATTGATAAAATATCCACAATAAACACAATATTTAATATAACATGTTAGTCGACATATCCATAACACTGTATGACCTTGTTTACTTAATTATAATATATAATATATATAATATATATATATTATATAAAAAATTCGGAAATTACTGAAAATCTTAAGTGTATAAAAATCCACCTATATAAGGATGAGTTAGTATTGATGAGTCATAAAAAAAGAAAATTGTCTTCTTGTCAACAGTTCTTATATAGACAAGTCAAATGTTCATCTTTTATATAACAATTTCAATTAATAGCTTGCATATTTATATATCTGCAAGCATTTATTAGAATCAAAAATTAATTAAATTCCATATAACATTGTATTCCGTTACCAATTGAGATAACATTTTTTCTCTTTGATCTCTTAAATTAATTTAAACGTAAGTCAAATAGTCTGTTACACATATAAAATATTTGCAAGGATTTGGGATCGGCTCAATTTATTGCTAATGTAATAAAATATGAGCTTCCTTATTTTATTGTTATTCAGAAATTAAAATGGCAGGCGAATGTAGTAATTATTACAGAGTTACATATCATTTCTTATACTCTGGATGGACTTTTTGTATGCACTGTGTATGAGAGATATACATGTTGCCAAGAGCTGGAGACGAATTTTTGAAACAATAGAAAACCAATTCGCATTGGAAATCGTGAGATTCGTATACGAATTACCGAATTCACTATTTCTGAATGTTCATTTCGTGCGTTGTGCAACGAGTGGTTCAACCCACTCGCTTTTTGTTTCTACTAGTAGAATATCCAACGCTGACGTGACCTTGACAGTGATCCGTTTCACGTATGAGACATCGCCAGATTTTTGTTTTTGTTGTTGTGGTTTTGAATTTTTCTGCGTGAAACGGAATTTATTTAAGAATTTGTTCTTAATGACAACACTGAATTCGAGTGATTCAAAAATCGATAAAATTGTAAGCAGTAAGAAATAATTTCGCGCACGATTTGTATTCGTATTCGAATTCCAAATTCACGTGATGATTCAAAAATACGTCTCCTGTAAAGGTAACTTTGGCTCATTTATTTTTAATATAGAAATATTGTGATATTGTATTGCATCCTGCTTACAAGTTCCTGCTGATCCTGTTGACTTTTGATGTGCTGTTGAATGGCGTGCTGGTGCTGCCGGTGCAGCGCCTGCTGCTGCAGCTGCTGCAGCTGTTGCTGTTGCTGTTGCAGCTGTTGCAGATGCTGCGCCTGTTGCAACTGTTGCAGTTGTTGCTGTTGAATTATCTGCTGCTGGATCTGACATGCAATGACATTGTGTTCATTCATTAAATAATATGGACATGTGAAGAGTTATGTACACTACCGCTCCAAAGTATTTGGCCACTTGCATTTTGTATAATGTATGAAGACGCTCATGTAAGTGGAGGAAGCAAGAGAAGTGTGCCAGGGTCGCAGCAAGTGGAGAGAGATGGTCTCTGCCTACCCCATTGGGAACAAGGCGTGACATATATGTATGTATGTAATAAAATCATTTATTAGGTTTCATTGTGATGAGTCTAAAATTTAAATAAAATGTATTATTGTTATGTCAAAAAAATGCTAACAAACAGTTAAAATATTAATGAAGTAGTTTTATTTAATCTCACTTTTACAAAATATATTTTACTAAGTGGCCAAATACTTTTGAGCGTTAGAGCATATGCTGAGCAACATTTTTATTTTAACATTTAAATAAACTTATACAGGTGTCAAAACTTTACTGCCATTACCCATTTCCAATTAACTAACATGTTAAAAAAAATATTTAAGCAATGATATAGGTGTATATATGTAAATATGATAGTATCATAAAAGCATAATATTAAAAATAGTTGAACATAAATTATACTATCTATTCTATTTGATTTATGTGGAGAGTAAACTGGATATCAAACATCTAAACCCGATAAAGCCAATGCTATGAATATTTAAAGAGTTTCTCCTTTTCTTTTGTATTTAAAAATACTATAATTGTTTGACACGATACACTAATTCCAGCTCCAACTAGGATTTTTACTCATACTTGTATTGTCATGTGCAAATGATAATAGAAAATCTTGTTGTATTGTATATGTCTTTTTTTCTTTTTCTTTTTCTTTAAGTTTTAGTTTTTATGTGTAATATAATATGTTTATAATGGTTTCCATCACATACCTATCAGTACATTTTGCAATATTTATATAAAAAATACTTACTTATACTTTAGGTCTGTTTTTATATGTTCTTTGATATTTTCATTCATACTTTATAAGACTGTTTGCTACCTTATCAAATAAATATAAAACATTAAATTGAAACTTTAATGTGTAATTGATTTTTCTATGGTAGATTTTTTGAAAATTAATATCATAAACTTACCTGTAGCTTATCATCATCTTCCTTTTGATTCCTATATCTGTATTCATCACCAGAATTATGGTTTTCTGGATCTGATTTAGTTTTGGGTTCAGGCCTTCTGAATGGGCTATTTTGTTTGTCTAAAGCCAGCAATGTATTTGCAGCCTCATATTTATCCTCAAATGTTATACCTGCCTTTTCAGCAAGAGTTTCTAAGCATTGCAATGGCCTCTTTACTGGTTTAAGAGGGATTTTCGATTTATCTGAATTAGTAATAGCTGGTTGTTTTGTAACTGTTCTTGTTATTGTAATGCTGTTCTTATTGCAGTCATCTTTTTTGTCATTTTTTGGTTCAAGAGTAAAATAATTTTTGGGGTAGTTAGTCTCCTTTTCTTTGTCTCCGTTTAAATTAGTGTTCTCTATCAAAGTGATAGTTGTTGAGTTTGTAACTTTTAGAGCTTTATCCTTAGAGTCCTCCTTCGATTGGACAGGCTGAGTGGGGGGGTGCGTCGGGGACAAGAGCTGCTGAGCTGGCACATGCTGTGCTACAGGAGCATTAGAATTTTGATCTGAGTTTGTCACCGACTTATCCCCAGATTTGGATAATTGTTGTTCTTTTTCTTGATCTTTTTTCTTTTGTATACTATCTAAGATTTCAGACCTGAAATGCAAATATGGAATTTAATATACACAAAGAAATGAGTAGTTTTGTTAATTTGAACACAGTTAAGCAAAAAACCCTATTGTGCCAAATAGATTATAATTTGCTATGGTACAAACAGATCACATTGAGTGTATCTTAATTTCTATAACAACAATTACATCCTTAATTATAACTGTAAATGTATTACTGTACACTATACAACTTTCCTTAAAACATTTTTATAAATAATAAGAAACTGTAGATCAAAAGAACTTTAACATCTTCAAATTAATTTTCAGAGACATATTAGTAGTAACAGCTATGTTGTAATAAAAGTTAGACCCCACATAAGCTTACAATCAAATTGAGTGTCGATTAGTAATTCTAGCAGATACCTACTTGTTATTTACAATGTTAGTATTATCAAGCATGTGCAATTGTATTCTAGATTCAGATACAGATTCTGGATACAGATTTCATAAGTCAACCTGTGAACCGGAGAGACTGAGGAAATCATACTGTAATACATTATGGTTTTCTCCGTCTCACTGTGAGTTTGTAACTTTATAAGTTTATAGATTTACACACACACACACACAACACAGATACACAAAGTATTGTAAGTGACAAGAATGTCCATTTACAATATTTTATATCATAACTTTATTTATTTGTTTTTTATTATTCTCTCTATTATTATTATTGTTTTTAGTCTTAAGTCTCAGATATCCCGTGTTACGTCTATCTCATCGTACATGAACTTAGAAATGCTACTTATGTAACCAAAACACTGGCTTTTGTAATACAGGCTTGACCTAGTATAAAAGTCAGGGGACTAAACCACTGCGATAAATTATAAGCCATTTACATTTTAATATGACTGACATAAGTATTGTAAACTATTTTTGGGGCTTGAATAAATACATTTTATTATTATTATTACTAACCACATTTCATTACCCGGTATATGTACATAGGCTGATAATTAATTAATAATCTAACATAAAAAGTAGTTAAATTATTTAAGGTTAGGTACAAGGTTTAATGAAACTCAAACTTGGGACAACTTATTGATATTAAATTGAAACGAACTGTTTAGTAGTAATGAAACGCAGTGCTCTTTGTTGTATCTAAGCTCTGCAACAATATTTATGTTTTGTATTAGGGCATTTAATGAGATTCATTACTTAATAACAAAATTTAAGTTTGTTAAAATATTATTAATCACAAAAGGAAAGTTAAATTAGTTGTAATCAAAGAATTTATAGATAAATGCAGTGTGTTAGTTATTATGGTGTATACATTGTTAGTTTCACAATAGTTTAACGCAGGATTTTGATAGAGGATGTCTCGTGTCTTAATCACAATATGTTTTATTTATACCTGAAATAATAACCTGTCTTTTAGAAAGTAATAGTTATATTGTTCTAAATATTTTGAAAGCAGTAAGTATATTGGATATTTTTCATACAATAGTGTTTAGTAACAAAAAATTGGCATTATTAATTGAAGAGCATGGAAAGTACTGTAAATAAAAATGGGCATTTTTGTAGATTTTTTGAGTAAAAGTGGTTTTGTTTTTATTAAATAAAAGAATAAGTATCTACCAATGCATGTCTGTCAATATCAAAGAACAGTGAGGAAGTAATACATCCTTCCTCTTATAAAATATTAAAACTTGCAAAGAAATAGACCATCCAATAAATCATTTGTCTTATGCATTCTGTGAATTATTAATCTTAGTACAATTACTTTTTAGGTGATATTCTCAAAGTTCTTGTTCATCATTATTTCTTTTGTCTTAAAATCTGACGTGTCATAAATGGGTACATCTTATAATAAAAACCATTGTCAGTAAATGATAGTAAAACTTACTTTTCCAAGTGTGAATGAAGTGATTCGATATTCTACCAAAAAAAAAGAAGGCACAATACTTTTAAGGTTAGGTAGCCAGCTTAGTAGGTTTTATTTGAATTCAGATATGTACCTAATAATAACATTAAAGAGGTCAAATTAATTGTGGTATTTCTAACAGAACGACTTTTTCATAGGTACCTATTCTACACACTAATGAATGACGTGAAACAGCTGATCAGCTGTTTATGATAGGCTAATATTATTTCATTCGTATCGCAATAACATTCGGCCAAACTATTACTTACCTACCATTATAACAAGTAAGTAACGTGACTACTTTCGGTACCTAGGTAAAAACTGCCCGTCGGGCATTATTTTACAAGGGGAAGCAAAAAAAAGTAATGTAAACGTGCGATAGAGATGGCTATATGCAGACGCGTGTGGCGTGTGAAAGAGAGCATCGAGAGCCACTAGGGGAGTTGGAGCGCAAACCGGTTCTGCATGTGTGCAGACAGACGGCGCCCTCCCTCCCCTCGGCTGTCGACCCTCGGCTGGCGGGTGCGAGGCCCCACATTGTCGGCTTTTCCCCGAAGCATTGCAATAATAATATCGAGTAGTAAGCCCCTAATTATGAAATAAACATAAGGGTGAACTCATGAATAATAATAACAATCTACAATACTTTATAAAAAACTAGGAAGGTGCATTAAAAAAATAGTTTACTGTCGAAAATTGAGTTTTTCCATTATTGTATCTCAAACAATAAGTTTCCTGCTAGATTTTCCAATAACGCTTCATTCTCCCATTCTTGCCCATAAATCCATGCACAGTGGTTACTGTTGATCTCTATATAAATTTACCTTTATTCAAATAAATAGATAACTTTAACCCATCACCATATAGCATGCCACACGCGACGCACTCAACCAAATCGAATCGCAATCGTAAAGTAAAAAAACAACATAAAATACCTTTTAGTGTAAAAACCATAAGAACTACGTTCCATCGTTTCAAAATAAAGAGTTAACTGAAATGTAAACGCCGACCCATGCGGCAATGATTAAAATAAAAAAACAAACAAAAAGGTAAAGATCGAGACATTCGCACGAGTGAAAGTAAACACAACACTTATTATCGACGAAAACGACATACAAACACACTTTATCGATAGTCCGGTGCCCGTCTCATTGTAACGATAGCCTCCATGTGAGTGGCGAAACACAACTGTCGAGCGAGCGTGCTTTGCCAACGTACCGGCCAAAGCCGCACCGCACCCATTCCCATTCCCCTCACCACCCCGCTTTTCAACACTTCACAGCCGTTGCCAATGGTACGCCCGTCGCAATCTCGCGCTTCTTATTGGTTGGTTCACTTTACGACCATTCCGCAAACAAAACCGGTTGCCATGAACGGTACGAAAGGGCGCGCGGGACGGAATTAACGTTTGTGTGAATATTATTATTGCCGTTATATGCATCTCTTTCATACTTCATACGCAATGTGAAACGGAAAGACTAAAATAGTACCACGTTTTACCGCACTATTGCTTTCTTGCTTCTGACCATTATGATCTTCCTACCTATAAGTTAGATCACGACGCGGTGAACTCATTGATACGAAAAGAAACAGATATATTTTCTATTTCACAAAATGCATTTTGGTTGATATTGATAATATATATTATCTCAAATCACATGTAGGTAAATCATGATAGTAAGTGAGTTATCATCAGAAAAGAACTTATTACAGGGAAATAAATGTTAATGAGTTAAATACATACTATACTATTTTGAAAAAGAGTAATTATTGTTATACATCATTTATGAAAATGTATCGTTTAGGTATGTTTGCAAAGCAGGCGTCGTGGCATTACAAAGTATAATTCGGAAAATTATTTTTTCTTTCTACTATTTATCATCATTTATGATGAAACACAATTAAATATATTTTTAATTTGAAACACAATTAAGTACAATAAGTTTATTGTCTTCTGTTTACTGTAGATAGGGTACATAATAATATACAAAGATGTAAGATTTTTTTGTAATATTTACTTCTTTTGCCAATAATAAGGATGAAATAATCAAAAGATCTCTTATCTTTTACAACGCCACCTATACACAGTTGCAAGTATTATCATAGCTTTGAGCGAGTACCAAGTAGTTAGCGCCATCTACAAGCACAGCCATAAATCTTGTGTTTGTGGCGTTCTCCACAGACTACAAAACTATTGTATTCTTTTTTAGAGTGAGCGCGGAAAGATTATCATTGTTATTTTAGTGGACATTAACAAAATTACTTACTTATTTTAGTGGCTTTTTGAACATTATATTAAAAAAGAATTAAGTATGAAGTTCCTTAAACTGCTATTATTCCATAATATACTAACAGAGGTTACACATGTCAGGTTTATTTAGAAAACAATTTTTTTCTTTTTTAAAGATAGTTTAATATGAATGCTTGAACTAAAATCAAAATAATTTGTATGAAAGTAGCTATACCACATTGGTATCAAACATTCGCCAACTCATTCACCAGCATTGTGCATGTGAATACTTTGATAATTTGTGTATAGCATTAGGTATGATAAACGCGTTTATTAAAAGATAAAATTAAAAGGCAAGATCAAAACTAACAGCATTGTTCGATATCGATGAGGTCATTTTGTTTAAAAAAAAAATCGGGTGGGGCTGTGCCGGGGCACACGGCCGTTGGTTTAACGTGAAACGTCTATGTTAGGGAATCGCTTTAAAGTAAAAGATTGAAATAAAAACAATTGATGATGTTTTAAGTATTTTAATAAAAAACTCAATGTTATAACAGCGAGCTGATTATATAAGTGAAATATTCACACCACATTTTTGTTTCTAAGACTAATAGTTTATTAATTATTAAGGTACGATGATATAGACCTTTTCGTTACGGTCCACTTTTTAAACCTGGTACCCGTATGTTTCGGCGCGATTTTAAAGACGTTTCACGTCAAAATTCATTTATGTATAAATATTGTTAATTGTCAGCAGATAAAGTCGCTTCACTATCCTCAAAAAAAGAAATATTTAATGACTGCCTGTGATGAGACCTTCGGAGTCCTCTTGTCTAGCTTCTGCCTTTTTACCTAACTCTGCCGCCAACTTAATAACTATTCTTCAGTTTTCACAATCTAAGAAATCTGATTCGACCTGTGTCAGCCGTCTAGTATATCAGGCAAAACGTCTTATTTTTGACAGATATACTTACACACATGATAACACACATTCTAAAGTGTAAATATTTGTTTTCCTGTATAAATTGTAATATGTTACGTTTTATGATAATAACATAATTTATTGTAAATGTTGTTATTACTTTTGATAAAGCTGATAAGTTTCTTGCGCCCATTCTTCTTATCAGCTAAAAAATACGTCCTGAATGGGTGATAGGGGAAAAAATTGGACGATTGAAAAGAGCTTTCTATAAAGTCATATTTGAATAAAGTTAAGATTGAATTGATTGATTGAATAAGTTAGATTTTGATACAATTTTCTACTAGTCACTGGATAAACATTTCAAAAAGAATACGAATATTTTTATGTAATCATACTAATTCTATGAATAAAGTTTTATACTTTCAGTTATCTGTAAACTTTTCATGCCATCAATTTCTTGCCAGAAATTTCAGAAATAGATTATATCTTTTGAGGAACGGTATACTTTTTACAGACCAGGCAGTAGCACCGCTAGACCTACTTTAGCGACATACATTTCGAGGCGGTATTCATTTTTCACCCAGAACTAAACTTTTTTGTAAAAAAAATATGTAAGACGAAAGAAGGCCGTCATGCTTTTTCTTGTCGATTTGGAAATACTTTTTTGATCCTATCTATGTACTAAGTCACTTCAAGCAGGCATTTCGCATGTACTGCTTACAACTTATTGGCCGTATTATTAAATCAAAATCAAAATAATCTTTATTCAACATAGACCTTTACAGGCACTTATTAACGTCAACAAACAAAACTAAAAAAAGCTTAAAAAAAAAACAAAAACCATGTCCGTACGTACGAATAAGGAAAAAAGAAATATTGCCTCGACACCTGTTCGGAAATTGGGAGAGCCTTCTCGCGAAGAACAGGCAAGTAACTCTGAAGGTCTATTTTTTATCTCCTCTTTTCAATGTTAATAATTATAATTATATAAAATACAATATAATATAAGATACAATCATACCTAATACGATTACAGTCGTATGTATGTTTACATACACATATAAAAATAATACAATATTATAATAACATGGCTCTATGAATAGTGTCCCTATTCCCAAATAGTGTGATCTTTTTTTTTTTTTTTTATGTGATAGGGGGCAAACGAGCAGACGGATCACCCGATGGTAAGCAATTACCGCCGCCCATGAACGCCCGCAACACCAGAGGAGTCACAAGCGCGTTGCCGGCCTTTTAAATGAGAGTATACGCTCTTTTCTTGCAAGTTTGGATATCGTAACGGTTCGGAAACACTGCAGGCGACAATTCATTCCACAGTTTAGCTGTGCGAGGCAGAAAATTTCTAGAGAAACGCACAGTGGTGGACTGCCAAGTATTGAGATGGTGAGGATGGAAGGTTTGTCGCGTGGAACGATGTCGGAAAGTAGTAGTAGGGATTAGTCCAAATAATTCCTCTGAGCATTCTCCGTAATAAATGCGATAGAGTATGCAGAGAGAAGCTACATCTCTACGCAATGCCAAAGGGTCAAGCCGACTTGAAGTTTCCTGGTGGTCGACGATGCGAATCGCTCTCCGTTGAATCCGGTCTAGAGGAAGAAGCTGGTATTGGGGCACCCCTGCCCAAAGATGAGAACAGTATTCCATATGAGGCCGGACCTGTGCCTTATAAAGTTGCAGACGGTGGGCCGGTGTAGTGTAGCCACCCCCGAGGAGGGCTCCCCTGTATCGACGGGGAGCGGAGGCTGGGGGTTCCGGAGGTAGCTTGGTAAGTTCCCGAGGGCTCCCTTCATGCCTGAGGAAGGCCATCCCTGAGGTTTTTAGTGGGTAGGCCTCCCCCTTCTGGGGAGGAGAGCCCCACATAACCGCCGGCTCGCCACAGCCGGGGTATGCAATTTAATGCATTTTCCTCAGGGAAACAAAAAAAACAAAAAGAAAAAAAAGGGCCGGTGTGAAATACCGCCTCGATCTATTGAGCACACCAAGCTTCTTCGAGGCTAGTTTAGCCTTACCCTCTAAGTGACCACGGATCATTTAGATAGTGACTTACTTTATAATAACCTTTACCCATGAGTGTCTTTTTGATGTGGATTTTAAATTTATACAAAGGCAAATCAATGACACTTTGCGGAAGTTTGTTAAACATAGATATACATTTCCCCAAGAACGAACAGCTAGTTTTATGGAGTCTGAACATTGGAACGGCAAGTTTATTTTTGTTTCTAGTATTCACATTATGTAGATCACTGTTTTTATTGAATTTACTATAGTTTCTATATACAAAAACTAAATTATCATATATATATTGATTAAGTTAAATTAAGCCTGATTTAGTTAAACCACTTATTTTTCTTATCGAACTTATAATATTTATTAAAAGATGTAACGAGATAATAACATTATAATACAACAATAAATAGACTATACTGAACAAATTTTTGTCAATACGGTCCATTATTTTTAATTTGTTTGAAGTTATATCCATTATGGGCTATCGTCCATTTCTCTAAAAGGCAGACGCATAGTATAATCACTTTTCATTTTGTTTTAAATAACTACTTTTACTAGCGTGAAACAATAACAACAGTAAATAATTATGAAGTCTAAAGGACATTGTTCCGGCTCCATACATGTTCTGCCTAAGAACCGTTCGAATCGAAAGTGACTTATATAAACTCTTAAAATTATATGGAATCCTATGAAATAAGTTTTCACGAACGGACACTTCAGGAAACTAAAATAATTACGAAAAAAGTTAATATTTTGAGGTTATACATAAAAAATAACCAACCTTGCGTGAAATATCAGAGTAGTAATATCAAAGTAATATTAACAATACTATGTGCAGCTATATATGTTCTCTTCTAGAACTAGGAAAGGACTACTCTACTAGATAATAGGAAAAGAGATAGTCCCTAGTCAAGTTCAAGATAATTCTTTGACAATTAACATTTTACAAAATCCAGTCCTTTACACACATCCGAGTCTACCAAGTACCTAGCCTACGCAATGTAATCGGATTCTGTAATCAAGCCAAAGTTGTTAGAATAACACTATGAAACGCATAGAAAATCACAAAAGAAACGATAGTCGCAAAGCAATCAAAAATCAAATGAAACGGACACAGATAAGGTATGAAGTACACCAGTGCTGCCAATTACGAAAACTATAATACCTGAATGCCAAGCTAAAAATTCGCGATTTCGCTTAAAAATATATAATACTAGTTTTTTTCTAGCTAGTCAATTTAGGTATTTAAATGAATAAAGTGTTATCAACTAATTTTAATAACCGACTTCAAAAAGGAGGAGGTTTTCAATTCGATCCGTATTATTTACCGAAATCGCGAAAACTTCCGAAACTGGCAGCACTGGCTGACGGAAAACATTTTATACGGCATCAATAATTGTGACCCAACTTTTTATTTGGAATTTATTTATTTGAAGTGTCCGTGGAATACTAAAACATGTTTTAAAAAATATAAAAATAAACAAAAATTATAGTATTAATAATTTATATTCACATCTGTTCTTAGGCCAAAATTGAACAATGTCCTTTAAATAAATTATTAGTAAAACGGTAATCTATTGAGTATTTGGCGCATCATCAGATTATTTTATTAATCGTGTGTAGTTTTGAATTGTCCTTAAAATTTGTTTCAAAATTTTAATTGTAACAATTTATGTTATTTGTATGCATCAAACGTACAAAATAAAAACACGCCCGAAAGCAGTTTCATGTTAATGGAGCATTCACCTCGGGTCCTGTTAGAAGTATTTGGATTATTCACAATTCACAAGCTCTATGCTTTATAGAACGCTTACGTCACATAACCTCACACCTTATAATAGCAGTTTTCTTTACACAAATATAAATTCAAACTTTGAATCCTCTGTATATATAAAAATATTTTGTTTTGCTGGGTGACTTTAACACTTGTTTGATTAAAAATGACCATCGTTCTTCTAAGCTTTTATCACTTCTCTCTCCTCTCAACCTTTCCGTACTACCTCTCTCAGCTACACATCACGCTCCTCACTCTACACCTTCCTTACTTGATTTAATTATTGTCTCTCAACCTGATAAAGTTTCCACCCATGGTCAAATCACTTCTTGTTTCTCATATCATGACCTTATCTATCTTTCCTATAGAGTAAAGCCACCTAAACGATCTCTTAAGTTTCTTTTTCTTCGCAGTTTTAGGGGTTTGAATGTGGAGTTGCTTAGGGACGAGGCTCATTGCATCGATTGGTCCTCTGTTTATAACAATAGCAACATTGATGACATGGTCTGTAATTTCAATTCAAAGGTCTTAAGTTTATATGATTGTCATGCACCGATTAAAAGGGTAAAAATTAAGCATGCACCTAATCCTTGGATAGATGCTAACATTAAAAAGTTCATGATAATGAGGAACAGAGCCAAGAGTAGGCTTAAAAAGCAACCATCTGATCGTAACCTTGCGCGCTATAAAATGCTCCGTAACCGCTGCAATCGTTTATGCAGAGATGCAAAGAAACGTTATTTCAATGACAGTATCCTAAATCGTAATCCTGGTCAAGTGTGGAAATTTCTTAGGTCTCAAGGTATTGGTAAACCTTGTGCACAATCTGATGTTGCCGTAGATGTAAACAGTCTCAACAGACATTTTATAAAGTTACCTTACTCTCTTGATCCTATTACTAAATCTAACACTCTTACTATTCTTTCTTCCCAGACCCTACCTTCTTGTTCACCTTTCTCTTTCACAGCCGTCTCTGAACAGGAAGTGAAAAAACATATCCTATCTATCTCATCCTCAGCCAGGGGAGCGGATAACGTGTGTTCTCGTATGATTACCTGTATTTTGGATGAACTATTGCCGATTATCACTTTTATTTATAATTTCTCTCTGCAGACATGTTCTTACCCCGCTATATGGAAGAGAGCATACGTTATCCCGCTCCCTAAAACTTCTAATCCAAGTTCCTTATCTGACTACCGACCAATATCTATACTCCCGTTCCTGTCCAAGGTCTTTGAGCATATTGTTCATAAACAACTCTCCTCGTACCTCTCCAACAATGTTATGCTCAATACGTTCCAGTCCGGTTTCCGTCCTGGCCACAGTACTGTGTCTGCTCTTGTAAAGGTCTCTGATGATATTCGTCAGGCTATGGACGGCAAGCTACTTACCATTCTCATTCTTCTCGACTTCAGTAGCGCATTTAATTGTGTTGACTTCGATATTCTTCTCAGCACCCTCCGCTCCCTAAATGTTTCCTCCTCAGCGATTACTTGGTTTGACTCTTATTTACGCGACAGAAGTCAATGTATTAGTCTTGATAATTCTTTTTCCGATTGGTGCCCACTTTCTGCTGGAGTACCACAGGGAGCTGTTCTTTCCCCTCTCCTTTTTTCAGTTTTTATTAACACAATCACCAGTTCCTTGTCTTCAAAATTTCACCTATACGCTGATGACTTGCAACTATACAATCACTTCACTGTATCTAATACCGTAAGTGCAATTGACAATATTAATCACGACCTTAACATCATATATGAATGGGCAAGCAGCCACGGACTGTTGGTAAATCCGTCTAAGTCACAAGCAATTATTATTGGGAGTAAGTTTACAAGGAACCAAATTGATTTTTCCATTATTCCGCAGATATGTCTCAACTCGTCAATTATACCTTATTCTGATAGCGTTAAAAACCTTGGTGTCATCTTTGATAAACATCTTTCCTGGGGTAATCACGTGGACCTTATTTCTAGAAAAGTACATTTCTCCTTCCATACCCTTAAGCGACTCCAGTTCTTCCTTCCTTTGCACACTAAAATCTCGCTTACTCAATCCCTAATTTTACCTTTTATTGATTACGCCGACGCTTGTTTTTTGGATGCGAATGAGGATCTTTTAAATAAATTGGAACGATTGCAAAATTTGTGCATTCGATTCATTTTCGGCCTTCGGAAATTTGACCATGTCTCCAAATTCCGTTGCCAATTAAAGTGGCTCCCGATAAGACAGCGCAGGAACTACCACGTTCTCTGCTTACTTTTTAACATTCTCCACAATCCTTTGGCTCCGCAATATCTTAAAGAGCGTTTTAGTTTCTTGCGTCCTGCTGGCATGCTTAGTAGATCTCGATTACGCACGCTTCTCCTCATTCCTTACCGAAGTTCTAAAACTTACACCGAGTCTTTTACTGTTTTTGCTGCACACCTATGGAACCAGTTACCTGCCTACATTAGAGATTGTACCAAAATATCCACATTCAAGGTATCCCTGCAGGAATATTATTTGAAACAATGTTACGAATCATAACAGCCATTATGTAGTTTTGTATATATATATATATATAGTAGGTAAGTATGGTAGTATAGATTTATTTTGTAATATTTTATTAGTGTAGGTATATAAATATGTATTTGAATTTGTTTGTGTATGTATGTATATATATATACATATATATATATTCTCTTATTTATGTGATGTTTATATATTTATTTAGATCTATTTTTAGGTAATATTTAGTATGTTAATACTTACTATGGTACACACAGTCTAACCCGTTGTGTTCACCTGTCCACCCGGGTCTGCAGGAAGAGATTTCCTAGGAAATATGCAGTACCTTTTGCTGAATTTTATAATGATTTTTCCATTTACTGTATGTGTGTGCAAAAATAAATAAATAAATAAATAAAAAAATATTATTATAAAATATTAATAATATAAAGGGCGACAACAACTATTTTTGAAATGTTGTAGTCATGTAAAGGACTTAGGACACGTAGCTCTTAGTTAATATTGTTATCTTGCTTAGGGGTCATCCATAAATTACGTCACACGAATTTCGTGATTCCCCTCCCCCTCTTTGTCACAGCTAGTCACATTTGTGAGACTCCCCCCCCCTAGTGTGACGTCACAAATTTTGAAATTATTGAATGGCTAGCTTTTGCCCACGACTTCGTTCGTGTGGACTTCAGGTTCGTCCCGTCTAGTCTAGTAATAAGTAAGAAATACGGTAACTAAGCACTGCAGAGCCCTAATCATAGGCCTATAGGTAGCTACTGCAGTATGCTCCTATAAACTACATTTAACGATCTTTTTCCTTTTGTGGGTTATTCCTAAGAGATAAACATATACCATCACGGACTTTTTTGTAGACCTTTTTAAGTTGTACAATACTGTAGTAAATTGTTTTGATCTATCTTGTAGGATTCAGTCAGCGTTTGCAATGTAAGCGCAAGAAATGTGTTTTTTTTACGACCTCACAGAAACCTCAAAAAGTGTAGCCTATGTGTTATTCTGATGTATAAGCTATATTGTGGTAAAGTTTCATTCAAATCCATTCAGTAGTTTTTACGTGAAAGAGTAACAAACATCCATACTTACAAACTTTCGCCTTTATAATAGTAGTAGGATAGGATAAAAGCGGTTTCGAAATCAGTTTTATATTCATTTTAATAAAATTAACATCAAATCAATTAACAAAACAAAAAACGATTACTTATATTAAATAAGTATATGGTCATTTCATGATTTTCTTATTATATTTTTCAAAATCACCTACTATAATCAATTAGAAAAATAGTACATTTCGGGAGTACCCCTAATAATAGATAGAAGAAGATACTATTCCTTTATTTATTTATGAGAGTATACAGACTTTGGCCATCGTTGGCCCGTTGTTACTAATTTGTAGGAAATATTACGTTGGTTTGGTATAGTTGGCCCAATGTTGAGGCAACATTGGCGCAGTTGGGACAATGTTGGGGTTTTGTTGGCAGTACCAATCACCAACCTCAACCTCCCAACGAAATCCCAACAGTTGGCATCGACGCCCCAACGATAATTGCTACTAGGGAACAGTGCATAACGTTAAAAAATCTATTGTATGATCTTATAAGCGTTTCAGGGGATAAATTATAGAACTTAAATGGTCTATAACCATATAGAACTAAGACTAGAATAGAACAGTCACAATGGTTACTATTACAGTTCTACTATATCGCTGTTTAGCGATAGAACGCCTTGGTATAGAACCTTATAGGTTAGTTAGTTAGTTTAGCTGGGCTCCACCGCACTTAGCCTCATGATTGGGCCATTGTGCGCATAGAAGAGGGCTCCTGCGTCTGCCTCCTTCCTACTCCATCCATCCCAGTTCCTCTCAGAACGCCAGCAGCCTCCGTGGGCTGCTGCATGTCTGGCAGGGACGCCGGGGAATGGAGAAGTTTCTCCTGTTGGTCGGCCACACTTGCACATTCCATAAGAACATGCTGTGGCGTTTCCTCAGCCTCCATGCACCCTCTACACAAGGGGCTGTCTGTTATACCAATTGTGTACAGGTGTTTGTTTAAAAGGCAATGTCCAGTTATGGTAGCTATGACCTTTCGGATCTTGTCTCTCTTTAGTTTGATAAGGGAACGGGCAAGCTTCTTGGAAGGTACCGGGACTGCTTCCTTCGTTCGCTTGCACCCCTCCTTGGCTATCCATTCTTTTAGCTGTAGTTCCTCTGTTCTCTTGCGCAGCCAGGTTTTAACTTCTGCCTGTGGAATGGGCATTAGGGGTTCTGGTCCATACACTTTCGTGTTGGAGCCCCTTTTTGCCAACTCATCTGCCGCGTCGTTTCCGAGTGAGTCACTGTGTCCTTTTATCCACTGCAAGGTTACCCGGTTTGTGTCTGCAATGGCTTGGAGCGTGTTATGGCACTCCAGTATAAGGTTAACCTCATAGGTTATAGTTACTTGGGATCAAGGGTCGTGGAATTGTCATCCCTAATGAACTAGAGGGACAATATGTAATCACCACTTCTTTTGTATAGTCAGTATCAGTAGATCAGTTGCTCAAGCTACTCGGTAGTCGATCGGTCTCCGGACAATCTAACAGTATCAACTCTGTATCCTCTGGTCACCAAATGGCGGATCGCGGTCCGCATACGGACTGCCGACCCATTGTATTCGGACCGTTGTAATACCGCAGTATTGTTTAGTAAATCAGAGTTTTAAAACACAAATATGTTGAAGTTTCCAGAGAAGAGTTCTGGATAAAATACCCGGAACTATAAAAATTTGCTTTGTAACTTTTCACTTTGTTTGTGTCAACATACTCGTATATATGCGAAGCAGCATTTTCGAAGATGAACTTCGTTAAGAATAGATTTCCATCTCGACTAACTGATGAACATCTTCAGGGTTTAATGTCAATAGTTTGCACCAATTCCACTACAAACTTCACACAGATTATCAATAATAAAATATGACAAAGGATATTGATTACGTTTGCTGATTCCGCGCAGTTGATGATGACTTGTCCAACAAGCAGACAAGGTCGACACGTGTTTCGTCTCTCAGCGAGACATCTTCAGGATCTGTTGCCCGCTCGGTGTCTCACGAGCGACTGCTTTACATAAAAATATACCTAATATTACATTGCTGAACGAACAAACAAATCTTACACATTAGCAGTCGCTCGTGAGACACCGAGCGGGCAACAGATCCTGAAGATGTCTCGCTGAGAGACGAAACACGTGTCGACCTTGTCTGCTTGTTGGACAAGTCATCATCAACTGCGCGGAATCAGCAAACGTAACCAATATCCTTTGTAATACAATGGACTTCCGCAAAATAACACCTGCTACAATAGAGTAATAAAATATGACACTTTTCTCATTGATATGTAAATAATAATAATACCTTTGTAATTTCCGTAATTACCTTTGTTCAATATTTTTCTTTATTAAATGTGTGGACCGCGATTGTCGTTTCATTTGTTAAAATGGACCCCGAGCGAAACTAGTTGGTGACCCCTGCGTACCCACAGTCAATAAGTGACAAATAAATTCAGTTCGTGACAAGTATTCGCGTGTCTCATCAATTATTTTGACTTAGGTGTAGAGTTTATGATGATAGGCTATGTAGAGCTTGAAACTTGACTCTACATAAAATCGGATAAATTTTTCACAGTGTGAATCACGAGTTCTCGTCTTGATAACATTTTAAGTTGTTGTTGCATAATTTATTATAACAAAAATAACAGAAATACTACATCACATTTTATAACTTAAAGCTGAACGTTACAGTCTGATATAGTTCGTATTGGTTACAGTCTGATATAGTTTGATGTTTAAGTTATAGATTTATTTATTCATAAATCTAATAGCAGTTCTAATATTTGACCAACCTCTCGTAAAGCATTGGACGTTCTGTAGTAGCATATTTATTTATTTTCTTTATATTACTAGCTTCCGCCCGCGGCTTCGCCCGCGTGAAATTAGTTTTAGTCAATCCTGGTCCCTTATGTCTAAGAGACTCTTACAGGGGCCAGGCTCACGTTGACCAAGATTCATGGTCTTATCTTCAATTCAACCCCTATTTCAGCCCCAAACTGGCAAACGATTTTTTGTTTCTTATGACGTGATATTTGACGAACTTGCATACTAAATTTCAACCCTTATTTCACCCCCTAGCTGGTCGAAATTTCTAAAATGCTAGAACAAATGTTTAATGATTTCTTATCAAGTGCTTAAATATAAAGTTTCATGGTTTTATCTTTTAAAATCTAGAAATTCCATACAAACTTTCAACCCCTCCATCCCTATTTTTCGAAATAAAAAGTAGCCTATGTTCTGTCTCAGGGTCTAAAGATTGTTTGTACCAAATTTCATCAAAATCGGTTGTGAGGTTTAAGCGGGAAAGCGTAACAGACAGACAGATAGAGTTACTTTCGCATTTATAATAACTATTAGTTGGGATTCAATTATGGCGCGTCAACGAATCAGATGATTCGGAGAGCCTCGTTTAATACCAAGTGTCATTCGAATTTTAAATATTTTTAAATTTAAAAAACGTGATATACTTGGAAATACCTTTGCCAGGCGACCGGATAAAGCCGGACACAGGAAGGCTTTTTGATTGCGTGTCCGGCCAAATCAGACTGTGGACACAGTCTGTTTTGGCCGGACACAGCCGGCTTGTCCGGCTTTTGTTAGGCTTTTTACATTTGGCAAACGAGAGTGGTCGAGCGCAGGCGATGAAAGTCGCCTAACGGTCGCTCACGCAGCCCGAAGTATTTTGTAAACGAGAGTGGCCGAGCGCAGGCGATGAGAGTCCCTGACGGTCGCTCACGCAGCCCGAAGTATTTTGTAAACGAGAGTGGCCGAGCGCAGGCGATGAGAGTCCCTGACGGTCGCTCACGCAGCCCGAAGTATTTTGTAAACGAGAGTGGTCGAGCGCAGGCGATGAGAGTCCCTGACGTCGCTCACGCGCAGCCCCGAAGTATTTTGTAAACGAGAGTGGCCGAGCGCAGGCGATGAGAGTCCCTGACGGTCGCTCACGCAGCCCGAAGTATTTTGTAAACGAGAGTGGCCGAGCGCAGGCGATGAGAGTCCCTGACGGTCGCTCACGCAGCCCGAAGTATTTTGTAAACGAGAGTGGCCGAGCGCAGGCGATGAGAGTCGCCTGACGGTCGCTCACGCAGCCCGAAGTATTTTGTAAACGAGAGTGGCCGAGCGCAGGCGATGAGAGTCCCTGACGGTCGCTCACGCAGCCCGAAGTTATTTTGTAAACGAGAGTGGCCGAGCGCAGGCGATGAGAGTCCCTGACGGTCGCTCACGCAGCCCGAAGTATTTTGTAAACGAGAGTGGCCGAGCGCAGGCGATGAGAGTCCCTGACGGTCGCTCACGCAGCCCGAAGTATTTTGTAAACGAGAGTGGCCGAGCGCAGGCGATGAGAGTCGCCTGACGGTCGCTCACGCAGCCCGAAGTATTTTGTAAACGAGAGTGGCCGAGCGCAGGCGATGAGAGTCCCTGACGGTCGCTCACGCAGCCCGAAGTATTTTGTAAACGAGAGTGGCCGAGCGCAGGCGATGAGAGTCCCTGACGGTCGCTCACGCAGCCCGAAGTATTTTGTAAACGAGAGTGGTCGAGCGCAGGCGATGAGAGTCCCTGACGGTCGCTCACGCAGCCCGAAGTATTTTGTAAACGAGAGTGGCCGAGCGCAGGCGATGAGAGTCCCTGACGGTCGCTCACGCAGCCCGAAGTATTTTGTAAACGAGAGTGGTCGAGCGCAGGCGATGAGAGTCCCTGACGGTCGCTCACGCAGCCCGAAGTATTTTGTAAACGAGAGTGGCCGAGCGCAGGCGATGAGAGTCCCTGACGGTCGCTCACGCAGCCCGAAGTATTTTGTAAACGAGAGTGGCCGAGCGCAGGCGATGAGAGTCCCTGACGGTCGCTCACGCAGCCCGAAGTATTTTGTAAACGAGAGTGGCCGAGCGCAGGCGATGAGAGTCGCCTGACGGTCGCTCACGCAGCCCGAAGTATTTTGTAAACGAGAGTGGCCGAGCGCAGGCGATGAGAGTCCCTGACGTCGCTCACGCAGCCCGAAGTATTTTGTAAACGAGAGTGGCCGAGCGCAGGCGATGAGAGTCCCTGACGGTCGCTCACGCAGCCCGAAGTATTTTGTAAACGAGAGTGGCCGAGCGCAGGCGATGAGAGTCCCTGACGGTCGCTCACGCAGCCCGAAGTATTTTGTAAACGAGAGTGGCCGAGCGCAGGCGATGAGAGTCCCTGACGGTCGCTCACGCAGCCCGAAGTATTTTGTAAACGAGAGTGGTCGAGCGCAGGCGATGAGAGTCCCTGACGGTCGCTCACGCAGCCCGAAGTATTTTGTAAACGAGAGTGGCCGAGCGCAGGCGATGAGAGTCCCTGACGGTCGCTCACGCAGCCCGAAGTATTTTGTAAACGAGAGTGGTCGAGCGCAGGCGATGAGAGTCCCTGACGGTCGCTCACGCAGCCCGAAGTATTTTGTAAACGAGAGTGGCCGAGCGCAGGCGATGAGAGTCCCTGACGGTCGCTCACGCAGCCCGAAGTATTTTGTAAACGAGAGTGGCCGAGCGCAGGCGATGAGAGTCCCTGACGGTCGCTCACGCAGCCCGAAGTATTTTGTAAACGAGAGTGGCCGAGCGCAGGCGATGAGAGTCGCTGACGGTCGCTCACGCAGCCCGAAGTATTTTGTAAACGAGAGTGGCCGAGCGCAGGCGATGAGAGTCCCTGACGGTCGCTCACGCAGCCCGAAGTATTTTGTAAACGAGAGTGGCCGAGCGCAGGCGATGAGAGTCCCTGACGGTCGCTCACGCAGCCCGAAGTATTTTGTAAACGAGAGTGGCCGAGCGCAGGCGATGAGAGTCGCCTGACGGTCGCTCACGCAGCCCGAAGTATTTTGTAAACGAGAGTGGCCGAGCGCAGTTACATTATGTTGATAAAAGTTGAAGAATCTAGAACTTAATTTTAACTGATGACTATTTGACTGATAATAAAGTACTTACCTAAGAATGATTTTGTATTCGATTTTATTTATTATTTCTTTAAAATTAAACAAGAATTATGATAATAATAACAAAAAATCTTGATTTTAGATACGAGTACAATTTTTATGTCGTACCGATTAATACTGAGACAAAGTCCTGAACAATGTAAGGTGTCCGGCCTTCCTACCCAAATGTCCGACCAAACTGGCTGGTCTGTCCGGCTATTAGGTTTGGCAACCTGGCAACCCTACTTGCAAAGGAAATTCAAAGGTTTTAGGCTTAAGGACTCTTTATCCATTGCCAATAAACCATTAACGAAAAAAAAAAGAAATTCAAAGACGTATGTAGCCTATGTGTCTATGCGCAGCGGTTATCGCTTACCATCAGGTGATCCGTTTGCTCGTTTGCTGCCCTATCCTATAAAAAAATATTAACGTTACACGTCTACAAATACCGTCAAATCTAAAATTAGTTATGAAAGAAGCTGAAAAAATAATTAATTTTATCGAATCGCGACCTCTACAATCCCGATTGTTCTCATTATTGCGTGAAGATTATGGCAAAAAAACCTAAACTACTGCTGCTCCATATTGAAGTGCGATGGCTGTCTCGGAGTAAAACTTTAACAAGGCTATTTGAACTTAGAGCCGAGTTATAATTGTTTCTTTCAGATATTTCTTTTAATTTAAAAGACTGTTTGTTTGATAAAACTCGGTTATTCCGACTGTCTTTCGTGGTTGATATCTTTCAAAAACAGAACGAATTAAATTTATCATTGCAAGATAAACAGACCACAGTGTTCCAGGCCTATGTAACAAAATAACTGCCTACAAACGGAAATTACATTAGATTATTTGCGTTGGAAAGAGATAAATAGAAAGTTTTACGTCACGCAGTGAGTTTGTTAGCGATAATGATTCAGAACTGTTTCAAGAGGATGTAGGTATTTGAAGACTTGGTCAAATATCTTACTTCGTTGCGCGCGATCTTTTGATAAGTATTTTCCAATAGTATATAATACAAAAATGATACTGAATTCATGGATTTATAATCCTTTTTTACCCAATTTACAAAAGCCCGGAAGTATGTCAAACGAGATATATGAATCTTTTTCAGAAATAGACACGAGTACCATGGAATCACTGTTTAAAACTACGCCTCTTAACGATTTTTGGTGCAGAAACCGTGACGAATGTCAAATTCTTGCCAAATGGCTCTGAATATTCTTCTCCCGTTCCCAACAACATATTTGTGTAACAGGATTCTCAACCTATGCAGCCACGAATACAAAATACCGCAATAAACTGCACGCTGAACCTGATATGAAAGAAAGCAAAAATCGTTATTTAGTGTCTTATAATACAATAATACTTATAACTAATGAATAACACATAACAAAAAAAAACACTAAATAGGTCTCCGCTCAGTATTACGTCTGGACACTCGAAAAGTGTCCAAACACTGGTATTCTGCGGAAACCTTGTGTAAAACGAGATATGAGACTTCAACTGTCATCTATAATACCAAATATCTAATAATTGATGAAAAATAAAAAACAGTTTCATACCTCAAATTAGAATTTTCTTTTCAACACCATTGCTCGTAATCGGTATGTAACTACACCAATTTTAGTTTCACAATGTATCATATTACCAACTTATAATATCTTTCGAATTTCAAATTTGATTACCGCGCAGTTTGGTAATCAAACATTAATAGCTTCGTAAAGAAAAGTCACGCTTTTATTTATAAGAAAAAAAAAAAGGAACGAAAGAGAATTTATATGCAAAATGCTGAAACATTTTTGTAAATTAAATAAGTTTGGCGTTTAGAAACACTCTGTTTAAAGATATACAATTATAAAAACCTTATTTAAAATTATTACTATCAAATAGAAGTCGTACATAAATATTAAAAGAATATATTTATTTTGTAAAAATTATATAACTTGCTGTTTTGGCTGTATAAGCGTCGGTAACTTAGTCTTTCGCGGACAAAACCGTCAATGAAAAAGTAAACGCGCCATTTTTCAATTTTCAGTACTATTTTGCAATTAGATATTTTGCATTGTTTCTTTTGTTAAGAGTTTTATATCAAAAATGTCATCAAGCGATTAAAGTGATTGTACGAATGAAATAATAACGAATATTTCAGAAATGACTGGCGGTGAAGGTGGAAATCCAACGTATAATTTTTATAATTGTACTTTCACAAATTGTTTTTCAAAATATTTTTTTATTGACCTATAAAGTTTGTATTAATTACTCGCAATGGCGTTGAAAAATGTCGTATAACACTTGTGAGCTATTAAAAATTACGTTCGAGGCTCAATATTCAGCCGATTCAATATTCATCATATACTCGTACGCCCCCACCGAGGGGCTCGAGGCTACTCTAACTACGTTAGGGCGATTAGGCCTTAGTCAACCACGCT
This sequence comes from Scirpophaga incertulas, assembly GCA_036419045.1. NCBI lineage: Eukaryota > Metazoa > Arthropoda > Insecta > Lepidoptera > Crambidae > Scirpophaga > Scirpophaga incertulas. The sequence continues at coordinate 1,896,379 of CM071626.1, read as the reverse complement.
GGCCCAGTGCGGGTTGGTTGACTACGTACACCTTTGAATCGCTTCGCAGATGTACGCAGGTTTCCTCACGATGTTTTCCTTCACCGTAGGAGCGTCGGATAAATGTACATATGATTCAATATTACTCACTTGTATTATAATGTACTATTAACTCACCAATGCAGCTTGCATTACAAAATTGCATGTTAGAAACATAGATTATAGTAAGTATTTATTTTTTTTCTAGTCTTTTCCACTTCTCTTGTCCAAATTAGTTATGACCGAATTGGGAAGAGCTAGCGCGCACTGGTGATTTTTGTCACGGTGATTTCAAAGTGTTTCTCACTGTCACGTCACGTTTCCAAAGTGGAGTGCGCTCATGAATAGAGACAGTGACAAAACATTTTCGAAATCGAAGTGTCATTTGCTACTATGGATTTCGAAGAGACAGTCGTTCTCTGTGAACTCCTGGGATTTGGGAGAAAAAGAAAGTGAAGCTCTTTCAATTTGTTTTCATAAAGAGCTCGGGGGCAATCGCACGAACAAATCGCAGCTGAAACGAAACCAAATCGTTCCACTCAACCAATCCGAGAGCTAAAATATCACGTCATCGAACAGATGGCGTTCGGATTGGTTAAGCCGAACGGTTCGGTTGCGTTTCGCTTGCGATTTATTAGTGCAATAGCCCCTCAGCAGGAAGCTGATTCTCATGCAATCGAATTTTTTCCACATTAAAATTCGTATACGAATTCCTCCGCTCTACTAAGTTCGAATGTTTCGTTTATCTCGTATTCTGAGCACCCATAGAACAATTACTATTCGAAATAGTACGTCGGGTATAGATTAAATAATAAATTACGTAATTATTAAGCGTTTATAAAAACGCTGTTACTGCTTCATCTACTAATAGATTTTATACGTAAATATTACTTTTAAAAAAATATTATTTTATTAATATGACACTTGAATTTTAAAACTCTTAAGTTTTTTAGTAAAGAACTTTCAAACGAGAAATTAAAAATTATTTATTTCCGATATTTTCTACACATATATATATATGTAAATATGTAAATATATATGTAGAATATATATATATATACATATATATATATATATATATTTTTTTTTGCCTACCTTTGTTTTTAATAAGTCAATGCGTGATCGCTGTTGAATCACTGGCTGAAACATTTGGATGAGTTCTAATGTAAGGTTCTTATTTAATCGAAAATGTTTAATAACTCTGCATTGCTCAAATCAAATGGACCTACATTTGCTGAAACACTTCGTCGCGGCGGTTCTGCATTCGCTGCCTCTAACTCTTGAACTAAATTATAAATAAAATCTACAATAAATTCGTCCATTTCCTGTGTAAAGTCAAATCAACACAAACAAAAAGTATATCCAATCAAACTTTGATTTAAATTCGTATTCGAATGTCCACTTCTACTGGTCCGTACCACTCGTTTTGTTCGAATGCGAATTCCAGGGGCACGATTCTCATGCAATAGAAAAAAGTTCACATTCGTAAAAAAGTTCGAAGTTCGAATTTTTTTCGAATGTAACACAGTTAGTCTATTCTCAGAAGTTCACAATCGAACTAGTTCGCATGAACGTCATTCGAACAAAACGAGTGATACGGACCAGTAGAAGTGGACATTCGAATACGAATTTAAATCAAAGTTTGATTGGATATACTTTTTGTTTGTGTTGATTTTACTTTACATAGGAAATGGACGAATTTATTGTAGATTTTAATTATAATTTAGTTCAAGAGTTAAAGGCAGCGAATGCAGAACCGCCGCGACGAAGTGTTTCAGCAAATGTAGGTCCATTTGATTTGAGCAATGCAGAGTTTTTAACATTTTCGATTAAATAAGAACCTTACATTAGAACTCATCCAAATGTTTCAGCCAGTGATTCAACAGCGATCACGCATTGACTTATTATATATATATATATATATAATATATAATATATATATATATATATATATATATATATATATATATATATGTGTGTGTGTGTGTGTAGAAAATATCGGAAATAAATAATTTTTAATTTCTCGTTTGAAAGTTGTTTACTAAAAAACTTAAGAGTTTTAAAATTCAAGTGTCATATTAATAAAATAATATATTTTTAAAAGTAATATTTACGTATAAAATCTATTAGTAGATGATGCAGTAACAGCGTTTTTATAAACGCTTAATAATAACGTAATTTATTATTTAATCTATACCCGACGTACTATTTCGAATAGTAATTGTTCTATGGGTGCTCAGAATACGAGATTAACGAAACATTCGAACTTTTCAGTAGAGCGGAGATATTCGTATACGAATTTTAATATGGAAAAAATTCGATTGCATGAGAATCGTGCCCCTGGTCTCTTTTCCACTTCTTCTATTAGAACATCATTATCAATATCGTCTTCACGAATGTTTAGGTTTTGCGTAGATGGTGAGGCCATTTTGCATTATGAAATGCAAATGGCGAACGATTGACGACGAGAGTGACAAATTTGTCTCCAGTAATAGCATACATAGCATTGCTATGAAAAAACGTAACGGCGCTGACAGTTTCGTCACGGGCTTGTTCGCCGGTCGGCGTACACAACTGTCACGTCGTAACATGCACGCAACTTCATACATATTCACGGACTTGACAAGAGTGACGAAACAGTCACCGCGACAAAAATCACCAGTGCGCGCTAGCTCTTAGTCCATGAGTCATGGTCAGACATCGAGTCTAAATTTCCAAGGTAGCTTATACCTCCATGACAGTGCATGCCTAGGATATGTTTAGGAGCCAGAACTGTCATTTTGCATTTCCTGTAATTAAAACCATATTTTTTTATCATATTTAATGTTCACTCCTTTTTAATTTTTTTAATATCTTGTTTTTTGTGAATACATTGCCAGCTATGGTTTTGTTGTTAATGTTATCCTATCTAATTTTTTTTAGGATTCATAAGTTCTAATCTATATAAATAAAAATGAATTGTTGTTCGTTAGTCTGCTTAAAACTCGAGAACGGCTGGGCCGATTGAGCTGATTTTGGTTTTAAAATGTTTGTCGTAGTCCAGGGTAGGTCTAAACGGTGAGTAAATAAGGAAAAATTGCGAGTAAGATAGAGTAAGACGACAATTTCATTTTCCCATATAAAAGTTGATCACTTACTTTCTGTCAAACATTTGACGGTATTTGTACTCTCAGTTCCACTCGAATTGAAGAACGCATTAAAACAAGACTTTTGAATCGACAACATAATATCAACTTTGCTTATAACATCGTGTATTTAAATTTCAAAATATAAAAATAATTAATGTGTTGACATATTTGATGGGTGTCAACCTTACAGTGTTACTAACTCTCAAAAATATTTTTATTATATTGTTTTGTCATCTCATGTAAAAAGAACCCGTGTATCCGAACGTTCCATTGTTTTGTCCATATAGACCAGGTTATAAGCCTTTAAAAATAATAAAAAGCGAAATGTATTAGTAACTCTTTATTTCCATCAACTTGGCTCCATCTACTTGGGAACCACTTGGCTCGCCAGGACATGATGATATGGTGGAAGTACTAGGCGACTCGGACAAATCTGATTCGATCAGAACATAATTATAATTAGGCGGTACGAAGTTCACCGGGTCAGCTAGTTATTAATAATACTCATTTTCAATTGCTATTTCATAATAGTAAATCTGTTTATTTTAGAATTTCGTAAACTGTTTCGGTGGAGTAGGAATTGTTGAAAATGTTCCTTTGCTTAGTAAATAGGCTGATGTAACAGTAGCTAGTATCTAGGTCATAGGTTATTCGGTTATTGGTAGGGCTTCTGTGCCCGCCTTGCTATTACCGTCTTACCTAGTTTTGTCGCCATCAATACAATGCATTGTTGGCATTAAAAAAGAATGACTACAAAGAAGTTTTTAGTTGAAGAATGAGTACAAAGTTGTTTTTTACTGTGTCCATCTTAGGTATAATGTAATGTAATGTGTTGTGTCCCATATTTTTTATGGTTTTGCATGTTCAGAGTAATATAAATATTGTATCAGTCCTATTATTTAATGCACAGATCAAATTAATGAATGTAAAACACAAACAAATTTATTCATTTTATGCAATGTAAGCACACTTTTTCTCTATCACAGATCTAAATGTCAATCACAGAATAAATTGTTTTTTTTTTTTTTATTTCATGCCGTGGCTATTTGTCTTTTGAGTTTATTACATAGATTATACAGTAGATCTGGCATAGACCGCGTATTTATAATTGTTATTAAGAATTGTTTTTCAGGTGCCTGATGTCACCACTGTGGCAAGCAGAATACCAGTGCAGCAGGCTACGCTTGCTGCTTACACTGAGCTTGCCACAATTTTGGTATCACGCATCGGAATTTCCTTATTGTTTGTTTTTGTCATTGTTGTTACCTCTTCCGTTGTGTGGTCCAAAATAAATGTATTTCATTTCATTTCAAGTTTTGTAATGTAATATGAAATTATTTCGTGATAATAAATGATGAATGTGCATAATGTAAAACTTGTGATGGAAAGAATCCTTGTAACGGTAAAGGCTCAACTTCCTTAAACAATCATTTACAAAGAAAACATCCTCAAGAATATGAATTATTCTTTAAAGAATACTCTGCTAAATAGATCCGTATAAGATCCGCCTAAAAGTAACGGATACGGACACGGATACGAATCTTTCTTCCGCCTCGGATATCCGCGGGTACGGATACGGATATCCGGCACATCATTAGTTTTAATTCAATATGTTTCTTTGCTAACTACTTTGTAGCCGACTTAACCATTAAAATTTAAAAAAAAAAAATAATTGACGTAATAAACGAAACATCTGTCAAAAACTAATGGCTCACATATTCAGCAGCATCGTCTTAGGTACTAGCAGCTGGGATGCGTTGTCAGACTACCTCCTCGTGTTGCAGTCGTTGGAAGCTCAATAGTCTGATAGAGGGCCCCCCGAGAAGAGGTCCCACCTGGCGGGTCACTTCTAGCGGCGAAACCCCCTTTCTTCTATAAGAGAGCTATCGCTCAGGAGACCCGTTTGGTTCGGAGGCTGGATGTAACCGGCGGCCACCTTCGGGTGGTTCAGAAAGGGTGACTTTGAAACCCCGACCCTGAGAGCCCCTCATATCCACCGGCTATCGGGGTATGCAATTTAATGCATTTTCTCAGAAATAAAGGTACTAGCAGCTAATATCTTGTCTTGTCCTATAATAGTGAGCCTTTTCTTTTTTTTTTGTTATGCTGAACAAAAATGCATTAAATTGCATACCCCGGCTGCGGAGAGGAGTATATCGGGCTCTCTTCCCCAGAAGGGGGAGGCCTACCCACTAAAAACCTCACTGATGGCCGTCTTCAGGCTTTGTAGGGGGTCCTCAGGATCGATCGATCGATTGCTCCTCTGGGTGCAATCGATGGGGTCTGGTAGGGGAGCCCTTCTCGGGAAATAATATTAAATCCTAAATGGAAATACTTACTGGTGAAATACTTACGAAATGGAAATACTTCCAATACGTTCCAATACTTGTAGTATTGGACGTTTTGGTATTAAGGGTTGAGGGAGGACTATGGCACGTGTACAGAAGAGGCGGCGCCTTTAATTGCATAATTGCTATATGTACTCGTATGCTCGATCGTACATACATTACGCGGCAGACAATTACATTAGTCGGCATCGTCTCTCGTCAAATGTAACCGCACGATTACATTTAGTCTGGCCATAAGTACTGTTACAATTAAAAATAAACGGAATAGTACATTTAAATTTGGAATCCGTCATTCTTGTATAAATGTTCACTTTTGCTTTAATATAGGATGTGAAATATTTTTGTGACATTAAAACGGAGTGGGGTGATAAAGAGAGCGTTACTAAAAGTGTGGAGGCAAATATAATTTTTGAAACACTCCATCTGCTTGATTTTTAGTCGAATAGTTTACAGGGTTAATGATAGGTACAATAAAACTTCTCCGTTGGTAACACAAATATTAGATTTATAATATTTAACTTAATTTTTAGCTTTCTAAGTACTTAGTAAGTGTTAAATTTAGTTTACAAAATGCAATTAAATAATTTATTTTATTATACTGCATAATGAACACAAGCGTTCTTTTCCCTCTATCAGCGTTCTTAAATTGCGCTACCTTTTTGAGATAGAGGGCGGAGAGAGGGCGAAAAAGGTTGAGCGTATAGAAAAAAAAGTTGAGACAAAAGTAGTGGGAAATTTTTTTATCTTCATTTTTTATAATAGATGTTCAAGTGATTCCTGCGACAGCATCATCTCGCAGAAGGAGGCTGCGGAGAGGGAGCGGAAGGAGGACGTCGAGGCCGCTCCCCTCCGCCGCAGACAGCTTGGTAGGCGAAGGCGGGCACACGCAAGCGCGGTGTTGCCTGTCTGTGTGTGACCCTACCGTGAGGCTGCGTGCACGTCCGGCTAAGCGCGCACGCCGTGCTGAAGTCTCTCTGTCTGGGGGACTGTCCAGGGGTTCTAGGACAGTCCCTCCTTTGGCGGTGGCTCGACCAGCTCTTGGTCGAGCTGGCCTCGGGGCACATGGCGGTCGGATCGCGAAAGCGCACCCCGCTTTGTGCCCCGTATGGGCGTAGAGAACTCGGGGGGGTTTTAGTGGGTAGGCCGGTCCTCAATGACCGGAGAGCCCCACACACGGCCGCGCCTTGCCAGCGCGGTATCATGGTACATAAGGCCGCGTTTCCTCCCCTCAAAAAAAAGATGTTGAAGTGATAAGAACCATAGAAACGGAGATAATTGCAAAAAACCCATTTTCAAAGTCAAGAAGACCTTTGACCTGGAATATCTTACGACGCAGACACGAGATAATATGAGACTTTTAAGACGACTTTTAGAACACCAATATAAAGCTGTATACGAGTTTCCAGCTATCTCGAATTCCGAGGTTGACCCCTGAATTGACTGGACTGTGTTCGTTTCGAACCGGATGGTGCCTTTACCCGGTGTATCCACCTTGTGTTTGGTAGCAAGTCTAAGCCAAAAGTTTTAGCCATTCGCAAGCTAACCCTAAAGGTGAAGTTGTAACCAGCATCTGCGGCTAACAATACAAAAATAAATATCTCCATAAACAACTCATTTGTCATAGGAACGACAATGACCTTCCCTTGATATTGCTTCGAAATGTGCTATAACTACAAACCAAACGGTTTATTTTTATTATATATTTGTGATGCAGCTAAAGAAGAAAGTCAATAGATTTAGATGTCATATACTTAGATAAAACAAGCGGACCCTACAGACTTCGTCCTATCAAAAAGATTTGTAAAGTGGCAGTTTTCAGTTCCTACTTATTTTATAGATACTTTTATCTATATATATATATATGATATTTTTATTTTCCCGCTTTTATGTTGAAATTTTTCCTGAATTTTCTTTGCTATAAACTTCACGGAACCCGAGACCCTTCCAACGAATGCAAAACCGTGGAAATCGGTTCGTGCGTTCTGGAGTTATAGCGTCAGGAAGGAAAACCCCACTTATTTTTATATAGTAGATAACTATAAACAAAATATGATATATTACATGTGTGTCTTTTAAAGCAATGTATTAAAATACTAAAATAAATATGTGCTACGTTGTATACGTTAAACATTGAATAAGATCACATCACAAATATCTCTCGGAATTTGAAAACGCGAACTTTAACAAACCCGGCCAACAGGATGTTATGCCTACCGTGATAGGAGGAAATTGACAAAGTTATTGAATATTCCATCTCGCTTCATAAATCAATGTGTAAGGTCTCTCAAGGAGCTAATGTTAATGCTTATTGGCTTAACAAGCAAGTTGCTTCTAAGATCGTACGACTAGCTTCTGAAAGTTTGCAGAAGTTTCGTCAAATGTCCGTCGTGATATAAAGTGGTTAACTTTAGTAGAGTTTACTAAATTTGCTGGTGCAAGCTGATGTCCGCTGCTTTGTCAGCGCAAAGTTATAACTTCGAGCAGCTTATATTAGCTTGGCGTATATCTTTACAAATTGTTCTATATGTTTACCCCTGGATAAGGTGACGTCGTAGGAGGTTGGAGTGGAGGAGGCGGCAGATCACTCCTCCCCGAGAAGGGCTCCCCTAACGCACCCAGGGGAGCAAAGGCCGGGGGTTCTCAGATGCGACACTCGATCCTGAGGGCCCCCTACAACGCCTGAGGATGGCCATCCCTGAGGTTTTTAGTGTGTAGGCCTCCCCCTTCTGGGGATAGAGTCCCCGCATAACCACCGGCTCTTCGCAGCCGGGGTATTCAATGCATTTTCCTGACCTAACAAAAAAATAATAATGGTATTCTGATCTAAGGTTGTAGGAAAAGTTCGTCGAAAAATTAGGAACAAAAACGTTTTGTATTAATTTTCTTTATCAAAGTTTAGTTTTAATTTACAATATAATTGCCGTCAGAACTAATGACAGTGCTCCATCTATTAGGAAGGTCGCTGATACCTCTGACCGAAAACTCTGGAAGTTTGGAATCAAAAAACTTAGGCTTCTGTTCAGATTATGAAAATTTTTGTTTTTTTTTTTCATTTAATAAATGTTTTAAATGCTTGATACGTGATAATCTGAAGGTCCCAAGTCGGGTGAATAAGAGGGATGTGGTACGGTTTCCCAACCCAGTTCCTCTAATTTTATTTGTGTCTTTTTGGCGTTGGGTGGTCGTCCGTTGTCTTGGAGGATTGATATTCAAGCAATTATCGCCTCAAAATCATTATTCTCGTTAACGCGTGAAGGATATCAAAGTCAAATTAATAACAGATACTCAGTCTGTTTCTTTCGACTGTAGAAAAACTACAGTAACTCAATTTTCATCTCAGGTTTCTAAGTAACTGATATGTAAAGAAGATGTTACTTTTCTCCTAAGGTGAGTCAATGTTATCTCTATTTGTTCCGACACAATCTTTTCATAATTCTATTTAATGTTGTTCAAGCTGATTTTTTCATAAATTATAATATACTAACTTTCTTCCCTCGGCTTCGCCTGCGTGAATTTCGGGATTGGGTCTATAGAGGGTTAAGGGTCATAGCTTTTGCCCACGGCAACATATGCGCGGAAGTCGGTTCATGGCGCGAAGGTTTTATCGCGCTTCTCGTGGGACCTTGCTCAAGAATCACTCTATTGATGAAAACCGCACGAAATTCTGTGCAGTATTTTTGAGCGAAGCCTTTATTGCGCATCCCGTGGGATCTGTCGATTTATTATTTAGGATAAAAAGTAGCCTATGTTACTCTTCATCCCTTCAACTATCTCCACGTAAATCACGTCAATTCGTCGCTCTGTTTTGCCGTGAAAGACGGACAAACAGACGGACACACTTTCCCATTTATATTATTAGTATAGATGTATTGACCATAATATATACAATTTTATAAACAGTTAGTCTAGTCTATGGAAGGAGTTAGTAGTTAGGAAGTTAGTTTAGTCTATGGAATGTGGTTTAAAGTACATGGCACATTTTATATGGCAGATTGGCGAGTGGCGATCGACACCAAATGTTCGATAGTATTGTTCTCCTTGACGAGCTGATCACGAATATAGAAGTTAAAAACAGTTAACGACAAAAATCATCAACGATTGCTTCTGCTTGAATTGATTCGGGCTCAGTAAGTAGAGATATTTTTATTATAGAAATGATCGGAGACTTTTCACTTCAATTCACTTCAATTTTAGCGGAATTTAATGAAAGTGTTTTTTTTTATTTAAAATAGGTTTGCGTTTGTCCACAATCTCACCTGATGGTAAGTGACGATGAGGACTAGGATGGAACACGCTTACCTAGCAAATGCTAAAGATTTGGGTATCATTTTCGATGAGAAATTGACATTCCGCAATCATTACGATTACATTATAGCTAAGTGCAATAAGCTTATGGGCTTTATTTCTCGAGTAACAAAAGGTTTTCGCAATTGGAGAAGTTTGGCTATCTTGTGGTGTAGTTTGGTGCGTAGCGTGTTGGAGTATTGCTCTGTGATCTGGTCTCCTAACTATCTGGTGCATATCGAACGTATTGAACGTGTGCAAAGAAAGTTTTTGAGAATAATTGGTTATAGGTTTGGTTTTGGGCGTTCTTTATCATCTTACGAGGATAGACTCCAAAGGTTTGGGCTCGTCTCTCTGGAATCTCGGCGAAAGCGTGGTGATTTAATACACTTGTATAAAATAGTGCATTCCATTTTCGACTCGTCAGTTTTATTGGCCTCGTTAAAGGGGAATGGCAGATCCCCATAGTAACTTTGGCCCAGAACGCACACCTAAAGAATCTTGTGAAAGTAACAGTGGATAATACCAATATTTGATTGGTAAAAAGAAAAATTCAAAAGAACTTAGCATATTTAAATATTTACTATCTAAACATTATGTAAACAAATTCGCTATCCGCCGTCTGTTCCTATGTATGCTTAGATCTTTAAAACTACGCAACGGATTTTGATGCAGTTTTTTTTAATATATAAAGTGATTCAAGTTGGAGGTTTATATGTATAATACATTAAAAAACATTCTGTAGTTAATTTGTATCAGCACTGGACCACTGTGAAGCTGGGGCGGGCCGCTAGTTATTCTATAAAATCTATAAGATTGAATGAATGATAGTTCAAAGCAGCAGCGGAGTCAATATTCAGGCTGGGGTCATCGAGCAAGGATGAATCGTCGGAGTCAATATTCGTAGCCATTTCGTAAATATTTGGTATACACAGAACACGGAAGAACAATAACAGTCAACGGAGAAATCGGGAATGCCAAAGAGCACAGATTACTATACATAAAGAGATGAATGGATGGCGTCGTTTTGGTGCTGCCATTATAAACAAAAATCAATAAGATCAATATCATAATCGATATTCAACGATTAATTTTATTAAAACCATATCCGCTGTTCACGTTAAACAGAACTTTATTTAAAACAGTTAATATTGATATTAAAAATAACACGATTAGAATTTATGATTTCATAAAAACATCGAATTCACGAATACGTAAATAATTTGTTTTTAGTTACGTCTACATTTCAGCTAGGTGACAGCATGGTTGCAATGAGACAGCGTGGTCAGCTTGACAACACAAATATTTCATTTTTATCTACTATCTATCAACTGCATTTATTTAAATAAAATACTGTCATACTTAATTCATAGGTATAACGTCAGCGGTGCTGTGGTTACGGCACTGATTTGTTGTCTAATTAGAATTGGAGGCCTACAATCAATCCTGCCTGCCGAATACATTTATTTGATGCGTCTACAAATGAAGAAAAGCATTGTCATGTAATAAGTTTCCTAAAGGTTATCGATTCTGCATCGATTATAAGAGTTATGTAACGATTTTAATATTCATTACGGGCAACTCAGTTTTTAATAACAACAATGGTCAATTCCGTGGATGTAATCCTTTGAATGTTATTTAATGATAATAAAAAAAATGCAATCTTATAGCGATATCAAAATAGGATGAAAAAATTAATATGAATATTTAATAATTTTCTATCGTTTTCAATTTGTTGTGCATTCTGGGCCAAAAATCGAGGTATGTGTCTCGAAATCCCAATATATTCCGACTGCAAGTATGTAGAAACAATACATCCTTCCATAATCCTGTAACAAGGATGTGCAGGCTTTTAAACGACCTTCACAAGGAAATCGACATCTTCGGATCTTCGCTCTCCGGGTTTAAGGCGTCCGTGTATGGTCTCGTCAATTAGTTATTAGTTTTACTTAAAAGTTTAATAGATTTTTAGTTTTTTTTTATTTGTTATTCTTACACTTAATTATTATGGTTTCTTATTGTTTCCTTTCCTCTTGAAATAATTTCTTTTACACAACTATGTTAGTTAATGTGATTGTTTACACGTTTAACCCTGATGTGCACATATGTTTTGGGTTATAGTCTTGCACAGAGAGTTCCTTCTAGTTCTATTTCGTTTTTATAATAATACTAGCTTGTGCCCGCGGCTTCGCCCGCGTACTAATCGTATTTTTCAACCGTCTACATAAAGGGGCTTCTCAGTGTGACCCGTATGTTTTATGTACGTATGTAAGTATGTATGTTTGTCCGCGATTATCTCATGTTTGAATTTATCTCATGTCTCTAGAACCAGCAGCTAGGGTTGTGCGTTGATAAGTCAGTCAGTAAATCAGTCAGTTTCTTCTTTGATATATCAAGAAATGTTCATGTCCACAATATTCAATCTTAAAATCGATGCCATTTTCGTAATGAACGTCCCAAAAAACCATAAAAACGATATTGATAGTTAGACATTTCAACCCCATTTCACCCCGACAGGGGAGATGTTATTTCACGTCCGCCACATTGGATTTTAAAATCATTGTTGTTTTCGTAATCAGCGACCCGATAAATCATAGAAACAATACATTGTCGATTTTCAGACTTTGACACCCTATTACCCCCTTTTAGGGGTTGAATTTTCAAAAATCCTGAAAGACGTGTTTACTCATTTATTGTTAGGAGTACTCCTGCGAAGTTTCGAATAAAATATTCAAACAAATCTTGTTTTTCCATACAAACTTTGGACCCCCATTTCACCCTCTTAAGGGATGAATTTTGAAAAATCCTTGCTTAGTGCACCCCTATACCTTATAAGGAACCTACGTGCCTTTGTAATCTCTAGGACCAGCGGTTTGGGCTGTGCGTTGATATGTCAGTCAGTCAGTTTCTTCTTTTATATATTTAGATGATTGTAACTTGTTTTATGTGCCAAATAAATAAATTAAAAAAAAATGCCTATTGCATGCTATAGCTAAGTGTGCGTGGAGTTTGCCAACAGGGTTATTATTATAAATTTTTTTCACAGTATTTTTCTTTAATATAATATTCCTATAAATATTCGCTTTATAGATTAAATAGAAGACCACATAACCTGAGTTTGTGAAAGCGCTCAGATTCTTTTGTCCGTGCCTTTTATTGAATCGGAGAATTTGGGGAGTATGGCAGGATTGGATAAAGAGGGTTGAGGCTGTAATTTGAAATATTTGTATGTGTTGTTCAAATGGCATTCGGTATATTATTAAAGATTTCTATGCTTTTAAGAATAAACAATTTTATATGTTTTCAATAGAAATATATGTTTCTCATTGCCTCCAACAGAATGTATGAAGTAAACCTCTTGGATTTTAATAAAATTTTACAGTAATATAGCTTATATCAGAAATACATATAGGCTATAATTTATAAGGGTATTTTTAAACCCCTAAGTGATAAGGGTAGTCCACCCCTAACATATTGTTTATTGGACAATTATTTATTATTGTGGCAATTGAATAATACATACAATCCTAATATTTTACCCTTCTAACACAATTATTGTTCAATAGTCAGTTTAATAAGATTTTTTTTTTCTATTACACTATAAATTAAATAGAAATAATTTATATGGCATTTGCCGGGTCCAATAGTGAGCACTAATATATTTAATTCAAATTATTTTAACAAGTTTTCAAGTGCTTTCGATTCTGTTATATGTGGATCATATTATATAAGTAATCTGTTTCTTAATCCTACTACTATTATAAAGGCGAAAGTTTGTAAGTATGGATGTATGGATGTTAGTTACTCTTTCACGTAAAAACTACTGAATGGATTTGAATGAAACTTTACCACAATATAGCTTATACATCAGAATAACACATAGGCTACAATTTTTGAGGTTTCTAATGTGAGGTCGTAAAAAAACACATTTTTTGCGCTTACATTGCAAATTGTCTGTTGTGTCTGTTTATAGGAGCATACTGCAGTAGCTACCTATAGGCCTATGATTAGGGCTCTGCAGTGCTTAGCTACCGTATTTCTTACTTATTACTAGACTAGACGGGACGAACCTGAAGTCCACGCGAACGAAGTCGCGGGCAAAAGCTAGTTATATTATAAATGCAAAAGTAACTCCGTCTGGTACGTCGCGGTTACACACCAGAACTACTGAATCGATTGAAATGAAATTAATTATTCAATAGATAGTCTAGAGGTGAAAAAAGGGCATAAGTTACTTTTTAAATGCTAATGAAGAAAATGTTGTAATAGGTTTAAATAGGTAATGACACTTTGTATGAAAAGTACGCCATTATTGAGGCTTATTATTTAGACTTTTAACTAGATATAAATAAATAAGAATATTCAATTTTTATAAATATTACCTTGAAATGGATATAAAAAATTGTTTGATTAAGCTTATAAGCTACTGAACCGATTTTTATG